>JARQOD010000007.1:122539426-122584936 GCA_033576555.1 Oophaga sylvatica
ATTAAAAATTTTTTGTCTCATATGTTGAGCATATGCCGATACTAAAAAATCGGATCGGATTGGTAGCCGAATCACTAAATAGGGCGAACCCGATTCCGATCCGGAACCCAATTAAGTCTATGGGAACCAAATTCGACATAAAAAAAAACATTTTTCCCTTTTTGGTTAATTGTACATGAAGGAAAACAACAAAACAAATGTGAATGTTTTGGGGGGAGGTTGAGAGACAAAAAGGCTACATTTTTAAACCCCAAGCTTTGGAATAGCTTTTAATATATTTTTTTTTGGAAATACGTTTGGTTTTGATAACAATAAAAAATTTGGGCAATGTTTTTAACCTTTTTTTATTTTGGAAAATATGTATGTTTCACAACTTCCATGTCTCACCTTTTTAACTTTTCCCAGTGCCACATTTCTCCTTATAATCTTCGCAGCACTATCTTTTCACAAATTATTCTTCATTTACCTTTTAATCTTCTTCTTAAAACTTCTTGTATTTGTTTTGTTTACTTTAAACTCTATTGTTATTATTAAAAAATTAATCTTTTATTTTCAAATTTTTCATCTTCCCCTCTTCATCTTCTTCATCATTTTCTTTTTTTGGAAGGATTCCTTATTGAATCTGTAAAAGTATAAATTGTTCATCCTTTCCCTTTTTGCGTCACAAAAATTTAAATTACAACAGATTTGTCCGTGTTCGTTTAGCCTCACAGCGGGCTTTTTCCCCAGGGGCACACGAGGGGAAACGGATCCCCCATACATGCTTATCTTTTTTGCTTAGAATTTGAGATATTTTTGCTCTTCATTTTGGTCTTATACTTCATGTTCTTCTGCTTTTTGATCTTCTGCTTATTGTTCTTCTGTCTCTTGTTCTGTATCTTGTAGTTTGTCTTAACCTTCTTTGTCCTGTTGGTGATCTTCTTCTGGGTAATCTTTTATTTTTCTTTGTGATGGTGTTCAGGCTGGTTGGCTTCATGCTCGTAGTCCTTGTTGTCGTCATCTTCTTCTGGGTGGTCTTTAAGGTCGTCTAATTTCCGAGAAACAGCTGACGTTACTGGAACCCTACAAAAAAAGGCTGCACTCTATCATACTAAAGCATGACAATATGGAATACATGAAATTTAGAATAGCAATATGGCTTTGGAATCTAAGGAAAAATTTGAGACGCTTAGTATAAACATTTGGCCAAACATTTTGAAGCCCACCAACCATCGTCAAGGTGGTCTCAATACTGGTGAGTCCCTAACCTAATGTGAACATACCTCTATTAGGCTGATATCTGAATTTCTGGGTGAATATGCACCTCTGTCAGCAATGCCTGCATTTATGGGTAAAGTAGGGACCTGGTGTAATTAAAATCACCACCTGGTGGGGGCGGAGTGCTCGGTCAGCAAGCTAACATACAATAGACAAAAAAACCTGACTGGCACTTCCAGACTAATGTGAACTAGGTGCAAGCCAAGGGAAGCTACCCCCATGTAAAACATACAAAAAAAGGCTGCACTCTATCATACTAAAGCATGACAATATGGAATACATGAAATTTAGAATAGCAATATGGCTTTGGAATCTAAGGAAAAATTTGAGACGCTTAGTATAAACATTTGGCCAAACATTTTGAAGCCCACCAACCATCGTCAAGGTGGTCTCAATACTGGTGAGTCCCTAACCTAATGTGAACATACCTCTATTAGGCTGATATCTGAATTTCTGGGTGAATATGCACCTCTGTCAGCAATGCCTGCATTTATGGGTAAAGTAGGGACCTGGTGTAATTAAAATCACCACCTGGTGGGGGCAGAGTGCTCGGTCAGCAAGCTAACATACAATAGACAAAAAAACCTGACTGGCACTTCCAGACTAATGTGAACTAGGTGCAAGCCAAGGGAAGCTACCCCCATGTAAAACATACAAAAAAAGGCTGCACTCTATCATACTAAAGCATGACAATATGGAATACATGAAATTTAGAATAGCAATATGGCTTTGGACTCTAAGGAAAAATTTGAGACGCTTAGTATAAACATTTGGGCAAACATTTTGAAGCCCACCAACCATCGTCAAGGTGGTCTCAATTCTGGTGAGTCCCTAACCTAATGTGAACATACCTCTATTAGGCTGATATCTGAATTTCTGGGTGAATATGCACCTCTGTCAGCAATGCCTGCATTTATGGGTAAAGTAGGGACCTGGTGTAATTAAAATCACCACCTGGTGGGGCAGAGTGCTCGGTCAGCAAGCTAACATACAATAGACAAAAAAACCTGACTGGCACTTCCAGACTAATGTGAACTAGGTGCAAGCCAAGGGAAGCTACCCCATGTAAAACATACAAAAAAAGGCTGCACTCTATCATACTAAAGCATGACAATATGGAATACATGAAATTTAGAATAGCAATATGGCTTTGGACTCTAAGGAAAAATTTGAGACGCTTAGTATAAACATTTGGGCAAACATTTTGAAGCCCACCAACCATCGTCAAGGTGGTCTCAATACTGGTGAGTCCCTAACCTAATGTGAACATACCTCTATTAGGCTGATATCTGAATTTCTGGGTGAATATGCACCTCTGTCAGCAATGCCTGCATTTATGGGTAAAGTAGGGACCTGGTGTAATTAAAATCACCACCTGGTGGGGGCGGAGTGCTCGGTCAGCAAGCTAACATACAATAGACAAAAAAACCTGACTGGCACTTCCAGACTAATGTGAACTAGGTGCAAGCCAAGGGAAGCTACCCCCATGTAAAACATACAAAAAAAGGCTGCACTCTATCATACTAAAGCATGACAATATGGAATGGTTTGACGATGGTTGGTGGGCTTCAAAATGTTTGGCCAAATGTTTATACTAAGCGTCTCAAATTTTTCCTTAGATTCCAAAGCCATATTGCTATTCTAAATTTCATGTATTCCATATTGTCATGCTTTAGTATGATAGAGTGCAGCCTTTTTTTGTATGTTTTACATGGGGGTAGCTTCCCTTGGCTTGCACCTAGTTCACATTAGTCTGGAAGTGCCAGTCAGGTTTTTTTGTCTATTGTATGTTAGCTTGCTGACCGAGCACTCCGCCCCCACCAGGTGGTGATTTTAATTACACCAGGTCCCTACTTTACCCATAAATGCAGGCATTGCTGACAGAGGTGCATATTCACCCAGAAATTCAGATATCAGCCTAATAGAGGTATGTTCACATTAGGTTAGGGACTCACCAGTATTGAGACCACCTTGACGATGGTTGGTGGGCTTCAAAATGTTTGGCCAAATGTTTATACTAAGCGTCTCAAATTTTTCCTTAGATTCCAAAGCCATATTGCTATTCTAAATTTCATGTATTCCATATTGTCATGCTTTAGTATGATAGAGTGCAGCCTTTTTTTGTATGTTTTACATGGGGGTAGCTTCCCTTGGCTTGCACCTAGTTCACATTAGTCTGGAAGTGCCAGTCAGGTTTTTTTGTCTATTGTATGTTAGCTTGCTGACCGAGCACTCTGCCCCCACCAGGTGGTGATTTTAATTACACCAAGTCCCTACTTTACCCATAAATGCAGGCATTGCTGACAGAGGTGCATATTCACCCAGAAATTCAGATATCAGCCTAATAGAGGTATGTTCACATTAGGTTAGGGACTCACCAGTATTGAGACCACCTTGACGATGGTTGGTGGGCTTCAAAATGTTTGGCCAAATGTTTATACTAAGCGTCTCAAATTTTTCCTTAGATTCCAAAGCCATATTGCTATTCTAAATTTCATGTATTCCATATTGTCATGCTTTAGTATGATAGAGTGCAGCCTTTTTTTGTATGTTTTACATGGGGGTAGCTTCCCTTGGCTTGCACCTAGTTCACATTAGTCTGGAAGTGCCAGTCAGGTTTTTTTGTCTATTGTATGTTAGCTTGCTGACCGAGCACTCCGCCCCCACCAGGTGGTGATTTTAATTACACCAGGTCCCTACTTTACCCATAAATGCAGGCATTGCTGACAGAGGTGCATATTCACCCAGAAATTCAGATATCAGCCTAATAGAGGTATGTTCACATTAGGTTAGGGACTCACCAGTATTGAGACCACCTTGACGATGGTTGGTGGGTAGAGTTGAGCGATACTTTCCGATATCCTAAAGTATCGGAATCGGAATGGTATCGCCGATATCACTAAAATATCGGCGATACCCGATACCGATACCGGAAGTCCCATGTAAGTCTATGGGAACAAAATATCGCAACTAAAAAAACCCCATTCTTTCCTTGTAAACACTAAATATACACACATAGAATACATATATATATATACATGTCATTGTGACATATATATATACATATATGTATAGTTTATACACTTCTACATAGTAAAATATCCTTTGATTCAATTGCCGGGTAAAGCCGGCTTCAGTGAAAAGACAGAAGCACCCGACATGAAATGACACTTGGTGTACATAGGGTTAACCATGTCTTTTCATGTCGTTTGCTATCTGATTTGCACAAACAATTAAATCAGACTATGTGTGCAAAATTTCACACCTGTAGGGGTTAATTAAAGGTGTAAATTCGTTGTAAAAAAAACGGACTTTTTTGCTACGAATTTACACCTTTAATTAACCCCTACAGGTGTGAAATTTTGCACACATAGTCTGATTTAATTGTTTGTGCAAATTAGATAGCAAAGGACATGAAAAGACATGGTTAACCCTATGTACACCAAGTGTCATTTCATGTCGGGTCACCCGACATGAAATGACACTTGGTGTACATAGGGTTAACCATGTCTTTTCATGTCCTTTGCTATCTAATTTGCACAAACAATTAAATCAGACTATGTGTGCAAAATTTCACACCTGTAGGGGTTAATTAAAGGTGTAAATTCGTTGTAAAAAAAACGGACTTTTTTGCTACGAATTTACACCTTTAATTAACCCCTACAGGTGTGAAATTTTGCACACATAGTCTGATTTAATTGTTTGTGCAAATTAGATAGCAAAGGACATGAAAAGACATGGTTAACCCTATGTACACCAAGTGTCATTTCATGTCGGGTTCTGCATTTTCACAAAAGCCGGCAATTGAATTAGCGGCTATTATACTATGTAGAAGTGTATGAACTACAAATATATATATATATATATATGTGTCACAAATTCAATGACATGTATATATATATATATGAGGTGTAAAATTGCTGAAAAAAAATGCGTGGGCTCCCGCCCTATTTTCGCAACCAGACAGACAAAGCCAGTGAGTGGGGGCAGATAATAATAGCCCAGAGAGGGACCATTATTTTTGCCCCCCCGGCTACTAACATCTGCCCCCAGACACCCCAGGAAAGACAAATCTATAATTAGATTCGCCCTTTCTGGCACTTTGCCCGTCTATTCCCATTGCCCTGTAGCGGTGGCGAATGGGTTAATAAGGGGTTAAAGCCACCTTGCTATTGAAAGGTGACCTTAAGCCAGGTTAATAATTGAGAGCTGTCAATTAGACAACTATCAATTATTAATCCTATTGCATGAAATAAAAATAAAACACACACACTTTAATTAAAAATCATTTTAATGACATAAAGACACATGTTTTTGACCATCTTTTATTTTACTTCAAAAACCATTTCCTGTAATAAAAATAAAATAAAAAGCAAAATTATTCTTACCTATCCCATGCACAGTCAGGTCCCACGGTGTAATCCTTCAGAAAGGGTTAATGTTTACTGCAGGGACCGCAGCTAATGCTGCATCCTCACAGTAAACCCCAAATGAATGAGTTCCTCTCCTGCCTGACAGGAGAGTAAAGGCTGGGTGTCACATAACGATACACCAGCGATCCCGACAACGATATGCACTTGTCAGGATCGCTGGTGTATCGCTACATGATCGCTGCTGAGCTGCCAAACAGGCAGCTCAGGCAGCGATCTGGGACAGCGACACTGCGGGTAACATCGCTTAAGGGCCCGTCTCACATAGCGATATCGCTACCAAGATCGCTGCTGAGTCACTAGTTTTGTGACGCAGCAGCGAGCTCACCAGCGATATCGCTGTGTGTGACATTCAGCGACGATCAGCCCCCTGCCGGGTATCGCTGATCGTCGCAGAAATGTCAGGACCTTTTTTTGATCGCTGGTTTCCCTCTGACAGGCACGCATCGCTGCATGTGACAGGCGGGAGACCAGCGATCCGCTGGTAACCAAGGTACACAGCGGGTTTCCAGGCACCGCGCAGCGCTTGGAAACCCGCTGTGTACCTTGGATACCAGCTCCCTGCATCAGGGCGCTGGTATCCAAGGTACACAGCGGGTTTCTAGGCACAGCCCCGCGCCTGGAAACCCGCTGTGTACCTTGGTTACCAGCGGATCGCTGGTCTCCCGCCTGTCACACGCAGCGATGTGTGCCTGTCAGCGGGAAACCAGCGATCAAAAAAAGGTCCTGACATTTCAGCGACGATCAGCGATACCCGGCAGGGGGGCTGATCGTCGCTGAATGTCACACACAGCGATATCGCTGGTGAGCTCGCTGCTGCGTCACAAAACTAGTGACTCAGCAGCGATCTCGGTAGCGATATCGCTATGTGAGACGGGCCCTTAAGTGGAAAGCTTAATTGATTGCTTTCCACTTTCACTTCAGGTCAGCCAGGGACACAATCAGTGACGTCAGAGGGAACTGATTAACAAAAATAGGGGTTCCCTTCGAAAAAAAAATGGCGTGGGGTCCCCCCTATTTTTGTTAACCAGCCAGATGAAGCAGACTGCTGAGGCCTGGATTTTCAGGCTGTTAAGGAGCCAAGATCCATGGACCTTGCCAGCCTGATAATACCAGGCCACAGCAGTCTGCATATCTTGGCTGATTAACAAAAATAGGGGATCCCCTCGAAAAAAATTGGCGTGGGGTCCCCCCTATTTTTGTTAACCAGCCAGATGAAGCAGACCGCTGAGGCCTGGATTTTCAGGCTGTTAAGGAGCCAAGATCCATGGACCTTGCCAGCCTGATAATACCAGGCCACAGCAGTCTGCATATCTTGGCTGATTAACAAAAATAGGGGATCCCCTCGAAAAAAATTGGCGTGGGGATCCCCCCTATTTTTGTTAACCAGCCAGATGAAGCAGACCGCTGAGGCCTGGTTTTTCAGGCTGGTAAGGATCCAATATCCATGGACCTTGCAAGCCTGATAATACCAGGCCACAGCAGTCTGCTTAGCTTGGCTGGTTAACAAAAATAGGGGATCCCCTTGAAAAAAAAACGGCGTGGAGATCCCCCCTATTTTTGTTAACCAGCCAAGTAAAATGCAGACTGCTGCGGCCTGGTATTAAAAGACTGTCAAGGCCCATGGATTTTGGCCCTCAACAGCCTGATAATACCAGGCTACAGCAGCCCCACATTTGGCGCATCAAAAGATGTGCCAATTGTGGCACTTTACCCGGCTCTTCCCACTTGCCCTGTAGCGGTGGCAAGCGGGGTAATAAGGGGTTATTGTCACCGTTGATTGCACGGTGACAATAAGCCCGGTTAATAATGGAGAGGTGTCAATAAGACACCGATCCATTATTAATCCCAAAGTTATTAAATGTATAAAAAAAAGACAAAGCAAGAAAAAAGTATTTTAATGAAATAAAAGAGACAACACAGTTTTCATTAATTTTATTACTCTCTCATTCCTGCGACGCCATCGATCTCCTGTAAAAAAAGAAAAAAAAAAAACCAACAGTATACCACCTGTCCGACGCAGTCCATAGTAACGACAGTCCCACGACGATCCAACTCTGCTACATCGCAATGACAGGCAGAGCCTGTCATCGCGACGCAGCACAGCTGATTACCTGCTTCCCCGGCGGTGACGTCATCGGACTGACTGCTTTACGGCCGGGATTACCCAGCAGTCACTGCAGTTATCGCGAAAAACTGCATGTGACCGCCGGGGAAAGAAGATTGCGGCCATGAAGCAGTGCAGGACGTGACCGCCGGAGATCTTCTGCCGGGTAAGTGCCGCTGACTAGTGTTGAGCATTCCGATACCGCAAGTATCGGGTATCGGCCGATATTCGCGTTATCGGAATTCCGATACTTAATTCCGATACTTTTTCCATATCGTATACCGGAATCGGAAGTTCCCATAATTCTTTGAGAGGCAATGTGATTTTAGTCAGCCAATGAGGAATCCTACGAAGTGTGGGCACATCCTGTAATGATGCGATCATCTTAACTAATGGCATGGCTGTGATTGGCTGCTGAAATGATGTCAGAATGCACTATAAAAGGCGCCGCAGCCATTTTAGCGTCACTGTGCTGTGAACTCAGTTAGGGACAGAACGCTGCTGTGCTGACTCTGAGGGACAGTTAGATATTGCGATTTTGTGTACTACTGTGCTTGAGGCAGGCTAGTTTACCAACCGCTGTGTAAAGCTTCATTTTGCCAGTGTTGTTTTAACAGCTCTGTGCAAGGTGTGTGTGTGACAGTGCAGGTGACGCTGCAGTTTGCTCTGCATCCACCGCTGTTTGTAGGCATCTGCACGTGTCACTGACTCTTTTTTTTTTTTATTTTATTTAGTGGAATTGGTGCAGCTCCATTATATTAGAAAAAAATCAAATCTATTAGTGTGACGTGCTTCCATCCGTATACAATACATTGGTTGCAAACACTATAGAAGTACAGAAAGGAGCTTTTCACAGATAGTGAATAGTTGTGTTTCAGTGTTCACTGCAGTCTGTGAGGTTTATGATTTTTTGAGTGCAGATCACGCTCCAGTTAGTTCTTCAACCACTGCTGGTTGTAGTCTGCTGAGCGTGTGTCACTGCCTCATCCTTCACATTTTTCTCTAATTGGTGCTGCTCCATTTTAGTGGAAAAAAATCTAATCTATTAGTGTGACGCGCTTCCATCCGTATACAATACATTGGTTGCAAACACTATAGAAGTACACAAAGGAGTAGCCTTTCACAGATTGTGGACAGTTGTGTTTCAGTGTTCACTTCAGTCTGTGTTTTTTACTTTTTTGAGTGCACATCACGCTCCATTTACTTCTTCAACCACCGCTGCGTGTACTCTGCTGAGTGTCTGTCACTGGCTCATCCTTGTCATTTTTCTAAAATTGGTTCTGCTACATTCCATTTAAAATAAATCTAATCTATTAGTGTGACGCGCTTCCATCCGTATACAATACATTGGTTGCAAACACTATAGAAGTACACAAAGGAGTAGCCTTTCACAGATTGTGGACAGTTGTGTTTCAGTGTTCACTTCAGTCTGTGTTTTTTACTTTTTTGAGTGCACATCACGCTCCATTTACTTCTTCAACCACCGCTGCGTGTACTCTGCTGAGTGTCTGTCACTGGCTCATCCTTGTCATTTTTCTAAAATTGGTTCTGCTACATTCCATTTAAAATAAATCTAATCTATTAGTGTGACGCGCTTCCATCCGTATACAATACATTGGTTGCAAACACTATAGAAGTACACAAAGGAGTAGCCTTTCACAGATTGTGGACAGTTGTGTTTCAGTGTTCACTTCAGTCTGTGTTTTTTACTTTTTTGAGTGCACATCACGCTCCATTTACTTCTTCAACCACCGCTGCGTGTACTCTGCTGAGTGTCTGTCACTGGCTCATCCTTGTCATTTTTCTAAAATTGGTGCTGCTTTATTCTATTTAAAATAATTCAAATCTATTACAGTGACGTGCTTCCATCCGTATACAATACATTGGTTGCAAACAATATAGAAGTACACAAACGGGCCTTTCACAGCTACTGAACATGGGTTTTTAATTTTTAACTAAAATATGTATTTTTTCAAATGACACAAATATAAGTAATGTTGAAGAGGAATAGTCCTACATCCATTGTTTGCACAATATTACAGGTGTACATCATGTCCCTTAATCAACAATGTATTATTATATTTACTTGTATGCTTTTATTTAAAAGCCAAGAACACAGAAGGATAACCTTCGCACTGCAGCTGTTGTCAAAGTTCAACCCACATTATGCACTTCCAACATTGCAGCATTTGAGGCATGATGTGAGTTGGATTGGTCAAAGTTATGGAGTGAGAAGGTTCACCATCAGTACCCTATAGCATAAGTATGCTTTTGTGTTAGCATTTGTGTTAGACATGTGGATATCTGCCATAATATGTCACAATTATTTAGTTACAGATTTGTTACCAACACTAATCATTGAATGGTTTTAAATTTGACGTTTCACTTGTTTACAGCTTAGAAATAAGGGTGTAGCCTGATATCTATGTGTAGCACTAGCCACTTTAACATGTCATGTTTTTTTCAACATGTGTAGCTAGGTAGCAGTAATTTTTGCCGGACACACAGCAGGGGAACAGCAGGCGTTACTGAACCCCACTATCACTATAGCTTGTGTATTGGTCTGTGGACATGACACTTCTGAGCAGCAACTGGCAGTGTTGTAGCCCAGGGAGTATAGCTCAGGTGGTAGAAAGATGAACATAACAGGAGACATGGAAAACGTTGCCAACCAGTTAGTTAATCTGAAACCGGACAGGCAAATTCAGGCGAGATCCATGCCTAGTTCATTTTCAGAAAAGTAAGCCGTTCTACATTATCGTAGGATAGTCGCATGCAACGGTCTGTTAGTACACCACCTGCAGCAGTAAAGACGCGCTCCGATAATACACTGGCAGCAGATCAAGCCAGCACCTCCAATGCATACTGGCTAAGCTCTGGCCATGTATCCAGCTTAGAGACACAAAACTTGAATGGGGAAGAGCCATCTGAGAGTACACTGAGAGGGCAAGACATGTAGTCTGTCACCATCTTACGGAAATTTGCCTCCTGCTGACTGGAGCCGTCTCGGATGGTGTAGACATTGGTGGCGCTGCCACAAAACTTCGACACATTTGGAACATACTGTTCTTGCCCTGTGCAGAGGCGCTGCTTGTGCTCCCTCTTGTTGCAGAGCTGTCTCCACTGCCTCGACGCACAGAGCTGCTTTGTAAATCAGTAGCAGCAGCAGTGCTCTCGGCTGGAATGGAGAACATTATGGATTGCACCAGTGTGTCTTGGTACTGCCGCATTTTACGCTCCCGGTTCACGGTGTGATGAGGCTTTGTAAGTTGTCCCGGTAGCGAGGGTCTAGGAGGGTGTACACCCAATAATCAGACGTGGTGTGAATGTGTTCGATGCGGCGGTCGTTTCTCAGCCACTGCAGCATGAAATCAACCATGTGCTGCAGACTCCCAACTGGCCAAGAAACGTTGTCCCCTGCAAGAGGCGTCATCTCCGCCTGCTGTGCATCACCCCACCCTTGGTCTACATACTGACTAGAGCATTGTCTACCTCCCTCTGGAGCGATGTCTTCCTCCTCCATTGACTCCTCCTCATCCTCCTCAAAAGTCCTTCAAATACATATAAATTTACAAAATTTAAAACTGAAAATTTAAAAACTTTGTATCATAATTCTGTAACATCAGTTTATGGAAACACAATAGCATTACAAAAGGATAGACAAAAAATGTACATTATGTGCTTTGTAAATACATTAAAAGTTTGTAATGGTTATGAAAATATAGACAGCGACTCTGGAGGTTCAATTGTTGATACAGCATGGTACTTTGAAAGTCCTCCAGCCCTTTGTGAGGAACCACGTTGCGCTGACTGTCCAGAAGGTGATGGAATTTGTGACTCCTCATCCTCCACCTCTTCCAAAACCTCATGCCTTAGTGCTTGCAGTGTTTTTTGAAGCAGGCAGATAAGGGGGACAGTCAGGCTGACTAGTGCATCATCTGCACTCGCCATCCGCGTTGACTCATCAAACGCACGCAAAACGTGGCAGATATCCTTCATAGAGTTATTCGCCACTCATTACACTGGCAGTGGCTGCCCATTCATTATAGGATCCAATTCTAATTACTGGTTCTCACCAACAAAGCTCTCCACAGCGCAGCACCCCCCTACATCTCCTCCCTTATTTATATTTATCGGCCTAACCGACTGCTGCACTCTGCAAACGACCTTCGACTAACCTCTGCACTAATCCGTACCTCCCACTCCCAACTCCAAGACTTCACCCGCGCTGCGCCAATCCTCTGGAATGCTCTACCCAAGAAATTAGGACTATCCGCAATTTGGATGGTTTCAGGCGCTCACTCAAAACACATTTGTTCACAGTGGCCTATCACATTCACTAATCAAAGTCATTCTATGAGTAATTCTGTGTGTGTAGCCCATTCACTATCTCCATGCATCCCTCACTTCCTTAAAATGGCTGGACCATCATTGTAAAAACACCATTGTATATAAACACCTGTACTTTGTATCTCCCCCACCTCATTGTAGATTGTAAGCTTTCACCAGCAGGGGCGGCTGATTTGGCTTTAATTATTGTATTGTTAACGTTGTTACTTATGACTTGTGTTTTGAAACTGTTAAACTGTAAAGCACTGCGGAATATTATGGCGCTATATAAATAAATAATATTATTATTCTTATTATAGAGGCCCACTCAGTAGTGGTGAAGTGTGAACGGCGCAAATTGCGAGTTGACTGCGCCTGATGCAGCTGATACTCCATTACTGTTGGCTGCTGCTCACACAACCGCTCCAACATATGTAACGAGGAATTCCACCTGGTGGGTACGTCACATATGATGCGATGTTCATGAAGGTGAAATCTGCGTTGCAGAGCTGCAATCAGCGATCTGGCCATGCTGGAACGTCGCAAGTGAGCGCACTCTAGGCGGACCTTGTGCAGCAGTGCATCAAGATCCGGATAGTCCCTCAAAAAACTCTGCACGACCAAGTTGAGCACATATGACAGACATGGTATGTGAGTGAGGTTGCCAAGGCCCAGAGCTGACACCAGATTTCGGCCATTGTCACACACTACCAAGCCTGCCTGTAGATTCTCTTCCAAAAACCACACGTCGCTCTCCTGCTTTATGGCATTACAGAGCTCCTGCGCTGTGTGGCTAAGATTCCCCATGGAAATTAATTTCAGGATGGCCTGTTGACATTTGGACACGGCTGTGCTCATATCGGTCGCAACAGGTAAACGTTCACGGGTCCATGTGGAGGTAGACCGTGACGGCTCCTGCAGCGATGATTCTGAGGAACTGGAATAGGAGGAGGAATCAATGTGTACAGACTTGATTCCTGCAATCCTTGGAGTTGGCAGAACACGTACAGCGCCACTCGCAAGATCAGTACCCGGCTGCACAACATTGACCCAATGGGCAGTGAGGGAAAGGTATTGTCCCTGGCCATGGGTGTTAGAACCCTCTTGTTAGGTTTTGTTTCAGTTTGCTGGTCACATGACCTTTTTTCCCTATTTAGTCTGGCTCCGCCCTTCTGGCTTTGCTTGACTTCATTGTATTATCTACTGTTAAGCTAGCCGGGTGCTTAGGTGCCTTAATCTGTCAGTTTTGCTTGATGTTAGGATCACAAAGTATTTATTTTTCTGTTTAATTATCCATGCTACAATTTATGTTAGGAGGTGTCCACCTTTTCTCACAGTCCCTAGATCTTGTAGGGATTACTCCCTCGCAACTATAGGTCTTCATTCACACTAGATGAGGACTTTAGCGGGTCTGGTCGCAGGATCAGGTTCCCCGTTACATCGTAGGGATTCAGCTTAGTTGTATTGTAGGGACAGAATTCCCTTCTTTCCTTACTGGTTGTAGCAGATCATAACAATGGGTACTGGTCCACGCATCGGTGGTCAGGTGGACCTTGCTACTGAGGGCTTTTAGTAGCGCATGTTTAATTTTTCCCTCAACATGCTTTTGCAGACCAGGGACGGCTTGCCTGCTGAAATGAAATCGGCTTGGCACATTGTATTGTGGGATTGACAATGATATTCAGTTACGGAAACTGTCTGTCTCCACCAGCCTGAATCACAGCATTTCAAGGGACAGGAGTTTTGCAATGCCAGCATTCAGAGCCTGTGCTCGTGCATGGTTTGCGGAGTATGGCCGTCTTTTATCCCATGCCTGTGCTACCGATGGCTGTTTTGTGGCCTGGGAGTGTGAGGATGACAGGGAACTTGCTGCTGTGTGTGGAATAACAGTTTGTCTCTGGACAACAGTGGCCGAGGTTCTTCCATGGCGATCCTGTGAGGAAGCAGAACCAGCTGTGTGTGAGCTCGATGAAGAGGCTTCAACACAACCTGAAGATGTAGGTGCTGCTGTAGGTTGGCCTACATCTCTAGTGTGTCTTTGTAACTCAACTACGTGCTTTGTCCGCACATGTTTCCACATATTTGTGGTATTGAGGTGACTGACACTTTTAGCTATTTTTAATTTTTGATTACACAGCTTGCATTTCACATAGCAAATATCATGTGCAAGTGTGTGAAAAAAGGACCACGCAGTGCAAGTCCTGGGAGCGCACGTTTTGACTTTTGGAAGACAACTGCTCCGAACAGGTGCCAAACTGGAGGCTACAGGCAACCGAGTCTGCAGCCTAACTCTCCCTCCTGTTTGTACCGTTGGGGCAATGTCTTCCTCTATCTTCCTTCTATCACTAACCATTTCTCTAGGCCTCTCCCAGCTTTCAACCAAAGTACTGGTTCTCACCCACAAAGCTCTCCACAGTGCAGCACCCCTCCTACATCTCCTCCCTCATTTCTATCTATCGGCCTAACCGACTGCTGCGCTCTGCAAACGACTTTCGACTAACCTCTGCACTAATACGTACCTCCCACTCCGACTCCAAGACTTCTCCTGCTCTACGCCAATCCTCTGGAATGCTGTACCCCAAGAAATTAGGACTATCCACAATTTGCATGGTTTCAGGCGCTCCCTCAAAACACATTTGTTCAGAGCGGCCTATCACATTCACTAATCAAAGTCATTCTATGTATTCTGTGTAAGTGTGTGTGTGTCTCTAGCCCATTCACTATCTCCATCCCTCAGTCCCTTAAGATGGCTGGAACATCATTGTAAATGCACCATTGTATATAAACACCTATACTTTGTATCTCCCCCATCTCATTGTACATTGTAAGCTGTCACGAGCAGGGGCGACTTATTTAGCTTAAATTATTGTATTGTTAACATTGTTACTTATGACTTGTGTTCTGAAACTGCTAAACTGTAAAGCGCTGCGGAATATGATGGCGCTATATAAATAAATATTATTATTATTCCTCTGAGCTGCTCCCACCACCTTCCTGTTCTTCATGCCATGTTGGGTCTTGGACCTCATCATCTCCACTACCCTCTTCCAACACCTGCTGTTGGGTGGTCTGGCCAGCACCATGCTCAACAGAAACTGGCACCTGGGTCTCATCATCATCAGATGCGTTCTGCGGTGTGCTGACCATCGGCACTGTCTCACCCGCCTCTTCAGATTCAGAGAGACACAGCTGTTGCGCATCACTGCATACTCCCTCTTCACATTACAGAATGCTGCTTGGCTGGGCCCCTGTTTGCAAGCCAATAGATTCTGAGAACAGAAGCAGACACTCAGCTGGCTCCTGTACAGAACTCTCTGACTGCCTGGGCAATTTGCCAGGCGGTGAAGAGACAGATGGTTGCCCAACAGTGCTGTGGTCCTGAGAGGAGGTGGAAGCAATTGAAGTCGATGCATTGGCTGACATCCAAACAACAACGGCTTCAATTTGTTCTTCCCGCAGCAGGGGGGTACTCCGAGCTCCTACAAAAGTGCGCATAAAGGAACGCTCACGGCCCGGGGAAAACTGGTGGATGCTGTGTCACTGGGGGCCGCAGCAGCCACAGAATCCCCACGTCCTCTCCCTGAAGAAACTCCACGACCACGTGCCTTACTCCCTGCCTTCTTCATCTTGGTAGATTGATAAAGAAAGTCTGAAAAGTTATAAGGTCTAAGTGTGGTTATTCCGCAGAGACTGCAGTGAACACTGCACACAACTGTTCACTACCCAATGCGTCTCAGCAGGAAGGCAGTCTGTGCGTCAAAACAAAGGCACAAGCATACATCCATGTACCCTGTTTATAAAGCTATATAAAAAAAAATATGTAGTAGTGACGCACACTTTATTGAGGTACAGTATTACATCGCCATTCACCATCTGTGGCTATGCAGTGTCATCTATATATACCTTATCTATCTGTTGTCATGCTTCCAAGTCGACAGTCAGCCATAAATAGCAATTTTCACTATGCACTATGCACTTTTTAAAGGTTATGTTTGTTAATAAAATGATTATTGCCACATATTATGAGTATTACATGATGGAAATTGTATAATTTTGTATAAAATATTTAGGGACATTATTCAGCAAATGGAACATTTTAGTAATATCACAGATAACTTGTAATGCTGATGATGTTTTGAAGTCAGACATTCATTGTCTATACAATAAAAATGGTGTACATACTGTTACTTATCCATCATTAATGGATTCAGATATGTACTTGTATGCTTTTATGTACAACCGTATAGCAGATTCCTTAACTAATTTATTTTGTGGTTTGCATTGCTGTTCAACATGTTAATGTATGTGTTTATGTTTGTCAATTCTTTATTTATCTAGATATTAGTTTAAATGAAATCATCATCTTATGGTAGTAAAGGTTATCTTTCTCTTGTTTGAAGTATAGACATTTAAAATTGACAGGTAACAAGGAAATTACTTGATCTAGTATTTAAACATCCTCCTTGACCCTGGGCTCCAACACCGCCAGTTGTTGCTCGGAAGTGCTGTTAGCACAGTCAACACTTGCTCCTGTGTTACTGGGGTTCAGTAACGTCAGCTGGTCCTCGGTTGTGCCATTGGCTCTTTTCCTTCTGCTGCCCCTCCGGGTTCCAGCACAGTCAGCTGGTCCTCGTTACTTGCATTGGCTCTTGTACCTTCTGCTACCCGTCCGGGTTCCAGTACCGTCAACTGGTTCTCCGCAGTGCCTTTGGCCTAGGTGCCTCCATCTCGGTATCCGAGTTCCAGCAACGTCTGCTGGTCCTTGGTAGTGCTTTGGAGCACAGGTACCTCCTGCTTAGTAACCGTGTCCCAGTAACGTCAGCTGGTCCTCGGTTGTGCCATTAGCTCTTTTCCTTCTGCTGCCCCTCCGGGTTCCAGCACAGTCAGCTGGTCCTCGTTACTTGCATTGGCTCTTGTACCTTCTGCTACCCGTCCGGGTTCCAGTACCGTCAACTGGTTCTCCGCAGTGCCTTTGGCCTAGGTGCCTCCATCTCGGTATCCGAGTTCCAGCAACGTCTGCTGGTCCTTGGTAGTGCTTTGGAGCACAGGTACCTCCTGCTTAGTAACCGTGTCCCAGTAACATCAGCTGGTACAAGATTGTGCTACAAATACAAGATACGGAACAAGAGACACAAGAACAATAAGCAGAAGATCTAAAAGCAGAAGAACATGAAGTATAAGACCAAAATGAAGAGCAAAATATATGCTCTAAATTCTAAGCAGAAGAAGACTAAGCAGTGTATGGGGGTGAGTCCGTTCCTCCTCGTGGTGCCCCTGGAAAATGCCTGCTGCTGCAGGCTAAACTGAACACGGACAAATACTGTTGTAATTTAAATCTTTTGTGACAGCAAGAACGGAAGGATGAAAAATTCATACTTTGACAGATTACAAGTACAGGATTCTCTGTCACAAATAAGAATATGATGAAGAAGATGAAGCAGAATATGAATAAGAATAATAGTTTAATAAGAAGAATATGAGTAATGTTAACAAAGATGAATAGCAAGAAGTTTAAGAAGAAGATAAAGAAGGTGAAGATGAAGAATAATTTGATGAAAAAGATGATGCTGCAGAAGATTATGAAGGAGAAAGTGTGTGAAAAGTTAAAAAGGTGAAGATGAAGAGCATGGAAGTTGTGTAATATACATATTTGCCAAAATATAAAAAACGTTAACATTGTCAATTTCTTCGTCAATCCGAACATCTTTAAAAAAAAAAATATTTATGCTATTCCATTTGATTGGGTTAAACATCTATGCCTTTAATGTCTCCTCAACCTTCCCCAATACATTCTACATTACTCTTTCTTGTTTTCCTTCATGTACAATTAACCAACAAGGCAAGAATGGGTTTTTTTTAATTTCGATATTTTGTTCCCATAGACTTACATGGGACTTCCGGTATCGGTATCGGGTATCGCCGATATTCTAGTGATATCGGCGATACCATTCCGATTCCGATACTTTAGGATATCGGAAAGTATCGCTCAACTCTACCGCTGACTCCTGACAGACCCCACCGACGGACACTGACAGTGACAGTGACAATCCCGATTCCGGTATCCGATAAGACGAAAATATCGGAACTCGGAATCGGAATTACGATACAGCTAATATCGGCCGATACCCGATATTTGCAGTATCGGAATGCTCAACACTATTGGTGGGCTTCAAAATGTTTGGCCAAATGTTTATACTAAGCGTCTCAAATTTTTCCTTAGATTCCAAAGCCATATTGCTATTCTAAATTTCATGTATTCCATATTGTCATGCTTTAGTATGATAGAGTGCAGCCTTTTTTTGTATGTTTTACATGGGGGTAGCTTCCCTTGGCTTGCACCTAGTTCACATTAGTCTGGAAGTGCCAGTCAGGTTTTTTTGTCTATTGTATGTTAGCTTGCTGACCGAGCACTCCGCCCCCACCAGGTGGTGATTTTAATTACACCAGGTCCCTACTTTACCCATAAATGCAGGCATTGCTGACAGAGGTGCATATTCACCCAGAAATTCAGATATAAGCCTAATAGAGGTATGTTCACATTAGGTTAGGGACTCACCAGTATTGAGACCACCTTGACGATGGTTGGTGGGCTTCAAAATGTTTGGCCAAATGTTTATACTAAGCGTCTCAAATTTTTCCTTAGATTCCAAAGCCATATTGCTATTCTAAATTTCATGTATTCCATATTGTCATGCTTTAGTATGATAGAGTGCAGCCTTTTTTTGTATGTTTTACATGGGGGTAGCTTCCCTTGGCTTGCACCTAGTTCACATTAGTCTGGAAGTGCCAGTCAGGTTTTTTTGTCTATTGTATGTTAGCTTGCTGACCGAGCACTCCGCCCCCACCAGGTGGTGATTTTAATTACACCAGGTCCCTACTTTACCCATAAATGCAGGCATTGCTGACAGAGGTGCATATTCACCCAGAAATTCAGATATCAGCCTAATAGAGGTATGTTCACATTAGGTTAGGGACTCACCAGTATTGAGACCACCTTGACGATGGTTGGTGGGCTTCAAAATGTTTGGCCAAATATTTATACTAAGCGTCTCAAATTTTTCCTTAGATTCCAAAGCCATATTGCTATTCTAAATTTCATGTATTCCATATTGTCATGCTTTAGTATGATAGAGTGCAGCCTTTTTTTGTATGTTTTACATGGGGGTAGCTTCCCTTGGCTTGCACCTAGTTCACATTAGTCTGGAAGTGCCAGTCAGGTTTTTTTGTCTATTGTATGTTAGCTTGCTGACCGAGCACTCCGCCCCCACCAGGAGGTGATTTTAATTACACCAGGTCCCTACTTTACCCATAAATGCAGGCATTGCTGACAGAGGTGCATATTCACCCAGAAATTCAGATATCAGCCTAATAGAGGTATGTTCACATTAGGTTAGGGACTCACCAGTATTGAGACCACCTTGACGATGGTTGGTGGGCTTCAAAATGTTTGGCCAAATGTTTATACTAAGCGTCTCAAATTTTTCCTTAGATTCCAAAGCCATATTGTTATTCTAAATTTCATGTATTCCATATTGTCATGCTTTAGTATGATAGAGTGCAGCCTTTTTTTGTATGTTTTACATGGGGGTAGCTTCCCTTGGCTTGCACCTAGTTCACATTAGTCTGGAAGTGCCAGTCAGGTTTTTTTGTCTATTGTATGTTAGCTTGCTGACCGAGCACTCCGCCCCCACCAGGTGGTGATTTTAATTACACCAGGTCCCTACTTTACCCATAAATGCAGGCATTGCTGACAGAGGTGCATATTCACCCAGAAATTCAGATATCAGCCTAATAGAGGTATGTTCACATTAGGTTAGGGACTCACCAGTATTGAGACCACCTTGACGATGGTTGGTGGGCTTCAAAATGTTTGGCCAAATGTTTATACTAAGCGTCTCAAATTTTTCCTTAGATTCCAAAGCCATATTGCTATTCTAAATTTCATGTATTCCATATTGTCATGCTTTAGTATGATAGAGTGCAGCCTTTTTTTGTATGTTTTACATGGGGTAGCTTCCCTTGGCTTGCACCTAGTTCACATTAGTCTGGAAGTGCCAGTCAGGTTTTTTTGTCTATTGTATGTTAGCTTGCTGACCGAGCACTCTGCCCCCACCAGGTGGTGATTTTAATTACACCAGGTCCCTACTTTACCCATAAATGCAGGCATTGCTGACAGAGGTGCATATTCACCCAGAAATTCAGATATCAGCCTAATAGAGGTATGTTCACATTAGGTTAGGGACTCACCAGTATTGAGACCACCTTGACGATGGTTGGTGGGCTTCAAAATGTTTGGCCAAATGTTTATACTAAGCGTCTCAAATTTTTCCTTAGATTCCAAAGCCATATTGCTATTCTAAATTTCATGTATTCCATATTGTCATGCTTTAGTATGATAGAGTGCAGCCTTTTTTTGTATGTTTTACATGGGGGTAGCTTCCCTTGGCTTGCACCTAGTTCACATTAGTCTGGAAGTGCCAGTCAGGTTTTTTTGTCTATTGTATGTTAGCTTGCTGACCGAGCACTCCCGCCCCACCAGGTGGTGATTTTAATTACACCAGGTCCCTACTTTACCCATAAATGCAGGCATTGCTGACAGAGGTGCATATTCACCCAGAAATTCAGATATCAGCCTAATAGAGGTATGTTCACATTAGGTTAGGGACTCACCAGTATTGAGACCACCTTGACGATGGTTGGTGGGCTTCAAAATGTTTGGCCAAATGTTTATACTAAGCGTCTCAAATTTTTCCTTAGATTCCAAAGCCATATTGCTATTCTAAATTTCATGTATTCCATATTGTCATGCTTTAGTATGATAGAGTGCAGCCTTTTTTGTATGTTTTACATGGGGGTAGCTTCCCTTGGCTTGCACCTAGTTCACATTAGTCTGGAAGTGCCAGTCAGGTTTTTTTGTCTATTGTATGTTAGCTTGCTGACCGAGCACTCCGCCCCCACCAGGTGGTGATTTTAATTACACCAGGTCCCTACTTTACCCATAAATGCAGGCATTGCTGACAGAGGTGCATATTCACCCAGAAATTCAGATATCAGCCTAATAGAGGTATGTTCACATTAGGTTAGGGACTCACCAGTATTGAGACCACCTTGACGATGGTTGGTGGGCTTCAAAATGTTTGGCCAAATGTTTATACTAAGCGTCTCAAATTTTTCCTTAGATTCCAAAGCCATATTGCTATTCTAAATTTCATGTATTCCATATTGTCATGCTTTAGTATGATAGAGTGCAGCCTTTTTTTGTATGTTTTACATGGGGGTAGCTTCCTTGGCTTGCACCTAGTTCACATTAGTCTGGAAGTGCCAGTCAGGTTTTTTTGTCTATTGTATGTTAGCTTGCTGACCGAGCACTCTGCCCCCACCAGGTGGTGATTTTAATTACACCAGGTCCCTACTTTACCCATAAATGCAGGCATTGCTGACAGAGGTGCATATTCACCCAGAAATTCAGATATCAGCCTAATAGAGGTATGTTCACATTAGGTTAGGGACTCACCAGTATTGAGACCACCTTGACGATGGTTGGTGGGCTTCAAATGTTTGGCCAAATGTTTATACTAAGCGTCTCAAATTTTTCCTTAGATTCCAAAGCCATATTGCTATTCTAAATTTCATGTATTCCATATTGTCATGCTTTAGTATGATAGAGTGCAGCCTTTTTTTGTATGTTTTACATGGGGGTAGCTTCCCTTGGCTTGCACCTAGTTCACATTAGTCTGGAAGTGCCAGTCAGGTTTTTTTGTCTATTGTATGTTAGCTTGCTGACCGAGCACTCCGCCCCCACCAGGTGGTGATTTTAATTACACCAGGTCCCTACTTTACCCATAAATGCAGGCATTGCTGACAGAGGTGCATATTCACCCAGAAATTCAGATATCAGCCTAATAGAGGTATGTTCACATTAGGTTAGGGACTCACCAGTATTGAGACCACCTTGACGATGGTTGGTGGGCTTCAAAATGTTTGGCCAAATGTTTATACTAAGCGTCTCAAATTTTTCCTTAGATTCCAAAGCCATATTGCTATTCTAAATTTCATGTATTCCATATTGTCATGCTTTAGTATGATAGAGTGCAGCCTTTTTTTGTATGTTTTACATGGGGGTAGCTTCCCTTGGCTTGCACCTAGTTCACATTAGTCTGGAAGTGCCAGTCAGGTTTTTTTGTCTATTGTATGTTAGCTTGCTGACCGAGCACTCCGCCCCCACCAGGTGGTGATTTTAATTACACCAGGTCCCTACTTTACCCATAAATGCAGGCATTGCTGACAGAGGTGCATATTCACCCAGAAATTCAGATATCAGCCTAATAGAGGTATGTTCACATTAGGTTAGGGACTCACCAGTATTGAGACCACCTTGACGATGGTTGGTGGGCTTCAAAATGTTTGGCCAAATGTTTATACTAAGCGTCTCAAATTTTTCCTTAGATTCCAAAGCCATATTGCTATTCTAAATTTCATGTATTCCATATTGTCATGCTTTAGTATGATAGAGTGCAGCCTTTTTTTGTATGTTTTACATGGGGGTAGCTTCCCTTGGCTTGCACCTAGTTCACATTAGTCTGGAAGTGCCAGTCAGGTTTTTTTGTCTATTGTATGTTAGCTTGCTGACCGAGCACTCTCCGCCCCACCAGGTGGTGATTTTAATTACACCAGGTCCCTACTTTACCCATAAATGCAGGCATTGCTGACAGAGGTGCATATTCACCCAGAAATTCAGATATCAGCCTAATAGAGGTATGTTCACATTAGGTTAGGGACTCACCAGTATTGAGACCACCTTGACGATGGTTGGTGGGCTTCAAAATGTTTGGCCAAATGTTTATACTAAGCGTCTCAAATTTTTCCTTAGATTCCAAAGCCATATTGCTATTCTAAATTTCATGTATTCCATATTGTCATGCTTTAGTATGATAGAGTGCAGCCTTTTTTTGTATGTTTTACATGGGGGTAGCTTCCCTTGGCTTGCACCTAGTTCACATTAGTCTGGAAGTGCCAGTCAGGTTTTTTTGTCTATTGTATGTTAGCTTGCTGACCGAGCACTCCGCCCCCACCAGGTGGTGATTTTAATTACACCAGGTCCCTACTTTACCCATAAATGCAGGCATTGCTGACAGAGGTGCATATTCACCCAGAAATTCAGATATCAGCCTAATAGAGGTATGTTCACATTAGGTTAGGGACTCACCAGTATTGAGACCACCTTGACGATGGTTGGTGGGCTTCAAAATGTTTGGCCAAATGTTTATACTAAGCGTCTCAAATTTTTCCTTAGATTCCAAAGCCATATTGCTATTCTAAATTTCATGTATTCCATATTGTCATGCTTTAGTATGATAGAGTGCAGCCTTTTTTTGTATGTTTTACATGGGGGTAGCTTCCCTTGGCTTGCACCTAGTTCACATTAGTCTGGAAGTGCCAGTCAGGTTTTTTTGTCTATTGTATGTTAGCTTGCTGACCGAGCACTCCGCCCCCACCAGGTGGTGATTTTAATTACACCAGGTCCCTACTTTACCCATAAATGCAGGCATTGCTGACAGAGGTGCATATTCACCCAGAAATTCAGATATCAGCCTAATAGAGGTATGTTCACATTAGGTTAGGGACTCACCAGTATTGAGACCACCTTGACGATGGTTGGTGGGCTTCAAAATGTTTGGCCAAATGTTTATACTAAGCGTCTCAAATTTTTCCTTAGATTCCAAAGCCATATTGCTATTCTAAATTTCATGTATTCCATATTGTCATGCTTTAGTATGATAGAGTGCAGCCTTTTTTTGTATGTTTTACATGGGGGTAGCTTCCCTTGGCTTGCACCTAGTTCACATTAGTCTGGAAGTGCCAGTCAGGTTTTTTTGTCTATTGTATGTTAGCTTGCTGACCGAGCACTCCCCCCTACCAGGTGGTGATTTTAATTACACCAGGTCCCTACTTTACCCATAAATGCAGGCATTGCTGACAGAGGTGCATATTCACCCAGAAATTCAGATATCAGCCTAATAGAGGTATGTTCACATTAGGTTAGGGACTCACCAGTATTGAGACCACCTTGACGATGGTTGGTGGGCTTCAAAATGTTTGGCCAAATGTTTATACTAAGCGTCTCAAATTTTTCCTTAGATTCCAAAGCCATATTGCTATTCTAAATTTCATGTATTCCATATTGTCATGCTTTAGTATGATAGAGTGCAGCCTTTTTTTGTATGTTTTACATGGGGGTAGCTTCCCTTGGCTTGCACCTAGTTCACATTAGTCTGGAAGTGCCAGTCAGGTTTTTTTGTCTATTGTATGTTAGCTTGCTGACCGAGCACTCCGCCCCCACCAGGTGGTGATTTTAATTACACCAGGTCCCTACTTTACCCATAAATGCAGGCATTGCTGACAGAGGTGCATATTCACCCAGAAATTCAGATATCAGCCTAATAGAGGTATGTTCACATTAGGTTAGGGACTCACCAGTATTGAGACCACCTTGACGATGGTTGGTGGGCTTCAAAATGTTTGGCCAAATGTTTATACTAAGCGTCTCAAATTTTTCCTTAGATTCCAAAGCCATATTGCTATTCTAAATTTCATGTATTCCATATTGTCATGCTTTAGTATGATAGAGTGCAGCCTTTTTTTGTATGTTTTACATGGGGGTAGCTTCCCTTGGCTTGCACCTAGTTCACATTAGTCTGGAAGTGCCAGTCAGGTTTTTTTGTCTGTTACTGGAACCCTGACGGGTATCAGATGGAGCAAGAGACAATGGAAGTAACGAGGACCAGATGACTGTGCTGGAACCCGGACGGGTAGCAGAAGGAAAAGAGACAATGTCACAACTGAGTACCAGCTGACGTTACTGTGACACGGTTACTAAGCAGGAGGTACCTGTGCTCCAAAGCACTACCAAGGACCAGCAGACGTTGGTGGAACTCAGATACGGAGATGGAGGCACCTAGGCCAAAGGCACTGGGGAGAACCAGTTGACGATACTGGACCCCGGACGGGTAGCAGAAGGAAAAGAGGCAATGTCACAACCGAGTATCAGCTGACGTTACTGTGACACGGTTACTAAGCAGGAGGTACCTGTGCTCCAAAGCACTACCAAGGACCAGCAGACGTTGGTGGAACTCAGATACGGAGATGGAGGCACCTAGGCCAAAGGCACTGGGGAGAACCAGTTGACGATACTGGACCCCGGACGGGTAGCAGAAGGAAAAGAGGCAATGTCACAACCGAGTACCAGCTGACATTACTGTGACACGGTTACTAAGCAGGAGGTACCTGTGCTCCAAAGCACTACCAAGGACCAGCAGACGTTGGTGGAACTCGGATACGGAGATGGAGGCACCTAGGCCAAAGGCACTGGGGAGAACCAGTTGACGGTACTGGACCCCGGACGGGTAGCAGAAGGAAAAGAGGCAATGTCACAACCGAGTACCAGCTGACGTTACTGTGACATGGTTACTAAGCAGGAGGTACCTGTGCTCCAAAGCACTACCAAGGACCAGCAGACGTTGGTGGAACTCGGATACGGAGATGGAGGCACCTAGGCCAAAGGCACTGGGGAGAACCAGTTGACGGTACTGGACCCCGGACGGGTAGAAGAACGCACCCATGAAAATGTAAGTTGACAGGACGCAAGCCGTCCGCAGTTACCGAATCACACAGTCCTACAGTGGGTACTTGTCCTATTGTCACAATGGAAACCGCCTTTATTTACATATCCCACAGCACACATAGGAATCACCTAAACTGCAGGCACCATAGAGTCGGCTAACCCGAATGCAACACGACAGCACAACTTATTGGAGGATAATTGACGTTCACACTGCCAGGAAACAGCTGTCGTGCTGTAACCAGGCTGGCCAGGAGTCAGTACCCCTGCCAATTCCTTACGAGCAACAAATGGCGGTGTTGTAGCCCAGGGAGTAGAGTTCAGGTGGTAGAAAGATGAACATAACAGGAGACATGGAAAACGTTGCCAAACAGTTATTTAATCTGAAAACGGACAGGCAAATTCAGGTGAGATCCATGCCTTGTTCATTTTCAGAAAAGTAAGCCGGTCTACATTCTCTGAGGATAGTCGCATGCGACGGTCTGTTACTACACCACCTGCAGCACTAAAGACACGCTCAGATAATACACTGGCAGCGGGGCAAGCCAGCACCTCCAATGCATACTGGCTAAGCTCTGGCCATGTATCCAACTTAGAGACCCAAAATTTGAAAGGGGAAGAGACATCTGGGAGTACACTTAGAGGGAAAGCCAAGTAGTCTGTCACCATCTTACGGAAACGTTTCTTCCTGGTGACTGGAGCCGTCTCGGATGGTGTAGACCTTGCTGGCGCTGTCACAAAACTTTGCCACATTTGTAACATACAGTTCTTGCCCTGTGCAGAGGCGCTGCTTCTGCTCCCTCTTGTTGTAGAGGTGTCTACACTGCCTCGACGCACAGAGCTGCTTTGTAAAGCAGTAGCAGCAGCTTTCTCGGCTGGAATGTACAACAGTATGGATTGCACCAGTGTGTCTTGGTACTCCTGCATTTTACGGTCCCGGTTCACCGGTGTGAAGAGGGTTTGTAAGTTGTCCCGGTAGCGAGGGTCTAGGAGGGTGTACACCCAATAATCTGACGTGCTGAGAATGTGGGCGATGCGGCGGTCGTTTCTCAGGCACTGAAGCATGAAATCAACCATGTGCTGCAGACTCCCAACTGGCCAACAAAGGCTGTCCTCTGGAAGAGGCGTCATCTCTGCCTCCTCTGCATCACCCCACCCTCGCTCTACATACTGACTAGAGCGTTGTGTACCTCCCTCTGTAGGGATTTCTTCCTCCTCCATTGACTCCTCCTCCTCCTCATCCTCCTCACAAAGTGAGCCCTGCCCAGCCCCCTGTGAGGAACCACGTTGCGATGACTGTCCTGAAGGTAATTGAATTTGTGACTCCTCATCCTCCACCTCTTCCAAAACCTCTTCCTTTAGTGCTTTCAGTGATTTCTGAAGCAGGCAGATAATGGGGACAGTCATGCTGACTAGTGCATCATCTGCACTCGCCATCCGCGTTGAGACATCAAACGCACGCAAAACGTCACAGATGTCCTTCATAGAGGCCCACTCAGTAGTGGTGAAGTGTGAACGGCGCAAATTGCGAGTTGATTGCGCCTGTTGCAGCTGATACTCCATTACTGCTGGCTGCTGCTCACACAACCGCTCCAACATATGTAACGTTGAATTCCACCTGGTGGGTACGTCACATATGATGCGATGTTCAGGAAGGCGAAATCTGACTTGCAGAGCTGCAATGCGCGATCTGGCCATGCTGGAACGTCGCAAGTGAGCGCACTCTAGGTGGACCTTGTGCAGCAGTGCATCAAGATCCGGATAGTCCCTCAAAAAACTCTGCACGACCAAGTTGAGCACATGTGCCAGACATGGTATGTGAGTGAGGTTGCCAAGGCCCAGAGCTGCCACCAGATTTCGGCCATTGTCACACACTACCAAGCCTGGCTGGAGATTAGCTGACAAAAAACACACGTCGCTCTCCTGCTTGATGGCATCCCAGAGCTCCTGCGCTGTGTGGCTTCGATTCCCCATGGAAATTAATTTCAGGACGGCCTGTTGACGTTTGGCCACGGCTGTGCTCATATCGGTCGCAACAGGTAAGCGTTCACGGGTCCATGTGGAGGTATACCGTGACGGCTCGTGCAGCGATGATTCTGAGGAACTGGAGTAGGAGGAGGAATCAATGTGTACAGACTGGATTCCTGCAATCCTTGGAGTTGGCAGAACACGTACAGCGCCACTGGCAAGATCTGTACCCGGCTCCACAACATTGACCCAATGGGCAGTGAGGGAAAGGTATCGTCCCTGGCCATGGGTACTGGTCCACGCATCGGTGGTCAGGTGGACCCTGCTACTGACGGCGTTTAGTAGCGCATGTTTAATGTTTCCCTCGACATGTTTTTGCAGAGCAGGGACAGCTTGCCTGCTGAAATAAAATCAGCTTGGCACATTATATTGTGGGACTGCCAATGCCATAAAGTTCCTGAAACTGTCAGTCTCCACCAGCCTGAATGACAGCATTTCAAGGGACAGGAGTTTTGCAATGCCAGCATTCCGAGCCTGTGCTCGTGGATGGTTTGCCGAGTATGGCCGTCTTTTATCCCATGCCTGTGGTACCGATGGCTGTTTTTTGTTCTGGGAGTGTGACGATGACTGTGAACTTGCTGCTGTGGGTGGAATAACAGTTTGTCTATGGACAACAGTGACCAAGGTTCTTCCATGAAGATCCTGTGAGGAAGCCGAACCAGGTGTGTGTGAGCTGGAGGTAGAGGCTCGAACACGACCTGAAGATGTAGGTGCTGCTGTAGGTTGGCCTACATCTCCAGTGTGTCTTTGTAACTCAGCTACGTGCTTTGTCCGTACATGTTTCCACATATTTGTGGTATTCAGGTTACTGATATTTTTACCTCTTTTAACTTTTTGCTTACACAGCTTGCATTGAACATAGCAAATATCATCTACAAGTCTGTCAAAAAAGGACCACGCAGTGCAAGTCATGGGAGCGCCAATTTTGACATTTCTAAGAGAACTGCTCCCAACAGGTGCCAAACTGGAGGCTACAGGCAAGCGAGTCTGCAGCCTACCTCTCCCTCCTCTTTGTACCTTTGGGACAATCTCTTCCTCAGAGCTGCTCCCACCACCTTCCTGTTGCTCACGCCATGTTGGGTCTCGGACTTCATCATCTCCACTACCCTTTTCAACACCTGCTGCTGTTGGATGGTCTGGGCAGCACCATGCTCCACAAAACCTGGCACCTGAGTCTCATCATCATCATAAGATGCGTTCTGCGGTGTGCTGTCCATAGGCACTGGCTCACCCGCCTCTTCAGATTGAGAGAGACACAGCTGTTGCGCATCACTGCATACTCCCTCTTCTTCAAATTGCAGAATGCTGCTTGCCTGTGCCCGTGTTTGCGAGCCAACAGATTCTGAGAACAGAAGCAGAGACTCAGCTGGCTCCTGTACAGAACTCTCTGACTGCCTGGGCAATTTGACAGGCGGTGAACAGACAGATGGTTGCTCAACAGTGTTGTGTTCCTGAGAGGAGGTGGAAGGAATTGAAGTCGATGCATTGGCTGCCATCCAACCAACAACGGCTTCAATTTGTTCTTCCCGCAGCAGGGGGGCACGCCGAGCTCCTACCAAAGTGCGCATAAAGGAACGCTCATGGGTAAAACTGGTGGATGCTGTGTCACTGAGGGCGGCAGCAGCCACAGAATCCCCACGTCCTCTCCCTGCTGAAACTCCACGGCCACGACCACATGCCTTACTCACTGACTTCTTCATCTTGGTAGATTGATAAAGAAAGTCAGAAAAGTTATAAGGCCTAAGTGTGGTTATTACGCAGAGACTGAAGTGAACACTGAAACACAACTGTTCACAATCTGTGAAAGGCTACTCCTTTGTCTACTTCTATAGTGTTTGCAACCAATGTATTGTATACGGATGGAAGCGCGTCACACTAATAGATTATATTTTAAATGGAATGGAGCAGAACCAATTGGAGATAAATGAAAAGGATGAGGCACTGAGATACGCTCAGCAGAGTACAAGCAGCAGTGCTTGAACAAGTAACTGGAGCGTGATGTGCACTCAAAAAATAAAAAACACAGACTGAAGTGAACACTGAAACACAACTGTTCACAATCTGTGAAAGGCTACTCCTTTGTCTACTTCTATAGTGTTTGCAACCAATGTATTGTATACGGATGGAAGCGCGTCACACTAATAGATTATATTTTAAATGGAATGGAGCAGAACCAATTGGAGATAAATGAAAAGGATGAGGCACTGAGACACGCTCAGCAGAGTACAAGCAGCAGTGCTTGAACAAGTAACTGGAGCGTGATGTGCACTCAAAAAATAAAAAACACAGACTGAAGTGAACACTGAAACACAACTGTTCACAATCTGTGAAAGGCTACTCCTTTGTCTACTTCTATAGTGTTTGCAACCAATGTATTGTATACGGATGGAAGCGCGTCACACTAATAGATTATATTTTAAATGGAATGGAGCAGAACCAATTGGAGATAAATGAAAAGGATGAGGCACTGAGACACGCTCAGCAGAGTACAAGCAGCAGTGCTTGAACAAGTAACTGGAGCGTGATGTGCACTCAAAAAATAAAAAACACAGACTGAAGTGAACACTGAAACACAACTGTTCACAATCTGTGAAAGGCTACTCCTTTGTCTACTTCTATAGTGTTTGCAACCAATGTATTGTATACGGATGGAAGCGCGTCACACTAATAGTTAAATTGCATGGAGCTGCAAGAATTACACTGAAGAAAAAAAAAAGAGTCTGTGAGTGACACGTGCAGATGCCTATAGACAGCGTTGCATGCAGAGCAAACTGCAGCGTCACCTGCACTCACACACACCTTGCAGAGCTGTTAAAACAACACTGCAGGCAAAAGGAAGCTTTACACAGCGGTTGGTGCTAGCCTGCATACAGCACAGTACACTAAATCGCAATCTCTAACTGTCCCTCAGAGTCAGCACAGCAGCGTTCTGTCCCTTACTGAATTCACAGCACAGTGACGCTAAAATGGCGGCGGCGCCTTTTATAGTGCATTCTGACATCATTTCAGCATCCAATCACAGCCATGCCATTAGTTAACATGACCGCAGCAGTACAGGATGTGCCCACACTTCTTAGGATTCCTCATTGGCTGACTAAAATCACATTGCCTCTCAAAGAATTATGGGAACTTCCGATTCCGGTATACGATATATGAAAAATATCGAAACTAAGTATCGAAAGGCCAATAGAGCTAATATCGGCCGATACCCGATACTTGCGGTATCGTATCGCTCAACACTAGTCTCTAGTCATCCCCTTACCTGTCACGCATAGTTATATATTTGTATTTTTATACATTACCTATGTTCCAGGTTTTTCCCACCGATTCTTGTTTGTGGCGTTCCTCTGTTTTCATCATATATACACTAACGTATTTTTGCTATCTGTTTTTATGGTTGTAATAAAGTTTGGATTTTTTTGGTCTTTCCTTTTTTGGTGTTCTTATAGTATGTTACTAAAAAAATTGAATTCATCTTTCTTATTGATTGCCTTTAGCGGGTCCTTTGAGCGACAATATCCATTGGCCATCACACGATGATGATATAGTGCGCCTATAATATTTGTGTAGTCGACAGTTCATTTACTTTGCCCATGCGATTTCTGAACAGCGTCTATAGTGTATACATATGTTTTTCCATTGTTTATTACCCGAGGGTCCGGTCTATAACATAAGAGGCGTTTAAGTCACTGTTCGCTCCTCTGGCAGTATTCCTACCATTATAATAGTCACTTGGATTTTTACAGGACTCAGAGCCTGTGACAATCCCCAAATGTCCCTTTCATAAAATAAGCACATTCCCTCAACAGCCCATTATGTAAATGAGATCTGAAAATAGTTTTTCAGGGAAATGACTTCATACTGACAGAGTATACGGATTCGGCGCCATAAAACCACTGAGATGGTAAGGAAGCACCAGAATGAATCTGTGCAGCACTCATTACTTTTTAGAAGGATGTCATAAAGGCTGACGGACAAGGATTGAAAAGTTTTACTGCATGCGGCTAAGCACTAGAACACGAATATGATACTTCAAGAGCCTTGTCCAGAGAAAGAATTGCGCTTAGGATGACTATAAATGACTTCCTATTATACATTTTCTTAATAGTAAAAAATGCAGAATGGTTGATGAAAATGTCATAAAATTAATACCAAAGAAGAAAAGAAAAAATGAAGTTTCCATATATCCTATTGGGGTATTTTGTAGCCATAGAAGGAAGGTTCCTCCGCTAAGAACCTTCTCCAAAAGCAGTCATTTCAAAGGATATTTTCCCTACTGGACAACTTAGAAGGAAGGTCCCCAGCTAAGGAACTTCTCCAAGAGCTATCATGTCAAAGGATATTCTCCCTGCTGGACAACTTAGAAGGAAGGTCCCCAGCTAAGAAACTTCTCCAAGAGCCATCGTGTCAAAGGATATTCTCCCTACTGGACAACTTAGAAGGAAGGTTCCCAGCTAAGAACCTTCTCCAAGAGCCATCGTATTAAAGGATATTCTCCCTACTGGACAATTTAGAAGGAAGGTCCCCAGCTAAGAAACTTCTCCAAGAGCCAGAGTGTCAAAGGATATTCTCCCTACTGGACAATTTAGAAGGAAGGTCCCCAACTAAGAACCTTTTCCAAGAGCCGTCATGTCAATGAATTTTCTCCCTACTGGACAACTTAGAAGGAAGGTTCCCAGCTAAGAAACTTCTCCAAGAGCCATCGTGTCAAAGGATATTCTCCCTACTGGACAACTTAGAAGGAAGGTCCCCAGCTAAGAAACTTCTCCAAGAGCCATCGTGTCAAAGGATATTCTCCCTACTGGACAACTTAGAAGGAAGGTCCCCAGCTAAGGAACTTCTCCAAGAGCTATCATGTCAAAGGATATTCTCCCTGCTGGACAACTTAGAAGGAAGGTCCCCAGCTAAGAAACTTCTCCAAGAGCCATCGTGTCAAAGGATATTCTCCCTACTGGACAACTTAGAAGGAAGGTTCCCAGCTAAGAACCTTCTCCAAGAGCCATCGTATTAAAGGATATTCTCCCTACTGGACAATTTAGAAGGAAGGTCCCCAGCTAAGAAACTTCTCCAAGAGCCAGAGTGTCAAAGGATATTCTCCCTACTGGACAATTTAGAAGGAAGGTCCCCAACTAAGAACCTTTTCCAAGAGCCGTCATGTCAATGAATTTTCTCCCTACTGGACAACTTAGAAGGAAGGTTCCCAGCTAAGAAACTTCTCCAAGAGCCATCGTGTCAAAGGATATTCTCCCTACTGGACAACTTAGAAGGAAGGTCCCCAGCTAAGAAACTTCTCCAAGAGCCAGAGTGTCAAAGGATATTCTCCCTACTGGACAATTTAGAAGGAAGGTCCCCAACTAAGAACCTTTTCCAAGAGCCGTCATGTCAATGAATTTTCTCCCTACTGGACAACTTAGAAGGAAGGTTCCCAGCTAAGAAACTTCTCCAAGAGCCATCGTGTCAAAGGATATTCTCCCTACTGGACAACTTAGAAGGAAGGTCCCCAGCTAAGAAACTTCTCCAAGAGCCATCGTGTCAAAGGATATTCTCCCTACTGGACAACTTAGAAGGAAGGTTCCCAGCTAAGAACCTTCTCCAAGAGCCGTCATGTCAATGAAATTTCTCCCTACTGGACAACTTAGAAGGAAGGTTCCTCAGCTAAGAACCTTCTCCAAGAACCATCATGTCAAAGGATATTCTCTCTACTGGACAACTTAGAAGGAAGGTCCCCAGCTAAGAACCTTCGCAAAGAGCGGTCATGTCAAAGAATATTCTCTTAGCGGCATCATGTAATGTATTAAATCGTGGCTCTATTTTTTTAAGGGTACTGTGTAATACTATATTACCACTGTTGGAGATATGAGACTCCATTTGGGGCCATCAGTTAGAAATGTCCGACAGACAGTGATTGATTGACAGTAAAGCTTCAGCTTAAAAGGAGGTTATCCAGATGGAACATCATTTTTGATTTTTAGTAGAATAGTTAGAAAGTGCAAAGAGTGTACTCAGTTTCACCCCATCCACTATGATCCAGGGGTGCTGAATTCTGAAGGATGGTCATGATGGCCCAACAATGGCCTTTGGGTCAGACATGTAGAAAAGTCTAAAAACACAAAAAATTCCCTTTCCCCGTATATATTGCTTTATTATTTAAAAAATAAGTATACATTGAAAACATGATGCCAGAATTGCTGTTCTTTGTTCATTCTGCCTCCTAAAAACAGAATAAGCCATGCTCAAAATGTGGTATATAATGCAATGTCGTATCTTGAAGTTTAAGGGACCCCCCATGCAAAATCTCCAACAGAGCCCCAAACATTCACAAGTCTTTGATAGTTTCAGTCCTCTCATATTGGCCAAAAGTGTAAGGGTTCACCAGGTAAGGAGGATCCTCTAGACCCCGGTTTCTGGTGGGCACATGGACCCCTGAAGTTGATACGACAAGCTGGAAGGCACATGGGGTGCAAGGACTTGGCACATTCAGGAATTACAGGAGAAGCAGAATGGATGAAGTGGAACCCAACAGGGATTGTAGCAAGTTAAAGTATGATGTGTGTCAATGAGCTTTGATTAGGTCTAGAGAGGTAAGTAATTGATCCACACGGGCAACCTGCGATACCCAACGTGGAGCACAACAGAGGGCAGAGGACCCAGGAGAAGGGAATGAAGCCCAGGATACCCTGTACATTTGTGTAACAAAAAGGACCTTTTTGGACCTTTTGGCTCCAAGCCTTACACCATTTTTGTGTATCCCAAAATGATACTAGTAAAAAATGCCGCTTGTCCTTCAAAATGCAAACTCTCATACAGCACCATTGAAGGAAACCTGGATAACTGCATCGACCTACAAAATAAAAGTAACTCATTTAGAAAAAACCCTCAAACATTGTAGAATTGCTGTTTTCTGCACAATTAATGAAAATTTTCTTAGTACGTTATATGTGTCCTCAAGTGGTGGTAATAAAATAATACAACCCGTCGTGCATAAAAAACAACAGTAACGTAAAAAAATGGATGGCTCTCGGAAAAATAAAATGCTGTGCCCTCCAGGTCCAAGATTTGCAAAGATAAAAAAAAAATCAATGATCATAAATGATTTGAAGCCGTTAAAGAAAGAAAAATAGTAAGATTGCTCCTTTCCGGTCATCGAGGGTTGGCCAGATGGGTCAAGCCACTGCTTGAAGAAATTGCGTTGCAGAGGTGCACTGCTTTCTATTTTTCTGTTCTCTTACTGGTCTCTATGACTGTTATCCAGGTACCAGGGTGCCATTATCATTAAGCAGTGCTCCAGCTGTGATGGATCTCTATGCGCGGCTTCTTGATATCCACAGCTTCACGTTTCGCTGAATAACTCAGCCCTGGCATTAAGTACTGTCAGTAAACAAACTAAGACAAACCCACAGCGAAGAAAACACAACAGAGAAACGTAACGCGGAGAGAAAATGCTGAGCCCGCACTTTCCACCATGTGCGGTGTCACAATACCTGTGAATTATTTCAGATCGATGAGCTGCCACAACAAATGCGAGAAACAGTAAATATTCAGCTCGGCAACATCTGTAAAAAGTTTAGTCTTCTTATTAAGAGGCATTGATGCTGAATAATTTTCTAAACCACCAACATAAGAAATATTTTCTTCTTGATCTTGATAAATTGTATTATCATTGAGAGCAGCTTTTTTTTATGGGGGCCAACAATTAAAGCATGCTTGCCAACTACTCCCGAAATGTCCAAGAGACTTCTGGAAAAAGAAGAGACTTCTCGTATAACTGAACTATCAAAATAGTTGGCAATTCTCCCAGAGGGTCCAATAAACTTCCAGAAAACAGCACTTCTTCAAGGTTTCTTCAGCAAAGCTTCCAAATGTACATTGGGGGGGTTGAAAGAGGGGCTTGAAGTGTGTGGCCTAAAGAGGAGGACTTGACTATAGGGAAAAATTTCATTAGAGCCTTCAATATACAAATTGCCTATTCAGAGAGGAAGAGGACTATAACTCCAGTGCCACCTACTGGAAGAAGCAATCCTAAAAGCCAATCTTGACTTTTTTGACGAGCCTTGCCACATGATTTAGAATAAAAGCTAAACCAAATACTCTATTTGTTGACACATGCTTTGGGGTGTTTGCCCCTGTTCAGTGCAAAGCATGAGATCTGCCTTGGCAAGGTGATAGACCTCTGACTTTGGATCTAAGTAATGTGTTTCCTTGTGGAGAGTGACATGCCGGACATGCCGGTGTAAGGAGACATATAGGCCATGCAATTCTCCTCAGGGAAAATAAACATACATTCAAATCAGATCTCTTGCTATGCTCTCATGAGCGGCAAACATCCTGAATCACGAGTCTGAAAATAGAGAATTGGTTTAGCTTTTATCCAGTCATATGGCAAGGCTCATCAAAAGAGTCAATATTGACTTTTAGGATTGCTACTTCCAGTAGGTGGCACTACAGTTCTAGTTCTCTTCCTCTCTGAAAAGGTATTTTGCATATTTAAATTCCCAGAAGTGCATTACATGGCCGGTAAGTCTCCTTACCCTGTCATGTCAGGCATAGCACTATCCAAGAAGAGAGATTTTGCTAATTGGAGCCTTCAAGCACTTTCTGTACAGGCATCACCAAAAGTTGGCAGGTGTGAATTAAGGAAGCTTGTCTTCATACACATGTAAGGTGTTTACTTGTTGCACCGTGATGCGTGCTATGTCCTTCTTATGTGACATCACGTGCATAGTAACATTGTTATATATTTGTTTTTCCAGTCCCATGATTGCACAATATGCACAATGATTTTGGTTTGCAATATTTTGGCATCACATGCATAATTCCAGTTCTGTGTAAGTAACTTAAGTCAACCTAGAGTCTTCTCCAAATGAAAGCGACGTCCATCTGTAGACAGTTCTTGCCAGAGAAGGCGTCACTACGTAGAGCACCCCGGCACGTGCCGGGACCCTGAACAAACAGGGGGTACCACTCGCAGTTGGGGATACCAGCACGCTTTGGGGCCCATGAGTTGGGGGAGCACAGCCCCTGCCTCAAATTCTCACCTCTCCTGGTTCCCGCAGCTCCCTTGTCTTCAGCATCTTCTGACTCTCTGTGATGTGTCAGAGTAGAAGGCGCAATGACGTTACTACAGTGCACCCTTTGTGATGAGAACTGCAGAGAGTCAGAAGACGGTGAGGAGACCGTAGCTGAGGAGAATGAGGAGAGGTGAGTATTTGATTTTTTTTAAATGTATGGAGCATTATATGGGACCCATTATACTGTATGTAGAATTATATGGGGTCATTATACTGTATGGAGCATTATATGGGGCCCATTGTACTGTATGTAGAATTATATGGGATCATTATACTGTATGGAGCATTATATGGTGCCCATTATACTGTATTGAGTAATATGGCGCCCATTATACTACATGGAGCAATATATGGGGTCATTATACTGTATAAAGCAATATATGGAGGCATTATACTGTATTGAGTAATATATAGGGCCTATTATACTGTATGGAGCATTATATAGGGCCATTATACCGTATGGAGCAGAATGTGGAGTCCATTTTACTGTATGGAGTAACATATGGGGTTTATTATACCGTATGGAGCAATATATGAAGCCGTAATACAGTATGGAGCAATATATGGGGCCATTATAATGTAAGGAGCAATATATGAGATCCTATATAATGTATAGAGCAATATATGGGGCATTATGCTGTATGGAGTAATATACAGTATGTGGCTCATTATACTGTATGGAGCACTATATGGGGCCATTATATAGTATACAGTATGATATGGAGCCATTATACTGTATGTGACAATATATAGGGCCATTATATACTACAGTATATGCAGCAATATATGGGGCCCATTATACATTATGGAGCAATATATTGAGCCAATTATACTGTATGGAGTAATATATTGGATCCAGTATACAATATGGAGCAATATATTAGGTCCATTATACTGTAAGGAGGAACATTATACGGGGCCCTTTATACTGTATGGAGCCTATATGTGGGGCCATTATTCTGTATAGAGCAATATATGGGTGACTATACTATATGGAGCACTGTATGTGGCCATTATACTCTATAGAGCATTATATGAGGTCCGTTATACTATATGGAACAATATATTGGGCCCATTATACTATATGGAGCATTATATGGGACCCATTATACTATATAGAGCAATATATGGAACACAGTATACTGTATGGAGCCTAAATGTGGGGCCATTATTCTTCATGGAGAAATATATGGGCCACTACACTTTATGGAACACTGTGTGTGGCCATTATAATGTATAGAGCATTACATGGGGACCATTATTCCATATGGAGCAATATATGGGGCCCAATATACTTATATGGGGCAAATTTTATGGTATGGAGCAATATATGAGGCTACTATTCTGTTTTGAGCAATATATGGGGACATTATACTGAATGGAGCACTGTGTGGAACCGTTATACTGTATGGAGCAGTACGTGGGGCCCATTATACTATCTAGAGAATTATATGGGTCCATTATACTGTATGGAGCAATATATGGGTCCATTATACTGTATGGAGCAATATATGGGGATATTATACTGTGTGGATTGGGTGGATTATACTGAATGGAGCAATATAGGGGTCCATTATACTGTATGGAGCAATATAGGGGGTCATTATACTGTATGTAGCAGTATATGGGGCCAATATACTATATAGAGCAATATATGGGGCCATTATATACTGTATGGAGCAATATATGGGGATATTATACTGTGTGGATTGGGTGGATTATACTGTATGGAGCAATATAGGGCTCCATTATACTGTATGGAGCAATATAGGGGGTCATTATACTGTATGTAGCAGTATATGGGGCCAATATACTATATAGAGCAATATATGGGGCCACTATATACTGTATGGAGCAATATATGGAGGAGACTCTGCGACTCTTTCACGTGGGCACTGCCAAACTCCTCTGACATTGGCTTATCTCGTAGAGAACAAAAGACAATCTGATATGTCTGATCCTTCTTTTCCTCTATGTCATCTGTCATGGGAAAAGTCAGACATTAGACAGTCGGCCAATCTAGCAGATATCGGTGGTCTTTGTTCGACATTAGTCCGACGTGTATGGGTGACTTAAGAGGAAGCATTTGGAAGGACGTTACCTTCAATATTGCCATCAGTAGCACAGACTCCCCTAACACATCCATAGTAGCCTTCAACCTTCACTGTCGTGTTGATAACCAGCTCCGCTCTTGTAGGTTTGGTAAAGGACATGAAGGATAATGCTGTTTGCTACATTCAGCAGTAGATTAAAAATCAAGTTAAGGAGCATAAGAGAACCCTGTCTCTTTTGTAATGAATGTACAAAACAGCCACCATTTCCAATGGATAAAAATAGCCATTAAAGGCTTTAGTGATTTTTCTCCATTATCTATCTTTCACAAGGCCGATCCTAATAGTGATTTACACAGTTTCAGCGTTTAGACAGTTAAACAATTTAAAAAGCTCGGCTTTGATGGATATTTATAGAGTATGTCTTTCATTGCTTAAGAACTAAACGCTCCACTCAAATTCTTGGAACTCGAAAGATTGATTTTGTTTGCCTTTTGATTAAGAGAACAGGATTTGGACATGAAAATCCAATTAGATGATTGTAGAGGAAGAGGATGCTGCCTCCAACAGAATACAAATCTCATCCAAGAGCCCAGCTCTGAAATCTGGGCCACGTAGCCACCATTTACAATTAGTAATGAAACAGATGCTCTTTTTTTTTTTAAATCATTTGCACTTAACTGATTATTCTAAGTGGAACACAAGTCTAGATCTGGGATTTTCAATGCCTAACCGGTGCCATGCATTGGGTGGCTAGTTATAGCATGGTTCTCGTAGCTAGGTATAAGGCTCCTTTACTCCTTAAGTGGTCCTGTCTAAAATGGAACAAGGTGATCCTCATTCATCTTCCCTCTACATTAATGCTGTTTCTCAAAGTAGTCTTATCGAACACTAAAGTTGGAAGTTAAATGAAAACCAATGTTATGGAAACTATGATTTTATAATATGAAGTATTTCTAACAAATTGTAAGATGTCTCCCCCTTCTGATTCGTTTCCGTTTTTCATGATATTTCACTAAAACATTGAATGATTAACTGCAGCTCCATCCCCTCCTTCCCTTCCTTCCTCTCTTCTATTTACTATTTTATACTAGACACACTAGGCAGATTATCGCTGAGATCTATGTCCAGTCCATAGATCTTAACAGCTCATTTACATATTAAAAAAAATGTGTGTTACTCTGGAATAAGACATCGGATCACAGATATGAAGGTGTTATTTTTATACCACATTCTATAACCTTCATGCCTAAGTAGATGACCTACGAGGGTTGATCCTACTGACAAATTCTCTTTAAGTAATCAGACCTTCATCAGAAGATGGATTGTACCGAAAAAGAGAAAAGGCAGAGTATGACCCTACGCTAGTATGGATGCGCCATACTATTAGCGCTGTTTATTGCTGGGGGTTGTGTCTTAATGTACCTTTACACCACAAAGTACAGTGATAAATGGTTGTTGATCCCGTGCTTGCTGTTTAAACAGGGCGACCCAGCTTCCGGTGCGAACTGAATGTTCCTGTTTTGGATCATTCATCGGGCGTAGATGGCCATTGTTTTCGGAAGCATGAGTCCTATTTATACAGGATGATGAACAGATCAGAACAATGATCTTTAATGCAGCCCAAAATATCATTTCACATGACTATGAGCCTTTTGCTTATTTGTCGGGTGACCAGCTGAATGCTCAGTTTGCGAAATCTGAGCAGAATACATGGACCTTTAGAGGTGGGATCGGGTCCCACTTCAAGTTTTTTGGAATGGAGCTCTACAATCATTAATTTGACCATGATTCTTATCGCATTTTTTCTACGTAGGACCCTCAAGTAGATATCTAAAAGTAGTTGTGAAGTTTTGAGTTCATGACATATAGTGGTTGCCAATCATTTGCGAAAAGCGTTAATAGTAGGCTCAATATTTATTCCATTCCTGAGATACCAGATGTTGAAACTTTTACTAAGATTGTTTGATCATCAGGTTTATAATGAGCGTCTGTGGAAATCATTTTAATTACCAGAATCCATGACAATCAACTCCAATCCGTAGATTACAGTTTTTTAAGGCAAATCTTTTATTATTTATTATACATAGCCCTAAATCTACTATATTATAATTCACATAATATTACACACACTATTTTCATATTAAAAAATAACCTGTCAGGGCTGTTATGAACACCAAATTAATTGTATTACTGGATAGCACAAAATATACAAGTTCTGTTAGGGTTTGAGTTCCCGCTCCTGCACAAGGGGAGTCTCGAACCAGTGCCGCTGCGGTCTCCCATTCATCTCCGGCCGCAGTGGAGCCTGCTCAGCAGAGACGTCGGTCCAGGTGTCTTGCCCACTCCACTACTGGGCAGTGACTTGCTGCTGCCTTTCCTGGATCTGCTATTATAGCCAGTTCTGGAGCAGACGTCTTTGGGACAAAGTCCTGCATTTTCCCTTCTGAGCGTGCCCAGAGTGAGATCTCTCATTGGAGATCAGGGTCACATGCTCAGGTACTGCAGCAGCTCCTATTGGCCCGCCAGGAAGGCCCTGTTACTACTAGTCTTCTGAACAGGTTCTCATTTGTCCTTGTTCCTGGAAGGTCCTGTAGCTGTTGCTATAAAAGGGTAGCATGGCTGGGCCGCCATGCGCTAATATCAACCATTGTATGCTATGCGCCAGTGTGGTCATGCGTGTGTGTGGTTAGGGACCCGGCTGAAATAAGCCACTAGAATACCGACTTAATCGGTGAGGAGTTTAGTGTGCTAGCTGGTCAGGGTCGGTGTCCTAGATGCCCTAGATTACCGGCATAACCGGTGAGGAGTTTGATTGCCGTATTCAGGTCTGGCGTTCAGACGCCATAGATTGCGGGTGACTCCCGCGAGGACATTAGCGCATGACCACGTATTATGCTCGCTTAGCAATTAACCGTGTGCCTGAGAGCCTGACAGGACACGGTGTTTGTTCTCAGCGGCTCTGTGACGTAACAGGGTTCGCTCTCGACGCTAGACAGCGCCCTAGCGTTTTACTTTGCGGCTCACTGAAGCTAAGTGAGTTCGCACATATCGCCATATAGCGCTGTGGCATCCCGTTAGCGGCTCTGGGAATTAACAGAGTCTGCACTTACTGCCACAACGCACTACGGCGTTTATTTTAGCGACTCTGCGGGATAACAGAGTTCGCTACTTTCGTCATCTTACTAGCAGCAGGCTTCGCTTGCACGGTGGACCCCCGGGGTGCGAACGCACCTCTCCACTTTATATATTTGGTGCGTTTCGCAGACCCTAACAAGTTCATACTTGCCATTGTTGTTGAAAATATACATTTATTCCTTAGAAAATCAACTTACATTTTTTTTGTAAATGAGGCTGTAATTGTACTAAGGTTGGGACGATTCCCAAGTCGTGTATTCCCAGGTAGTGTCTGAATTACCAACATTATTCCCAACTCAGCACAATTCACATGTGCTTAACTGACATCTCTTCTCTGCTATCAAGAAAATATGGAAGTAAAAGAGTGTTTACAAGGACTATTTTTTACTACGTGCCTATTGTACCCGATGCTGACAAAGAGTGGTCACTGACCGCTCCTGCCAGCAATTTGACTGCTTCATCTCAACTGAGCATTTAGGATCATAGAGTGTTAAGCCCCCGTCACACACAGCGATCTTGCTAGCGAGATCGCTGCTGAGTCACTAGTTTTGTGACGCAACAGCGATCTCCCCAGCGATATCGCTGTGTGTGACATTCAGCGACGATCAGCCCCCCTGCTGGGTATCGCTGATCATCGCTGAATGTCCTGGACATTTTTTGCTCGTTGGTCTCCCGCTGGCCAGCACGCATCGTTGCGTGTGGCAGGCAGGAGACCAGCGATCAGCTGGTAACCAAGGTACACATTGGGTTTCCAGGCGCCGGGCGGTGCCTAGAAACCCGATGTGTACGTTGAAAACCAGCGCACTGCTGCAGGGGAGCTGGTAACCAAGATACACATCGGGTTTCCAGGCACCGCGCAGCGCCTGGAAACCCGATGTGTACCTTGGTTACCAGCTCCCTGCACCAGTGGGCTGGTATCCAACGTACACTGCGGGTAACTAAGCGACGTTACCCGTAGTGTCGCTGTCATGATTGCTGCCTGAGCTACCTGTTTGGCAGCTCAGCAGCAATCATGTAGCGACACACCAGCGATCCTGACAAGTGCATATCGTTGTTGGGATTGCTGGTGTGTCACTAGGTGTGACAGGGTCCTTAGACTTGGAAAGGACCTCCTGGGTCATCTGGTCCAACCCCCTGCTCAATGCAGGATTCACTAAACCATCCCAGACAGATGTCTGTCCAGCCTCTGTCTATTCCTCTTCCAGGCTGCTCTGTCGACGGAGTTTGACTAACGATGTCATACTGATTGATCGCTGGCTCCCAACAGTTAAGGTACTGCCACACTAAACAATCCCGCTAGCGATCACGATAACGACCCATACTAATGCGATCGCTAGCGGGATTGTTTCTATATCGCTAAATGCGGCCACATTTAGCGATATAGTTAACGACGCTATCGCCGTTAGCGATCTTCTTAACGACTTTAGCGGTACAAAAGTACCGCTAAATCGCTAAGAAAAGGTGCCACACAGCGATTAGATACTCACCCAGCGGGAGCGCCAGCGATGAAATAGGGTCCGGAGCGATTCCAGCGACGAGCGAGATCACAGCAGGAAGCTCGTCGCTGGAAGCTGCCGCACTGAACAATATCGCTAACGGGATCGCTAAATAGTGACGTTTTTTAGCGATCTCGTTAGCGATATTGTTTAGTGTGGCATACCCTTTAGGCAGTGGGGAGACGGCTGTCAATCAGCATGATATCAGGAGTCACACCCATTCAACAGAGAAGAACAAAACAGATGTTGCGGTTCTGTCGATGTGACATCATTGGATGCTGCTGATTCACCAGCAGAAGCAGTCTATGGCTGCTCAGTGCCGGCAGAGATCAGTGCCGAGCACAACAGGCAGGTAGGTAGCAACTTCCTGCCTGTTATTCCTTGAGCCCATAGTAAAAAAAAACAATTAGTCTTAGGTAATCCCTTTAAGTAAATGGAGGAGACTATAGGAGGGGAATAATGCAGATGTTCAAAGCAATGGTTAGTAATAGGAACTAAGGATAACCCACAGATTACCATGAATAATATGTGCACTGTATTTTATGGGGTAAAGGGAAATCTGACTTCATTATCTACTTTTTTAATCCATAATGTGCTAGTTTATATAAATGTATATGTGTATACCAGTACCTTGTGCCTGTAAAGAAGAATACTATTTAGATCTTTAGGCAGAGGAATTTCTCTCTGAAAAAATACTGCGTTTTTGCCTTCTATACTAGAGGCACTACGCTGATAAAAAGCTGGGAATCGACTAAAAATATAACTGCACAGTGAGATGTCGGGAGGGACCTTATGTCTAGGTGTGTGAGAGTCTACCTGGATAGAAGACAAAACTTATGTGATTGCTAGGGATACATTGTGCTTCATAATCTTTTACCTCTTGAGAAAGAATTATCATAATAATATCTCCATTAAGAGGGTAGAGACCCTGTGATGTGCTCCGTGATGCTAATAAATGCACTTATTTCATTTATGTAACACAAATATATAAAGCCTCCACGGTGGGCTGAGCTCTATGGCACTGCAGGTAATGTTTTGGAAATTCATGCCATTAGAATTCTTAGTTCTTATCGCCTTCATCTTATACAGATAACTCATTATTCATGGTTCTTTTGTTTTCTCCCCGTGGATCTTTGAGCCATTTTCTGACAATATATGACCTTGTGCTTTCATAAAATGGGAAAAAATACAGCATACATGTGATAATTATGTCTTTTTAGGATCTCAAACATATTTTTCAAGCACGCCGAAGTCACTCGGTTATCACCCGAGCATGCTCTGATAACACCTTATCCCAGCACGTTCGCTCGTCACTAGTGTTGAGCGATACTGCTCGATATCTAAAAATATCGGATCGGAATGGTATCGCCGATATCACTAAATATCGGCGATATCCGATTCCGATACCTTAAGTCCCATGTAAGTCTATGGGAACCAAATATCGACATAAAAAAAAACCCATTCTTGCCTTGTTGGTTAATTGTACATGAAGGAAAACAACAAAGAGTAATGTAGAATGTATTGGGGGAGGTTGAGGAGACAATAAAGGCATACATGTTTAACCCAATGCATTGGAATAGCATTAACCCTCTCTGACATTAGACGTACTATCCCGTCCATAAAACCCGTGCCATTCTGACCATGGACGGGATAGTACGTCATAGGCGATTAGCTGCGCTCCCGGAGGGAGCGCAGCTAATCGCCGCCGGGTGTCAGCTGATTATCACAGCTGACACCCGTGACTGTGTGTTAGGAGCGGTCACGGACCGCTCCCGGCACATTAACCCCTTGCACACCGCGATCAAACATGATCGCGGTGTACTGGGGGCACAGGGGAGGATCGCGCAGGGTGGGGGCTCCCTGCGCGCCCCCCTGAGACCCTCAGAGCAGCGCGATGTGATCGCGCTGCTCTGAGGGCTTCCTCCCTCCCAGGACCCGGATCCAAGATGGCGCTGGGGTCCTGGAGGGAGGCGGCTTCCTCAGTGCCT
>JARQOD010000007.1:122585036-122814408 GCA_033576555.1 Oophaga sylvatica
GAGAACCAGCGTCATCACACACGTTACTCAGACAGAACAGGCTTTTCTATCCCACCATGTGGCCTCAAACACATCTTTAAATTACAATTTATGCAATTAATAACTGTAGCCGAATAACAATGCAAATTGGGACTTAGTGTCCACAGTTGACACTATAACATATGAACTGCATAACTATAGCGTACAGTGCGAATACAACGCCAAAAATATGCAACTAATGACACAACCAAAAGTGACTGTTCACAGTTCTCTAGGCAAGATGCAAAACAGACTGGAAGAAATGTGGGCAGCATGATACACACCTCTCCACTCCAAAGAGAATAATGAATAAATTGCGTGGCCCCGATATAGTCCTGCAAAAGAGATCCATAAGCAAAAAAAGGCTACTTCAGACAGACTTGGCTCACTCCATTTAGCAGATCCTAGAGGAACCCCAGCATTCACCCTTTAACCCCTATAAAGGGATCTGGACGTAGTGAAGGGCCCACTGGGTTGGCTCCACGGAGTTGCTGCTGGACAGTGAAGTGAGCCTGAGGCAAGAATGGACAAACAAAACCATAGTCTGTGGATTATCCAAAGTAAAATATCAGGAGAAATTAAAAAATACAGGCCAAGGTTAAAGAGGTTATTAAGAGAATGAACATAGTCAGGACACAAACTAGGTCAGGTTGAGATCAGGTTTACAGTACTAGCATCATAGCACAAGGATAAGTCAAGCAATATCTGGAAATACCGAGCAATATGCGGGGAGTTTAAATAGGGTGTGGCACTGCCACATTGCCCACAGCAGTGAGCTGATTACAGTTGGTGGGCTTCTGGACAGCTCACAGACCCATTAATTTGCCTGGGCAGCATCACAGACCTCAACAACACTAATACTGAAATGACCGTGTATGCAGCTGCCAGGTATACTGGTCATCATGACATCTTCTCCATCACCAATCTGAATATGGTGGCACCTGGCAGCAGAGGCAGATATCACTGCGGCAGTTCCAGGTAGAGATATTACAATATGCATATACAACCATCTCAGCCGTGCATAAAGAATACGATAAAGTCACTGTAAAATGTTTACATCGTTGACCCGGGACAAACCCTACAACGACAGAGATCTTAGAGGTTGTTCATGTCAGTTTTATATAGATTGTGACTCTTTTACATTTTGCTGTTGGTCATAGCAATGACCTGGGGTACTTTACCTCCATCCAAAGCTCATGCCAGCTCTAGTCAACCATGGCATATGCAGTGGCACAGTAGTTTTAAACGTAATTTGTGTTGAAATGATACTCGTGTGGAGTTGAGGGGGCAATAGACAGGAGCTCACTTTTTTACTCAGTGGCTATGAAGTTATTTGTAAAGTAAGGCCGGGGTCACACTTGCGAGTGTAATGCGAGAAACTCGCGTGAGTCTCTCGCCTCAATACCCAGCACTGCCGCCGGCACTCGGGACCGGAATGTGCGGCTGTATGTATTTCTATGCAGCTGAACGCTCCCGTTCGAGTGCGGCGGCAGTGCTGGGTATTGAGACAACAGACTTGCGCGAGTTTCTCATATTGCAGTCGCAAGTGTGACCAAATAATCCACTGGTATCTGGACCCCTTTGGTCATATGGTCCTCTGGTGAGCCAATCCAAGCTTGGTTTTAACTTCTTAGTGTAAATAAACACCCACATGTCGGATTTACATGGTGTATTCTTACAATAAGCTGCACCATTGGACCATCAATGTTTGGCTCACTTGGAAATCAGCTTGCAACAGAGTTCAATGACCTTCTAAACCTCCTAGATGGTTCTCCTCCTATTCCTGAGAAGATGAATCAGAGACATCAACCATTACTGCTCACTAAAAGCAAAACATGGATTCCTCCAACATTTGCTTCCATCCTTTCTTTCATTGTGTGAATCATAACTATACTACTTCCCGAGCAAATGTAGATCATCAGGCCAGGCCTGTGCTGACGAGAGGAGAATGTTGTGTCTTCTGGGAAACGATGATTGCTTCTGAATAACCAGACTAATAGTCATTATATTTCAAAGAGAATGATCCAGCAGAGAATATAGTATTAATGTTCCATGCAACAGAGGTATCAGATCTCAGATTTGTTGGGAAACAGAAAAGACGAGCAAATTGAGCTTTGCTGCATGAAATGAAGGTAATTAATAATTAATAAGTGAAACAAGCAGACATCATTCTCTGAATGAAGGATCTAGAACAATAGTGAAGTGTTTTTTTTACTGTACCGAGTTAAAGTCATAATAAAATATGATAAGTTGGAACCTGGTTCTCTTATAATTGTAAGAAAAATTAATTTATAGTCTTGCGCAAAGACTATAGGCCATGTTTATGGGCCATCTTTATTGATAGTGATCCCATTGTCTACTCCAGCCTCAGCTTGACATGGGTAGAGCAGCTTACCAAATTCTGGAGACAAGCAACCAGAGGGGTCTACTTTCCTGAAGCTATACTCCTTTAAGTCTATTTCCTGCCTCTTCACTCCTTGTGCCCTGACTTCCTAAATGAAGAAACATCTCGGTTTCCAAGAGGTTTTGTACAGGTTTGGAGGTGATCAAAAGGTGACTCTTCTGGAAGCCCGACAAGGACTACTGACTCTTCTGGAAGTCCAAGAGATCTCTCCTTGCAGTTGAAGGGTTGGCAAGTATGGTAGAGCATGTCCAGCCAGACTGTTATGGTGCCCCAAGCTCATTGAGCACTAGCTTCTGATCAAAGCTGGCATCAGGTTTATGCGGACTCCACGGCCACAGAGTGATTGTGATTCCCGTGTCTGCTCCATCCAAAGCTTGTGAAGCATGTTTTCCCCCCAGATTAAATAGTACGGTGAAAAAAGATATATATTTTCAGCAAATTCAATTGAGGGTTGGGATAGGCCATCCAGTCCTAAAAATCCTTACCTCTACCCAAGACTGACGCAAGAAATATGCGTGCCCTTTGGTAATAGAGTCATAGTTATCCACCACCTACCACACCCTCAGCTTGTCATTATCACTGTGCTGTTCCTAATTTTTCTTAGTGCTTAAAGGGGTTGTCCAGTCTTAGGGTACAAGTCTGTAGACACTCTATGTGACTACAGACTTGTGAATCCACGTGCCATCAAGATTCTACGGTAACAGCATGACTTCAAGCATGCGATTTGTATACATGCGGTCACATGCCGACTAGACGAGTGCTTCCTCCCTCAATGCAAATTAATTGAGCTAGGCCAGATCCGACAAACCACCTTTTTGCTCATTCGTCAGATGATCGGCAGCCTGTTTAGACTGCAAGATTATGGTCAACGAGAGAATATGATCTTTCAGTGCAAATGGACCTTTAAGTTTTCCGCTTTAAAAAAAGGTTGAAATTCCCCAAATAGTGAAATGACAAAAGTCCTATACTCGGCAACATCTAGCGGAGCTTGTCTGACCACTTTGCTGCACAAATATCTTATCTGTAAGTTTACAGGACTATAGTAATCTTCAGGAAAGACTAAGGGTACCGTCACACTCAGCGACGCAGCAGCGATCCCGACAACGATACGACCTGGCAGGGATCGTTGCTGCGTCGCTTTGTAGTCGTTGGTGAGCTGTCGCGTAGGCAGACTCACCAGTGATCAGAACCAGCAAACACGCTGGTATCCAGTGTAAAGAGCGGGTAACTAAGCGCCGCGCGGAACCTAGTTACCCGATATGTACCCTAGATACCGGCTCTCAGCGCTCTACAGCAGACACTGGGAGCCGGTTACCAGGGTACATATCGGGTAACTAGGTGCCGCGAGGTGCTTAGTTACCCGATATGTACATTGGATTCCGGCTCTCAGCGCTCTACAGCAGACGCTGGGAGCCGATTACCAGGGTACATATCGGGTAACTAAGCACCGCGCGGCACCTAGTTACCCGATATGTACCCTGGTTACCGGCTCCCAGCGTCTGCTGTAGAGCGCTGAGAGCCGGAATCCAATGTACATATCAGGTAACTAAGCACCGCGCAGCACCTGGTTACCCGATATGTACCCTGGTTACCGGCTCCCAGCGTCTGCTGTAGAGCGCTGAGAGCGGTATCCAATGTACATATCGGGTAACTAAGCACCGCGTGGCACCTAGTTACCTGATATGTGCCCTAGATACCGGCTCTCCGCGCTCTACAGCAGACGCTGGGAGCCGGTAACCAGGGTACATATTGGGTAACTAGGTGCCGCGCGGTGCTTAGTTACCCGATATGTACATTGGATACCAGCTCCCACATCGTTCGTCTCCCGCTGTCACACACAGCGATGCGTGCTGGCCAGCGGGAGACCAACGATGAAAAAATGGTCCAGGACATTCAGCGATGATCAGCGATACCCAGCAGGGGGGCTGGTCGTCGCTGCGTGTCACACATAGCGAGATCGCTGGCTAGGTCACTCTTGCGTCACAAAATCGGTGACGCTTCAGCGATCTCGCTAGCGATCTCGCTTAGTGTGACGGGGGCTTTAGGCATACTGTTTTTTATTGTACTCTATGCCGATATCATCAGCTGAATAACCATTATTTTTCTTATCAGACTACAATAAGTCTATGTAGTTACAAGGACCCAAGGGCAGTTACATTGCACCATCTTGTGTGAGATCAGTGTTTAAGATCACTATGTTTTGTGCTTGTCATCATTTTAAAGGGGGGATATGTTATAATTGTTGTTTTATTAAAGGTTTTGATGCTTTGTGCATATAATGAAATGTATACACAGTGACTAGAAAAAAGTATTCATACCCCATTTTTTTCTCATTACACCAAGCTTAAATGTATTTTATTTGGGATTTTATGTGATATAAAAACACAAAGTAGCCACTATTCGTGCTGTGTAAAGGAAATTATGTATGGTTTTCTAAATATTTTAAAAATAAAAGTTTCAAAATTGCGGTGTGCATTTGCATTTAGTAGTCTGAAACCCCTAAATAAAACCCTGAGTGACGAACTGCCTCGAGAAGTCACATATTTAATAAATTTAGTCTACTTGTGAGTAATTTATTCTCAGTATAACTACAGCCGTTCTGTGAAGGCCTTGGAGGTTTATTTGAGAACTTTAGGGATCAAACAGCATCATGAAAGCCAAGGAACACACCAGACAGGTCAGGGATAAAGTTGTGGAGAATAGTAAAGCAGGGTTGGGTTATAAAAATATAACCCACTATGGTTATGTTATAGTATAAAAATATATCCCATTGTAGATGTGCTGTGCTTTACTTTAGAATGGTAAACTCTGAACTAACTGTCCACCTTTAGGTCCTGGGTTGCAAAGTCGTCATGTCTTGGCATGGTGGCTGATAATCAGAATCCTAGTTTATCAGCCGTCAGCTAACAGGCGTCAATTCCAGCATAACCACAGGGAGGGCCACTACTGACATATTGGAGACTTGGCATGTAGAGTGTTGTGCCACCAATGGATAGGAGGACAGAGAGAAGAACATAACACGGTGGAGCTCTCGTGGTCAGTGACACATTGTGGAGCTCTGCGTTGTCAATGATAGATTGTGGAGCTCTGCGTGGTCAGTGATTGTGGAGCTCTGCGTGGTCAGTGATTGTGGAGCTCTGCGTGGTCAGTGATTGTGGAGCTCTGCATTGTCAATGATAGATTGTGGAGCTCTGCGTGGTCAGTGATTGTGGAGCTCTGCGTGGTCAGTGATTGTGGAGCTCTGCGTGGTCAGTGTGATATGGAAATTTAATTAGGATAAAAATATCCTTCTGTGTTTGCTGCTTGCTTCTCCAAATCTCTATTTAATGTCTTCTTGAGCGCTCAGAACGAAATGAGGACTGTCCACACGAAAGTGTCAGTATAACAGTTCGTCAAAGACATACATTTATTATTCATTCAAGGTTTTATACGTTTACAAAAAGGGGCTGGTTAGTCAATTAACATACAATTAAAAGCTGCTAGATTATTGGCTGTTCTAGTGTAAATATGATAATTATGATAATCATGATTAAAAGAGCTGAAGTTGCAGAATTATTGTTTATATTCTTGTGACCTAGTTGTCTTGCATAACTATAATGTAAACAACAGATATCTAATAGGACTTTTTGTACTTCATGCATTTGTTCCTTTACGAAGGCCTTATGAAAGCCTTATGAAGGCCAGATTTCTTTAAAACGACTGATTATAGCTGGCCTAGAAATATGTGAGCACAGGGTTTTTTTAGCAAGTGAGATCTATCTAACTGTGAATACATATATGTGAATATTAGGGTTGAGCATTCCGATACTGCAAATATCGGGTATCGGCCGATATTGGCTGTATCGGAATTCCGATTCCGAGTTCCGATATTTTCGTCTTATCGGATACCGGAATCGGGATTGTCACTGTCACTGTCAGTGTCCGTCGGTCGGGTCTGTCAGGAGTCAGCGGCACTTACCTGTCAGAAGATCTCCGGCGGTCACGTCCTGGACTGCTTGATGGCCGCAATCTTCTTTCCCCGGCGGTCACATGCAGTTTTCTCGCGATAACTGCAGTGACTGCTGGGTAATCCCGGCCGTAAAGCAGTCAGTCCGATGACGTCACCGCCGGGGAAGCAGGTAATCAGCTGTGCTGCGTCGCGATGACAGGCTCTGCCTGTCATTGCGATGTAGCAGAGTTGGATCGTCGTGGGACTGTCGTTATGGACTGCGTCGGACAGGTGGTATACTGTTGGTTTGTTTTTTTTCTTTTTTTACAGGAGATCGATGGCGTCGCAGGAATGAGAGTACAATAAAATTAATGAAAACTGTGTTGTCTCTTTTATTTCATTAAAATACTTTTTTCTTGCTTTGTCTTTTTTTTATGCATTTAATAACTTTGGGATTAATAATGGATCGGTGTCTTATTGACACCTCTCCATTATTAACCGGGCTTATTGTCACCGTGCAATCAACGGTGACATTAACCCCTTATTACCCCGCTTGCCACCGCTACAGGGCAAGTGGGAAGAGCCGGTAAAGTGCCACAATTGGCACATCTTTTGATGCGCCAAATGTGGGGCTGCTGTAGCCTGGTATTATCAGGCTGTTGAGGGCCAAAATCCATGGGCCTTGACAGTCTTTTAATACCAGGCCGCAGCAGTCTGCATTTTACTTGGCTGGTTAACAAAAATAGGGGGGATCCCCACGCCGTTTTTTTTTCGAGGGGATCCCCTATTTTTGTTAACCAGCCAAGCTAAGCAGACTGCTGTGGCCTGGTATTATCAGGCTTGCAAGGTCCATGGATATTGGATCCTTACCAGCCTGAAAAACCAGGCCTCAGCGGTCTGCTTCATCTGGCTGGTTAACAAAAATAGGGGGACCCCATGCCAATTTTTTTCGAGGGGATCCCCTATTTTTGTTAATCAGCCAAGATATGCAGACTGCTGTGGCCTGGTATTATCAGGCTGGCAAGGTCCATGGATCTTGGCTCCTTAACAGCCTGAAAATCCAGGCCTCAGCGGTCTGCTTCATCTGGCTGGTTAACAAAAATAGGGGGGACCCCACGCCAATTTTTTCGAGGGGATCCCCTATTTTTGTTAATCAGCCAAGATATGCAGACTGCTGTGGCCTAGTATTATCAGGCTGGCAAGGTCCATGGATCTTGGCTCCTTAACAGCCTGAAAATCCAGGCCTCAGCGGTCTGCTTCATCTGGCTGGTTAACAAAAATAGGGGGGACTCCACGCCATTTTTTTTTCGAAGGGAACCCCTATTTTTGTTAATCAGTTCCCTCTGACGTCACTGATTGTGTCCCTGGCTGACCTGAAGTGAAAGTGGAAAGCAATCAATTAAGCTTTCCACTTAAGGGCCCGTCTCACATAGCGATATCGCTACCGAGATCGCTGCTGAGTCACTAGTTTTGTGACGCAGCAGCGAGCTCACCAGCGATATCGCTGTGTGTGACATTCAGCGACGATCAGCCCCCCTGCCGGGTATCGCTGATCGTCGCTGAAATGTCAGGACCTTTTTTTGATCGCTGGTTTCCCGCTGACAGGCACGCATCGCTGCGTGTGACAGGCGGGAGACCAGCGATCCGCTGGTAACCAAGGTACACAGCGGGTTTCCAGGCGCGGGGCTGTGCCTAGAAACCCGCTGTGTACCTTGGATACCAGCGCCCTGATGCAGGGAGCTGGTATCCAAGGTACACAGCGGGTTTCCAAGCGCTGCGCGGTGCCTGGAAACCCGCTGTGTACCTTGGTTACCAGCGGATCGCTGGTCTCCCGCCTGTCACACGCAGCGATGCGTGCCTGTCAGAGGGAAACCAGCGATCAAAAAAAGGTCCTGACATTTCTGCGACGATCAGCGATACCCGGCAGGGGGGCTGATCGTCGCTGAATGTCACACACAGCGATATCGCTGGTGAGCTCGCTGCTGCGTCACAAAACTTGTGACTCAGCAGCGATCTCGGTAGCGATATCGCTATGTGAGACGGGCCCTTAAGCGATGTTACCCGCAGTGTCGCTGTCCCAGATCGCTGCCTGAGCTGCCTGTTTGGCAGCTCAGCAGCGATCATGTAGCGATACACCAGCGATCCTGACAAGTGCATATCGTTGTCGGGATCGCTGGTGTATCGTTATGTGACACCCAGCCTTTACTCTCCTGTCAGGCAGGAGAGGAACTCATTCATTTGGGGTTTACTGTGAGGCTGCAGCATTAGCTGCGGTCCCTGCAGTAAACATTAACCCTTTCTGAAGGATTACACCGTGGGACCTGACTGTGCATGGGATAGGTAAGAATAATTTTGCTTTTTTATTTTATTTTTATTACAGGAAATGGTTTTTGCAGTAAAATAAAATATGGTCAAAAACATGTGTCTTTATTTCATTAAAATGATTTTAATTAAAGTGTGTGTGTTTTATTTTTATTTCATGCAATAGGATTAATAATTGATAGTTGTCTAATTGACAGCTCTCAATTATTAACCTGGCTTAAGGTCACCTTTCAATAGCAAGGTGGCTTTAACCCCATATTAACCCATTCGCCACCGCTACAGGCAATGGGAATAGACGGGCAAAGTGCCAGAAAGGGCGAATCTAATTATAGATTTGTCTTTCCTGGGGTGGGGCAAAAATAATGGTCCCTCTCTGGGCTATTATTATCTGCCCCCACTCACTGGCTTTGTCTGTCTGGTTGCAAAAATAGGGCGGGAGCCCACGCATTTTTTTTCAGCAATTTTACACCTCATATATATATATACATGTCATTGAATTTGTGACACATATATATATATATTTATATTTGTAGTTCATACACTTCTACATAGTATAATAGCCGCTAATTCAATTGCCGGCTTTTGTGAAAATGCAGAACCCGTCATGAAATGACACTTGGTGTACATAGGGTTAACCATGTCTTTTCATGTCCTTTGCTATCTAATTTGCACAAACAATTAAATCAGTCTATGTGTGCAAAATTTCACACCTGTAGGGGTTAATTAAAGGTGTAAATTCGTAGCAAAAAAGTCCATTTTTTTTACAACGAATTTACACCTTTAATTAACCACTACAGGTGTGAAATTTTGCACACATAGACTGATTTAATTGTTTGTGCAAATTAGATAGCAAAGGACATGAAAAGACATGGTTAACCCTATGTACACCAAGTGTCATTTCATGTCGGGTGACCCGACATGAAATGACACTTGGTGTACATAGGGTTAACCATGTCTTTTCATGTCCTTTGCTATCTAATTTGCACAAACAATTAAATCAGACTATGTGTGCAAAATTTCACACCTGTAGGGGTTAATTAAAGGTGTAAATTCGTAGCAAAAAAGTCCGTTTTTTTAACAACGAATTTACACCTTTAATTAACCCCTACAGGTGTGAAATTTTGCACACATAGACTGATTTAATTGTTTGTGCAAATCAGATAGCAAACGACATGAAAAGACATGGTTAACCCTATGTACACCAAGTGTCATTTCATGTCGGGTGCTTCTGTCTTTTCACTGAAGCCGGCTTTACCCGGCAATTGAATCAGAGGATATTTTACTATGTAGAAGTGTATAAACTATACATATATGTATATATATATGTCACAATGACATGTATATATATATATGTATTCTATGTGTGTATATTTAGTGTTTACAAGGAAAGAATGGGGTTTTTTTAGTTGCGATATTTTGTTCCCATAGACTTACATGGGACTTCCGGTATCGGTATCGGGTATCGCCGATATTTTAGTGATATCGGCGATACCATTCCGATTCCGATACTTTAGGATATCGGAAAGTATCGCTCAACTCTAGTGAATATACTTTGAATATATGGAATACATATATATTTCCATGACAGTCCCCCCTTAGATACCACTTGCCCTAAAAAACCTGCTCCTGGCCCAAGCGCTGCAACTCTTTTGTTCTGCCTGTGAGTTGAGACACCCCTAGCGCATGTCTCCCCCACCGAATATAGACTTTTCGCAAATGGGCGGTCAGGAGGACTGTCCCTGTCGGGGGTTTATGTGTTTGCAATCATAGTCTCCTTATTTGATAGGATGTTTCATCAAGGATGTGTATTCTCAGTCTGGAGGTAGTTCGGAGATCTGGTCAAGCCAGGCAGTTCCATCCGGACTGGTGCGAGGTCCAAGATGGTGAGTGGCATCAAATTGGTTGTCTCCTGAACAGTTTTTTCCATTTTCCTGCGGATACAAGGAATAACACAGCAACCAGTAATTAATGCAAAAATGAGAACCCCCATAATGGCTGTCCCAACCTGTGCCAACATTTTCTGCCACCCACTCATCCACCCAAAGTATCGATCCCATGGGTCAGTGACACCTGAGTTCTGTTTCAGTTCCTCTGATAACTCATTAAGTTTCTGTATTGCCATTGTGACTTTACCATTTGGGCCAGTGTTGTCTGGGATGTAGGTGCAACAGGTGTCTTTGATCATTTTGTAAACACCTCCTTTCTCAGCTAGAATCATATCCAAAGCCATTCTATTCTGGAATGCCATAATGGAAGTGGGGCCTAACTGTGCTGCCAAACCTTTTACAGCATCTATGGTGAAGTTAACAAATCTCTGCTGGTTATAATAGATGTAATTTATCCAATCAACATTTTTGTTTATAGTGACTCAAATCCTGCTTTAACTTGGTCTCTGGCCTTGAACTCATCAGGTAGGTCATCTGGTCATCTGTCTGGTCAGTCAGAGCATCCACGACATCCTTCATGGCTTAGGTGTCTCTCCTGGTACGGGAGCTTCCTTGCAATGCGATATGTGGATTCAAACAGGCTTTCCCTCTAGTTACACAGAGGTTGATGTCATCTGGGGCTCTTGGACAGGATCATCAAATCTGGCAGTGAGGAGAAAAACTCGAGAATGGACATTAGTTTTTGACCAATTCAATTACATAAGTGTTATGATTTGGTAGCTGAGGAGAGCAGGCAAAAAAGCAATACACCAGAGAGATTGGAATCTATGGGATTGCAGTACCCTGACTAACCACCACAACTAAAGGCAGCCGTGGAGCATTCCTACGTTGGTCCTAGACGCCTCGTCACAGCCTGAGAAGCTAACTACACCTAAAGATAGAAAAAGGAAAGCTATCTGCCCCGGAGCAGATCCCCAAAGAACATAGGAAGCCCCCAAACATGTAATGGCGGTTAGACAAGAGGAAATACAGACACAGACAGAAAATAGTATGAGCAAACGTTGGGGCCCAAACTTCCTAAATAGAAAAGGATAGGAAAGGCACTTACTGCAACCCCAAAAAACCCTGAAAAGTACCAACTCTACTAATTACAAAAAACCTGAGATCACACGACCTCTACCACCTAAATTAGTTCTCTGGTGTAACAAAAACTAAACAGCAACCACTGAAAAAACTGGAAAAGGCAAATGAACAAACAGTGGCTGAACTAAACTGAGAGGAGCATAAGCCCCCCGAAGGGGACCCGGCAGACCCCCACAGAAGTGCAGGACAAAATGCAGGCACCAAAAAACTAAAAGAAGAAAATGTCTTATCTGTTAGTAGAAGATGCAGGTACGAAACAGCTTTTCTGGGTCTCTGGGAGTGTGCCTTATGCTAAACAGTGCAATAGGGAGTGTGTCATGCCATGGTTTGCGTGTCTCTTGGGCAATTTTTCAGCATTCTATTCTTAAGTGTTTCGTTCAGTTTTTCTACCTTCCTGCTGCTCTGGGGTGGTAAGGATGTGTGGGCCTAAATCTGACCCTACTGCTAATCGGGTCTTGTGTGTCAGATTTGCTGTGAATGCGGGTCCCTGATCACTTTCTATCATTTCTGGAACCCCGTATCTGCACACTATTTTCCGAAAGAAGCTTTGTTGCAGTAGTCTTTGCTGACTTGGAACGCTTCTGTTCATCTTGAAAATACTTCTTTTGACCACAATGGCGTATTTGAATCCTTCACTTGGCGATATCTGGATGTGGTCTATCTGGATCCTTTGAAGCTGGTAGAGTGGTCTTTCCAGATGAGGTGAGGGGGACTTTCTTCCATACGTCCAGGCTTGCATTTGCCGCAGGTCGGACAGCTGCTGGTAAATTTGGCTGTTGGGGTGGAGATCCCTGAAGCGAAACAGTAAGCACCAATCAGATCATTCATCTGTGTCTTTGATATGTGGATGGGGTCCATGTACCCATTGGACCACCATAGGTGCATACTTTGTGGTAGGCAGAGTTTGAAGTCTATTATTGATAGCCTTCCTTCTTCACGTGTTGCTTTTTTCCCATTCAGCTCTTCTTCTCCTTTTGGAGCTTGTCTTGTAACTTCTTGAGCAGATTCCAGGACGTCTCTTTGTCAGGTTTCTTGTCTTCAGTCGTCATGTAGTAGCCGTCCGGCTCTACGACCTCTCCCACTTCTCCATGTTGTCTTCCTTTGGCTGCTTCTTTGGCTGCCATGTCCGCCATGTTATTGCCTCACGCCTCTTCTGTTCTCAGTTTTCCATGCACTTTGATTTTTCAAATTGCCACCATTTTGGAAGTTGGAGTATACCCAGTAGGTCCCTGAAGGCTCCATGATGCTTCACGGTTGTCCCATTTGCTGTGATGAAGTCCCTTGTAGCCCAGATGGGTCTAAAGTCGTGTGCTATGCCATTCGAGTACCTGTAGTCCGTGTAGATGTTTGCAGTCTTGCCTTCTGCCATCTGGCAGGCCTTCGTCAGCGCTATCAATTCTGCTTCCTGGGCTGACAGGCTAGGTGACAGACTTCTGGACCACAGGATTTCTTGATTGCTGGTCACTGCACTTCCTGTGTTGAAACTTCTTCATCATCTGCAAATCTGGAGCCATCCAAGTATCCCCCCTTGGAGTGGGAGTAGAGTGGCCGGGCTGAGGACTGTAGGTCTGGAGACGGTGACATTATGAGACAAAGGCAATAGAGCGCCACAAAGATGCCTGGCGGTGGAGAGATTACTGTTGGTTGAGCTTGATTGAAGATTGCCAAGATGTCATGCGGAGTGAGAGTTTCCAGTGGCTGTCCAAGAGTGATGTCAGCAACCTTGTCCAGGAGGGTGTGTGCTGCGGATACTGCCATCAGGCAGGAGGGTGCTCTTCTTGCAACTGGATCCAAGCGGGCTGAGAGGCAGCCTAAAAGTCTCTGTTTTCCCCCATGAATCCGTGCCAGGACTCCAGTAGCATGATCTTCTTTCTTCCATCAGGTAGACGGAAAGACTTTCATAGTCAGGTAGGCCTGGTATTGGCGCTGAGACTGTGGAGTTCTTCCAATCTCCTGAATGGGTTGAAGGCTGCGTCTGATAGAAGGAGCGGGGTTGCGTTGATGCAAGCGCACAGAGGCTGCATTAGGACTGAGGCATCAGGGATCCAGGTTCTGCAATATGACACTAGACCAGGGAAGGCCTGCAGCATTCTTGGAGTTGTTGGGGGAGCCATCTTCTCCACAGTGGTCTTCCAGTCTTTTGACATGTGTTTCGTCTTGTGGGCAATACAGTGTCCCAGGGATGTAACTTGCTTCTGGCATCACTGGACTTTGTTCTTCCAGACCTTGCGTTGCTGTTCTTCCAGGTAGAGTAGGAGAGACAAGGAATAGACTGTGCAGGTGTTGATGTCAACCACACAAAATAAAAGGTCATCCACGTGTTGTAGAAGAGTGACCTTGCATATTCTGCAATCCATTGACGAGGATGGAGGACATTGTCTTGGTGAAACTTGAAGGGCTTGTTTTGAGCATCTTGAGACAACACTGTCCATATGCACTGCACTGGTGCATGAAAGCAGGCCTCCAGGTGGAGGGGAAACACTGAAGAAGGTACTGGCCAGGTTGATCACCGTGAATACCGTTGCGGTGACTGGGACTCTTGAGAGCAGAGTGTGATGGTTCAGCACTGTTGGGGTTTCAAATACCGTAGCCTCTTTCGCGGCCTCCAGGCCTTGCACCATTTTGAACTCAGTGGGGTTTACAGTCTTTTTCTTCACTGTGGAAAGCTGGGATTGATTCCGATGGGCGAGGCAGCCCAGTTTGGCCTTGTCCTTCAGTATGCAGCAGGGGGCTCCCATCTGCTGGTGCAGAGCTGGCGGGAAAACAAGCCGTCTACTAGGATCCACATCATGAGAGATGACGACCAGCTGGCTTTCTTGTTCTCCACCAAGACAGTTACTGTGTTAGCACCTGTTCTGGTCACAGGGGGTCTTCTTGTTGGGACGTCTCCTTAAACGGCTGCTCTTTTCTCAGCACGGGCCATCAGTAGTTTCTTTTTCTCCAGCTCGGTCTCAGGTCAGTATTTGTGCACAAGTTTGAAGAGCTGAGTGGCCTTTTTCCGGTCTAGGGCCTGGGTGAACTGGTTGATTGCAGGGGGCACCTCCTGGTGCTTGCAAAAGATGAACCTCTGGCGTTAGAGCTGGATGAGGTGTTGCCATTCCATGAAGCGAGTAGAGTCCTTCTTGAGTTGAATATCCTGGCCAATGTCAAAGTTCTCAGGCCGTCTTCTTAGGCGAGTTCACTTAGACCTTCAGTTGGTCAGAGACATCTTGACTCTGGGTGATGGAGTGGCTTTTCTGGTACTATGTCCAGCACCTCCTGTGATAGGTCTGCAGTGTGGTTGTTTGAGGTTCCTGTTTCTTCTTGGGTCAGGGTGAAGAAAGTGTCATGGTCCCATCTTCCGGGAACACTCTGGTCGCTTTCAGCTTCTGCAGTAGGTCCACTCCCAATAGGTTGAGGGTGCAGGTTTTTTACACAACAAACTGGGACATGATGGAGTGTTCTGGCTGAGTCCACACGCTCAGGGGCTTCATAATCTGGAAATATCTGACTTGACCATCAATTCCCATGCAGGTGTAATACTATTGTAGGAACTCGAGGATTCTGATAGCGTGGGGCAATGAACAATCAGAGACGGGTTTCTTTGAATGCAAATAATGTATTTGTGAAACAGCAAAACACCCAAAAACAATATTCAAACAACCCGTAGTGACATGCAATGAGTCCATATATATATACACAAGTCCAGTTATATGAATCCGGATATATAAGTCCTTGAACCTCTATAGCGAGGGTGGTAAAGTTCTTACGACGGAGTCCTCACACAAATGTGACCACAAGGTAAGTCTGATGCACAGATAACGTGGCTGGATTTACACACTGCTGGTGTGTGAAGAGTCAGATCCAGGTATGCAGAAAACACAGGGAGGTCCAGGAACAAGTTAATCTCAGTTGTGGCTTAATTCAGTGAAGTCCAACAACAAGTTCATATGTCAGTAAGGTTCCAGTAACAGTTCCAACAGCTCTCACCAGAGGTAATGCACGAAGGGTTAAACAGCAACAGTTCAGAAACACAGTTCTTATCAGATGGAGTGAACCAAGGTTAAATTCCCAAGTCAACAGTTTAGTGATAACACAGTATGTGCAACTTACATATGCAGAGAATGTCCAGAGCCATGGGTAGAAACTGCTGTGGCTGAGAAACACCTGAAGATAAGGTTATGCACTTTCCTGGTAAATACACCAAAGATCTGTGAGGAACAAAGCAGCTGGGTTGCAGGGAAACGGAAGCAGAATATTCCAGCAGTGAAGCCAGCACCTGAGCCGGGTTTTAAACAAACGAACAGGAAGTAGGGCACAGAAAACAGCAAACTCCATTTTAACAAAGGGCAAAATCATTGACAAAGTTACCTAGAAAACCCGGAATACTGACATTACTCCCCCCTAAGACGGCCTCCGGACGGTCCTGGACCAGCCTGTCCGGGTATCTCCGATGAAACTGAGCAATCTTCAGAGGCGCATTGATGTTACTTACTGGTTCCCAAGAATCATTTTCAGGAGAGTAACCTTGCCATCTAACTAGATACTGAAGCCGGTTTCTATGAAGTCTCGAATTAACAATATCCTGTACCACGAATTGTTCTTCGCCATCAACCAACACTGGTGGAGGGGGAGGTACGATACGTCCCTGAAACGTGTTAGGAGAACTGGTTTTAATAAGGAAACATGAAATACTGGGTGTACCTTTAAAGTCCGTGGTAGCTTCAACCGACAGGCAACAGAGCTCACAATCCCAGTGATCTTGAATGGACCGATGAATTTCTGTCCCAGTTTCTGCGAAGGAACACCCAATTTTAGATTCTTGGTGGACAACCAAACTGAGTCTCCTACCTTATACATAGGTGCTGGTTTCCGGAATCTATCGGCCGACTTCTTGTAACGCTCCTGTGCTGTGGTCAGGGAGTCCTTCAAAACTTCAAGATTACGTTGCAACGCCGTCACTCTGTCTTCAACCGCTGGTACCGAAATCGTAACCGGAGACCTAGGCAAAATACTTGGATGATAACCCAGGTTGGCAAAAAAAGGCGTTACCTTCGTGGAACTGCTTTGGGAGTTGTTGTACGAAAATTCCGCTAGAGGAAGTAGCTTCAGCCAATCGTCCTGCAAATGACTGACGTAACAGCGTAGATATTGCTCCAAGGTTTGATTTGTCCGTTCGGTCTGCCCGTTGGTCTGAGGATGGTATGCAGAAGACAAGCAAACATTAATGTGGAGCGCAGAACAAAATCCTTTCCAAAATCTAGAGGTAAATTGTATTCCCCGTCAGAAATTATGTCATCTGGTACCCCATGCAGCCGGAAAATGTTCGGATAACTAGATCTACTGTCTCTGTAGCTGAGGGAAGACCAGCACACGGAATGAAATGAGCAGCTTTCGTTAAACGATCTACTACCACCAAAATAGTGTTTTTACCACCAGAGGTGGGTAACTCCACAATAAAGTCCATCGAAATAGACCCCCAAGGGCGAGACGGTACAGGTAGCGGTTTAAGAAGACCAGTAGGTGAAACGCGAGGAACCTTGTACCGGGCACAAACTTCACAAGAGCGGACATAGTCATTCACATCCTTCAAGCAGGTAGGCCACCAAAAAAACGAGTTAACAATTCCTGCGTCTTCTGTACCCCCCTATGACCAGCCAATTTAGAGTCGTGGACCAGTTTGAGAACTCGAAGTCTTACAGCCTCTGGGACATAAATACATCGATCTCTAAGCCACACACCATTCCGAAGGACAAGATTCACATTGTCAGGTGGAGCTGCAAGAAAGACGTCACCGTCATAGGCCACTTGATCTCCTGCCACAAGTCCCGGTTCCGGAGCACTCCAACGAAATTGGCCTCCGACAAGATGGTCTTCGACGGGGTCCCAGGCACGGAATCCACGGTATGGATTCGGGATAATGCGTCAGCTTTCCCATTACGTGAACCTGGGCGGTACGAAATAATAAAATTAAACTGGTTCAAGAACAAACTCCACCTAGCTTGTCGAGGAGAAAGACACCTGGCAGACTTAAGGAATTCCAAATTGCGATGATCCGTGAGTACTACTACCTGCTGTATTGCCCCCGCAAATGTGTCTCCATTCCTTAAAGGCAGAAATAATTGCCAAAAGTTCCTTATCTGCCACATCATAGTTCAGTTCTGCAGAAGATAACCTACGAGAGAAGAAGGCACACGGGTGCAGCAAACCTTTGTCTCCGGTACGTTGTGAGAGGATAGCTCCCAATGCACAGTCAGACGCGTCCACCTCCACGATAAAAGGCTGTGCAGGATCCGGATGCATCAATATTGGAGCCGTGTAAAACAACCCTTCAGGCGATCAAGGCTTCCTGAGCTTGCGAAGACCATTCAAACTTCTTCCCCTTCTTGGTGAGGAGAGTGATGGGACGGACAATTTCTGAAAAATTTCGGATAAACCGTCTATAAAAGTTAGCAAAGCCAATGAATCGTTGTACCTCCTTAATGTTTCCTGGTACCGGCCAGTCCAAGATTGCCTGGATCTTGCTGGACTCCATATTCAATCCCTGAGGCGAGATAACATAGCCTAAAAATTGAATTTCAGAACAATGGAACTCACACTTTTCGAGTTTGATGTACAAATGATTATCTCTCAAACGTCTAAGTACGGTCTTGACATGTTCCTGATGTTCCTGTAAGGAGTCAGAAAAGATTAAGATGTCATCAAGGTAAATTAACCACATATTGGTCCAATAAATCCCTGAAAATGTCGTTGGCTAAATGTTGAAAAGCAGCAGGAGCGTTACAGAGTCCGAATGGCATCACCAAATATTCAAAATGTCCATACCGGCATCTAAAAGCTGTCTTCCATTCGTCTCCGGGCCGTATACGGAGTAAATTATATGCCCCACGAAGATCTAATTTGGTAAATACTTTGGCCTGGCGAACTCTTTCCAACAATTCTGGAATTAGGGGCAACGGGTACCTGTTACGAATGGTTACCTTATTTAACTCCCGGTAGTCAATGCAGGGTCTTAGAGTACCATCCTTCTTCTTTACAAAGAATATTGGAGCTCCCGCTGGTGAAGAAGATGGTCGGATAAACCCCTTGGCTAAATTCTCATCTATATACTCTCGTAAAGATTTTAATTCCGGAGCCGCCAACGGGTAAACATGGCCGAAAGGAATCGCTGCTCCAGGAAGCAATTCTATGGGCAGTCATACGGTCTATGTGGGGAAGTTGATCTGCCTTCCTTTTATCACAAATGTCTGAGAATTCCTGATAAATCAGAGGGAGAGTAGGTACCTGTATCACCTCTTCCAAGTTCTGGGTAACTGGAGCCGCCACAGTTGGACTGATGGTAGAACTGCACTTCGGGAGAAAGGTTATCTCCTTGGTTTCCCAATTGATGATTGGATTTTGTGACCGTAACCAGGGAATTCCTAAAATTACAGGAAAATGAGGAGAAGATATTAACATGAATGAAAGTGTTTCTTGATGGTCTGGTTCCATCTTACACTCCAGAGGCACTGTCTCCCGATCTACTGGTCCAGAAACTAATGGGAACCATCCACCGTTTCCATAGTGATTGTGAAGCTCTTAGTTGTGTCTTTATACCATGTTCCTCTGCAAAAGAAGAATCCATGAAATTCCCACCTGCTCCAGAGTCTATCATGGCAGAACTTGATATCCACTGTTCCTCCCACTGAATCTGTATAGGAAGAGAACAATGTGAATATTTCTCCCCTTGATCTTTAGGGGAAGTCGGCATCAGTATTGGGGGAAAAACCGCATCTAGATGTAGACTGGTTTCCGAAACTTCAGACTCAGCGTCTGTGTTATCATAATCCCCTACTACCCGCCAACACCTTGTTGGGTCGCCTAGGACATTTAGGACAATTGATGAGGAAATGGTCCGATTGACCACAATAAAACATAAGCGCTCACGGAGACGGTGTTCGCGGCGTTCATTATTCTCACGTCTCTGCAGTGAGTCCACCTGCATAGGCACCTCCTCAGCCTCTCGCGGGTTTTTGCCTGTGGTTTCCCTGGACGGAAGAGAGTAATTAGTAATGCGATTTACAGCGGCCCATTTTTCTTGTCTGCGTTCAGTTAAACGGATATCAATACGTACACAGTGCTGTATAAAACAATTCAAACTCCTGTGGAGACTCTGAACGAGCTAGCTCATCCTTGATTGCATTTGACAAACCTTTTCTAAAGATTGGTAATAAAGCATTGTTTTCCCACTGGGTGTCCACCACTAACCTTTTAAATTCAGTAACATATTCTATGACTGACCGTTTCCCCTGGCGTAAGGAAAGCAAGGCAGATTCAGCGGTAGCACGGCGGTTGGGATCGTCGAACATTTGCGCCATGGCTGCCAGAAAATTGTCCAAATTATTTAGACGGGTATCATGACTTTCAACCATAGGATTTGCCCAAGCCAGTGCACGTGATGTCAACAACATAATAATACATAGAACCTTAGATCTATCAGACCGGTAGTAGGAGGCATGTACATCAAAAAATAATATACATTGATTAACAAACCCACGAATTGACTTCGGTCACCATTAAAACGGAATGGAGGCAATTTGGGCATACTGGTGGATGAGGTAGGCTCAGTAGGTAAGGCCTCCAGGACTCCTAACCTAGAACGTAGATCTTGGAGAGCCTGACCAAACCCCTGTGCATTGTGGTTAACCCGAGACTCCAAGTCTCTAATCTGATTGAGTGCAGCCGCCACCTCCTGCTGCAAGGAGTTAAACTATGGTGAACAATTTGTCTGCCCGTGTCTCCGTCATTGCCCCAGCAGAATCCTCTTTTTTAGGCTGGAATATCCTGTAATACTATTGTAGGAACTCGAGGATTCTGATAGCGTGGGGCAATGAACAATCAGAGACGGGTTTCTTTGAATGCAAATAATGTATTTGTGAAACAGCAAAACACCCAAAAACAATATTCAAACAACCCGTAGTGACATGCAATGAGTCCATATATATATACACAAGTCCAGTTATATGAATCCGGATATATAAGTCCTTGAACCTCTATAGCGAGGGTGGTAAAGTTCTTACGACGGAGTCCTCACACAAATGTGACCACAAGGTAAGTCTGATGCACAGATAACGTGGCTGGATTTACACACTGCTGGTGTGTGAAGAGTCAGATCCAGGTATGCAGAAAACACAGGGAGGTCCAGGAACAAGTTAATCTCAGTTGTGGCTTAATTCAGTGAAGTCCAACAACAAGTTCATATGTCAGTAAGGTTCCAGTAACAGTTCCAACAGCTCTCACCAGAGGTAATGCACGAAGGGTTAAACAGCAACAGTTCAGAAACACAGTTCTTATCAGATGGAGTGAACCAAGGGTTAAATTCCAAAGTCAACAGTTTAGTGATAACACAGTATGTGCAACTTACATATGCAGAGAATGTCCAGAGCCATGGGTAGAAACTGCTGTGGCTGAGAAACACCTGAAGATAAGGTTATGCACTTTCCTGGTAAATACACCAAAGATCTGTGAGGAACAAAGCAGCTGGGTTGCAGGGAAACGGAAGCAGAATATTCCAGCAGTGAAGCCAGCACCTGAGCCGGGTTTTAAACAAACGAACAGGAAGTAGGGCACAGAAAACAGCAAACTCCATTTTAACAAAGGGCAAAATCATTGACAAAGTTACCTAGAAAACCCGGAATACTGACATTAGGAAGCAGAAGATTCTGGTTGCGGAGTTCCACAAGAAAAGATATGACTACGCCATCCACTCTCAGGATATTGGTCCCACTGGTGGGGTTCCTTGTGGACTTGGTGTGCTCTTGTCCTATGGACGGGGTTCTTCACTGCTTTCTGTGTTTCTTCTTTTTCTGGGTGAAGTCAGTGTTCTGCACTTGTTCCGGAAATGACCAAACTCGCCACAGTTGTAACACTTGACATTCCTTCTGTCCCGGCGGGACTCAATCCTTTTTGCTACTGTGAGCAGGGTATCCATTGCTATTGACGTGTACTCAGGCCTGGCTGCTACCAGTGGTTTCCTGATTGGTTCTCTCAGTCCATGCACAAAAGCCTGTGCCAACATCCGTCTGTGTGTCTGATCATGGGTAATGAGGCCCAAATCTTGAAACACTTGCATTACTCTGTCATGGAACTTCTCCACAGACTCTGTCTTGTCTTGACTCGTGACATGTAGGCTGAGAGTTTGTCCTGTCAGTCTGCTTTTGGCCCATTCTCTGAGTTGCTCAATTAGCTTTGGTCCTGTCTCCCAGGCATACGCATCTAACTCTGTTGGAAGCTTGAAGTGTTCTCTCATAATTGTCCAGAATGCATCACCTGCTTTTATTTCCATTACGGTCCAGAGATCAGTCCAGGCTGCTGCATACGTTCGCTGGATCTGCTGCATTTTTTGGCAAAATGGCATGGGGTGTATCCCTGGGTCTGGCAGCATACTGATCACCTGGCTTGGGATGAAGGGCTCATAGGATGGTGCCTCTACCTGTCCCTGCTCTATTGGTGCTTGTGTGTTTTCTTCCCTAGTATTGGGCAGCATGTGTGACGTTGCATCTTCATCTTCATCAGATAAGAAGTGACATGGTGTACTTGGTGCATACACTGGGTGAGATTTGGGCTTTAAAGTTGTCTTGCTGCATGGGATTTCCCACTTCCTTGCTGAGGCTGCGGTGGATCAGTGTCATGGTTCCATGCTAGCAGCCCTGTAGCTATACCACCCCCCTGTGAAGCCCTAGCTGTGGACTGTTGTGTCTGGGGGCTACATGTAGCGTTTTGTGTAGGGAGATCTGCACTTTCTTCTCCTGATATAATGACTGGCAATGTTTGTACTGTGCTTGGGATAGACAAGGTGCCCTGTTCTGGAAACACTGAATACAGGGACACCACATTGCTTGGATTTGGCGTTGACCCAGTTGATGACGAAGTAGAAAAAAGAGGAAGAGAAGGGAGGTGTGAGGGAGGAGCGAGAGAAAGAGGAGGGGAGGGAGAGAAGAGTGAAAGGGGGAAAAGAGAGAAAGATGGAGGAGAGAGAGAGAGAAAGATGGAGGGGAGAAGTAGAAGAAGATGAAGAAGAAGATTTGAGAGTTGGAGAGGAAGAGATAGAAGAAGAGGAAGATGAAGAAATGGATGTGTCAGAGATGTGATGGAGGGAAAAGAAGGAATGAGAGGGATGGCAGCGAGGAAAGAGGAGAAAAGTCTGAAGAAGAAAGAGAAAGGGACTGAGAGAAGAAAAAGGAGAGGGTGTCCCCCCTGTGACTCTTGAGAGGGGATGGTTGAAACAAAAATGCCTTCTCTCTGTGGAGAGAGGCGGGGAGCGTTTTTCCCTGTACAAGGCTCCTTACTCAATGAGAGCAGCCTACACCTGTCCCGTGTCTCCACATGATGGACATGTGATGTGTGTGACTCTGAATTCTGCTCTTGTGACATGTCAGTGATCTTTTTCTCACAGATGATTTAACACCTTTTCAAACTTATTCACATAAAAAAAAAAAAATCACTTCCTGGTCCGTTCAAATTAACTTGCTGTATCTTTTACACGATGCACCGCTGCTCTTTTATAGCAGATGGTAATCTATTAATAAACTTTCCCGTTACCTTTCAAATAACAAAAAAACAAGAAAAAAACATTTCATTATGCAGCGTAAGGGCTGCCTGTCTATTTGCTTCTCACGTACTCTGACATTCTATTCACATGCCTAGCCCTTCGATTCTTACGTACTGTGTCTATTCCAAAAACCTATTCAACAAAGGTGATTTAAAAATCTGAAAACTTCTGCACTCTGGTTCTGTTTGTTCTCGCCGAATGCCCAACGGGAGGGGCTACTCAGACCACTGCGTAGTTTGTGTCTGCTCTCTCCCTCAGCCTGTAATTCTCCTTATCTATGTGACCTTGTTCTAAAGCAAGCTTGTAGAAAAAAAAAATGGCTGAAGAAATAAAGCTCTAAAATAAATTGCTTAGAGAAAAAATCTCTCCAAAATCATTTAAAAATGTGCTTAAAAGAAAAAAATTTAAAAAGAAAAGTTAGATTTAGTAAAAAAAAAAAAAAAACCTCTAGAAAAAGGAAACAAAAAATAAAATAAATTGTGGAGCTCTGCGTGGTCAGTGATTGTGGAGTTCTGCGTGGTCAGTGATTGTGGAGCTCTGCGTGGTCAGTGATTTTGGAGCTCTGCGTGGTCAGTGATTGTGGAGTTCTGCGTGGTCAGTGATTGTGGAGCTCTGCGTGGTCAGTGATTGTGGAGTTCTGCGTGGTCAGTGATTGTGGAGCTCTGCGTTGTCAATGATAGATTGTGGAGCTCTGCGTGGTCAGTGATTGTGGAGCTCTGCGTGGTCAGTGATTGTGGAGCTCTGCATGGGCTGTCCATTTTATTTAAGGAGGAAAGAAAAAATGTAGGTTGGCTCGGCTCCATATTGAGATATGACTGCCACCTTCTTTTTCGGTGTAAGAGCCCTTACACAATACACATCAACACATTTCGAGCTTGGATCAGTCTCATCATCTTTATAATCGCGCTCACCTGATTAAGAGAACAGATCAGTCAAGCCTGTGGGGTTTTTTTTTTTGCTTTCTCTTGCAATGAACGATGGCGACAACCAGTGAGCGGGCAGCAGCGGGAGTAACAGGAATTTCTCTACATGCATTGATTGATTATCTGGAACACTGCCTGACCAGGTGAGAAGTTTTTAACATGGGGAAAAAACCCACACCCCAGGGTGAACTATTATCAGCATGAGATTGCCCCGTGGATGGGCAAGTGTCTTTTTATTTTTCTCAGGCTTGAACCGTTTATTTTATGAAAGGGTGCAGTGCGTTTTTTTGGCTACAGAATGACACCAATAGTACTGTCTCCTAGTTTCTTTCTGCAAATTATGTAGGTATATAGAGTACTGCCTTCCTTTCTCTTCCTAATAATGATATACCGTAGCTACAAATAGTTCCTCCTCCCATGGTGACAGATTCCCTTGAAAAAAAAAAAGTTGTTGATCACAGAATGTGATTGTAAAACAATAGAGTCTTTTAAGAACAGCGCCACTCTTGCTCATGGACTGTGTCTGGTACTGCAGATCTTTACAAGAAGAACCTGGAACAATCATCGTCACTACCTGTGTACTTTGCTCTTTTTTCCCTGATGATAGCTACCTTGAAATATCAGGCACAACCATCAGACAAGGGTGGCGCTGTTTCTAGAAAAAAAAACAAAAAAAAAACGGATCTTTCTCATAACCTTCCAATCCCTTTTAAGTCAACAGGGTAGAAAATGAACACTCATAAAGGTACAAACTATTAAAACAATAAAGCATAGAGATGTTTTGGATAATTATTTGCTGTATCTTTTATTGCACTTTTACCACGCTGCAAACAAATCACAAAAAACGTTGCAAAAATGAAGCTCACGGCTGCAGAATTACAGCCGTCATCCACGTACGTATATACAGTATTTACACAAGATATAGTAAAAGCGAAAACATGGGAAGGCAGCTACCTGGCTACAAACGACGAGAAAGGTCCAAGGCAAAATGCTGCAGTCCATTTATAACCCTAAATAATCCCTTCCTGAAAAATAACAAACCCTTTCGGAAGCGTTTGACCACAGGCAAAGAGAAAGCATGTCACCAACTCTGATCTTCCCAAATTTTGATTTTTACGATTAAAGTAGCTCATCTCAATGCTTAACGTTCAAGTAAAGCTTCCACCGTCGGAAATGATTAAAATCGTCCTGAAAACCATCTAACTCTTAAGACTTTGGATTTATGACCTCCAGAAATACAACTTGCAGGAGATACAGTAGACTCAAGTTAAGGGATTGAAGTGATTTCGAAGGCGTCGATGTTGTACAGTCAAGTCAGCATCACAGGTAAACAAAACTATACTGTCCCTTTTTATTTCCCCAAAAAAGTGGTAGGTAGGTCATCATTTTGTAATATTATACCATATATATATATAAATACAAAATTTGTCATTGTTTTTTTAAATAAAGGCCTCCTATCTGTACAAAAAGATTGGGATATGATTACCACCCAACACCGATTCCGTAGGTCTTTGACCGTATCATCTCCCGTTCACCCACATATAATAAACCTATGGACGATTCATCTAATCCTTTCTTATTTCTTTTTTCTTTTATAAATTGTCTACAGTGGGAATAATTTCATCCTAAATCTGAATTCACTGAATTCACGAAGGAGCATTCGCAGTCTTCAGTAAAGACTATGTCTTCTTGGATGGGGGATAGTGATTCCGCGTCACTACCTCTTAGTCGTCTTGTTGTTCAGATCAGAGTCCAAATCGTTTTCGACTACGTTGTCGTAGCTAAGTTTTTCTAAGCAGTCACTGACGGTTTTGAGGATGATCCGAAGTCTTCTGTCCATCGCCTCGAGGTGTGGCTGGTAGAGGATCGGAGCGATTTTGTCCATTTGAAGCGACTCCTCCATGAGCGCGCTCAACTTGTATTCTTCTTTCGCTAGGAGTTGCAGTCGCAGGTACGTAGACTTCTTAATTCTGTTGAAGGAAGTGGAAATGGAATGGATTGATTTTTTTTAGAGACATTTATGTACAAATATACATGAATGATGGTCTACCAATCAAATCGGGATACAGAAGGCAAGAATATGGCCCCAGAAGATAAAACCAATGTATGAGGGTTCTGGGACAAATCATCATTGAGTAGATATAAGTAGAGATGAGTGAACCTGAACTTAAAAGTCCGGGATTCGTACCGGATGATAAACTCCGAACTCTACGAGAGATAGAAAATTTCCATCTCCAAAGGGAGTTCGGGTTCATGCTCAAGTTCTGGTGCCCAAACCGAACTTTCATCCAAAGTTCGGTCGGGTACCGAAACCCGAACTTCCAAGGGGCCGCTCATCCCTAGAAATATGCATAAAATTAGCTCATATCCACAATTGGTAAATGCTCAGAAACCTTCTCCATCCTCAACAAATGTGTAGGAAAACAGTAAACAGAAGACGTGGAAGATGGGGAGGTGCTGCTGCAGTATATCTGCTTCATTGTGTCTGTGAGACTGCATGCAGTGAGAGGGGACAGGAAACAGAAGAGGAGAGAAATTGGCACAGGGGATGAGCACAACACACCTGTCTATATACAGGTTATGCTCAACATTTCTGACTTCACTATTTCTAATACACATCTAAAGGACGTAAGGAGGAATTGTAATCTCTTTGAGATCCTTAAAGGGAATTCATCAGCATGTTTTGCTAAGTAATCCGAGAGAAGCATAATAGAGAACCTGAGACCCTGAGTCCAGCGATGTGTTATTTACCAGGCTGTGTTTTGCCATTTCAATAAAATCAATGATCTATCAGCAGGAGATTATCACTAGAAGACTAGGCGTCTCGTGCCTCCTAGTCCAACCACAGTCACAACTCATTGGTAGATTTCTGTTAATAAGCATTGTGTCACAACTCTGTTGTTGGGTATTGTAGGACCAGGGGCTCTTTCCCTGTTCTTAACGTTAGGGGTGCCCTAGCTCGCCCTGTTCCCCGGATTACTTCTGATGGTGAGAATGCTGGGGCCAAGTACTTTGCCTTAGCTCTTGAATCCACCCTCAGTTTGTACCCTTCCACCACTCACTGAAGAGGGGAGTAGTAGTGTACTGTAATACATCAACCAGACTAAATACCAAACATACAAATATACTCACAGACAACAGAGGTAAACACTGGGGAGTGGAGGATGGGGTTAAACCAAAGAAGAAGAAGAAAGGGAATTATCACACATTCAAAACCTAGCAACAGTCACAGTTAAATCCACCAAACACTTTTCTCCAATAATAAACACTAACAACCTACAGCCATGCAGCATAAACTAGCTCTGACAATGAGTGCTAGCCAGGACCCAGATTATATAGGACATGGAGTGGCTAACACGCTAGCACAGTTGAGAGCCTTAGTGCAGGAAAGCTTCCAGGGGCTCTCAACTGAGCAGATTAACCACTGCACTGCTAAAAGAAATTTACATTTATCTCTGTCACAGTAAACCAGTGACACGTTGCACACAGAAAGTTGCCAATCACTGATGTGCAAGGTTAAAGAGGTTTTCCAAGATGTGTAGAAAATTGCATTAATGGAGGAATCAGAATAAAAATAACAAAAGGACCAAAACTCGTCTGGTAAATCTACTGCCTCAGTGCATCTGTTTTAGTGCTCCTGACGATCTTTGCTTGCCTTGCTGCAGAGATGATGTCCCTGTCTACCCACGTGACCACTTCAGCCAATCACTTGTCTCCGTGCAGTACAGCACAAAACAGCTGAGGCTAATGATAGGAAGCAGTGGGAAAGGGAGAGGCTATCAAGTAAGCAAAATAGGCAAAGACTGGCGGAGATTCCTGAAGTGACAACGTCCCAGAAGCAGATTCATAAGGTGAGTATTGGTTCTTTTATTTTGTGCCATTTCTTCTATTTAAACATTTTTGTTCAGATTTTGGAAAACCCTTTTAAGGCTCTGTTCACATCTCTTCCTTGAAACTTGGAGGAGGTAAAAAAAAACCTAGGATAATAAAAACTAAATAGAGTCTGGAACAGTGGAAGAATTATTATTTTATTAAAAACCCGTCTGACAGCACGATTTCTTTTTTTGAGCCACTTAGGACTACATCAAAGATCAACTTTCACTTGGTCATAAAGCTTAGAAGATGGTTCAGGAAAGGAGAGATAAGGGTTACAGCAGTCTCACCGTTAACTCATTCTGCAATCTGAATTATACCGTGATACAATGAGGCTAAATGTAAAAAACACCCCAGTTAAGTAATAAAAATCCCCCCCCCCCCCCAACGGTGTCTATATTATTGGATTTTGGCCTTTTATTGGCTATGGAAACATTCGCTAGCAGTGTGAACAATATACGGTGATTTGTAAGCAGTAATACCTGCAGCACTGGTTTAGCGGCACCAAGATCGACAGCTCGTCGTGAGAATATTTTCCAAACCTGTTAAAAGCAAAACAAAACATTTTCAAAACTCATACCCCAACCGTGTCCAAATATCATCAACCTGTCGAGATGATTCCTAAAACCTGTTATATGTCAGCCTAATATCTGTCTTGAGTCTATTTTGCAGCAAACAATTTACCGTAAAACAGTTATTGCAGGAGAATCTTTTATCTTCTGACATCCGAAATCTCCCTGTGAAATGTGAGAGATGTTTTATTCCGAGAGTTTAGACCTTTTCATCCTATGAATTGTGGGAAAGCGCATAGGGGACTCGGCAATCCCAGAAAAGCGAGCTCCGACTCTCTCATCTTTATTATTCCCTTCTTAGACTGAATAAAGTATAATAATAATAAATAATCCATTATTTTTGCACACGATCAGCAGTGCTGTCACGTGGGTCAATGCCACAACTTTGCCGGGTTAGGCCTCTTTCACACATCCGTTTTTTGCCATCAGGCGCGATCCGGCGCTTTTTGAAAAAAAAACAGATCCGTTTTTTTAAACCGCCGGATGTGTTTTTTTGTCATTGACTATCATTAGCGCCGGATCACGCCGGATGTCATTGCGCTGCGTTCCGTTTTTTTCGGATCCGGCGGAAATGTACATTCCGGCAGCCGGACAAAAAGGTCACTGCAACGTTTTTTTTTCTGCCGCACCCGCCGGATAGCGCCTGAAGCGGCGCATCCGGCGGGCGCAAACAATACAAGTCTATGGTGCCGGATCAGTGTTTTGTGCAATCCGGATCAGTCTTTTGAAAAGACTGATCCGGATTCTGGAAACCAAGGTCTCTCTCGCTCTCTCTCTCGCTCTCTCTCCTCGGTCCAGACATGCGTACCAGGAATTTTCAGCTTGAAAACTTCAGGACGGATCCGGCAAAAAACCTGATCCGTTGCATCAGTTTTTTCAAAATCAGCGCCGGATCCGTCCTTTCCGTTTTTGGACGGATTGTGCCTGACGGCGAAAAACGGATGTGTGAAAGAGGCCTTATGCAAAACTAACCTTTGAACATCACAATTTTGCCATGTATTTATATATTACCACCAAAATATGCTACTGTCACCTGCTCCCTTAGACTTAGGGCTCGTGCAGTCAACTGTATTTTCGGTACAGGTGCGATCCGACAGAAAATCAGCTCACACTCGGACCAATGTTATTCTATGGGTAGACGCACATGTCCAATTATTGTTTTGAACAGAGTCCAAGGAAAAAAATCACACCATGCACGATTTGCATCCAGAAATCGTGTCGCACTTGGCCATACTAAGCAATGGATCCGTCAAAAATAATCGGAGTGTAGTCCAATTTTCCCGGACTGACAGAATGGAGAAGATGGAGATTTTTTTTCTTTCCCGTCTCCTCATCTGAGTTTGATCAGTAATCATAGTGTGCTACGATTTTCTTGCCAGGCCAAGTGCGATCCAATTTCCGGATTTGACAGGCTCAGTCCAGGGAAAAAAATCTGACATGTCAACAGCCCTATAGTCCCTATGGTCCGGGTGCCTTTCGATGCCTAGTTGGTCATCTGCACAAGCCCTAAGGGTGAGACCACACGTGACACCACTGCCATTTTTGCCACATCTGAGGGTCTCCTGACTTGAACCAAACAGCCTCATACGTATTTGCCTATGAGGCTCTTCAGTTTGGGTCAGGAGGCTATGCCAAAAAACTGAGATCGGAAGTGAAGTGTGAAAATGGCCTAAGGGTGTTTTGCACCTTTTTAATTTTGCGTAAAGTCAAATACAATTTTTTGGATTTCCATGCAAGTAATTCCCAAACTGGTTACTTCTTTTGATATAGTTATATATGACCAATTACTCAAATTTAATGAGTGTATCTATTAGTGGAGTGTAAAAATCTGTCTATGGTGTAAAAAAAAAAATAGTGCACTATACTCTCATTAGGGGAACAAGGCGAAAAGTAAGACCAGCAACCCTATGGTTTGATACTATCAAGAAAATGGCAGAGAAGACCCTGGTGGACCTATCAAGTTTTGCACAAGATCGATCTTCTTACAGAGCGTTCATCCATAAAGTTCCCATGGCCCGAGATGGAGAAGAAGGCTGATAAATAATTAAATAATACTAACATTAGGGAAAAAGAAGGCGGATTAGTGCATCCTAGTTGCTTTACTCTTACGCCATCCATCCCTGAATGGCGTTTCTCCCCCACAAAATACAGAATGGTTCCGGTGATTTGATTTTAAACATATTGTACATTTTTTCCCTTTATCGTCATCGTTCCGGTTCCTATATTACACGGCATTCAAAAGACATGAGCTTTTATAACATTAGACATTTTCAAGGTCGAAATAAATCTTTCTTTATCCGCTGACACAAAGTGGTATTAAAACCATGGTAACCGCAGACACAATATCCGCGCAGCGATGATAATAAAGTTTTCAGAATAGCGGGGTAGCAGATGAATACGACTATACTTGTGGGACTTATAGACTTCATTTGCCATTGAGTTTTCTATGGAGAAATCACATTTGAAAAGATGAACTCAACGAGTAGCAATTAAAACATGTGACTTCCATGGTCCCTGGAGAAAGGGGGTCCAGATATCATTGGTCCTATTTCCTTTGAATGTGTGACGCACTCCCCTCCCAAAAGGATTGCAAAAAGAAAGACTATGGAAAAGGGGCTCTATTTAGATTTTCATAGCTAGCGCTCATTGGGCTTAGGGCTTGTATGACGTAACAACCTCACATGAATCCTGCTTTGAGCAGGGGGTTGGACCAGATGACCCAGGAGGTCCCTTCCAACTCTACCATTCTATGATTCTATGAGTTCCGGCCCGGGAACAAGAGTGCCGATACCACTGGAGAGGCGCAAGGCACTCGAGGTGAATGTAGGTGTTTTTACTTTAACGGAGTCAAACATTCAGACTCGGTTGGATTGTCCTAGTAATGGACAACTCCTTTCAAGGGTGCAAATTAAGTAATTAATAAGGTGTAAACAAAAAAGTCAACATCAGAACCATTTTTGCTCTCGAAAAAAAGACGCAAAAGCAATGTAGAACTGAGCGCTACGTGAACTGATTACATACATACACAGCGTAAGATGCCATTGTTGGAATAAAGATATTTACCCTCGTCCATTATCCAAGTGAATTATAAATGTCTCATTTCCAAACTTCTCAAAGGTCTCATAGTGATGACGATCCATGTTGCCTGTAGAGGAATAAAAGTGAAGATTAATACAACTGTATGTTCAGTTGGAAATTAATCCACATTTTGTGTTGGACAACACCTTTTTGTACGAAGAGTCCATAGCATAATGAGATCATAGATTTTTTTCCACTGCAGGAAGCTGTAATTTATGAGAGAACCAAAAAGCAAGTGTTCATTTTCTCTGCAGCACCTCCGCAGGGAGAATTGAGCATTACACGGTGCTGATTTAAATCATTGGACTAGTTGTAATACAGATGGAGGCGTTTTGGTGCCGTTTATGTTAGTCTATCAGAACTGAAACTTTTGTTAATTTTTTTTTCCGCATTGGGAAAACACCGTCTTTCCATTCCCTTAAAGTTATTCTTATGTTCAATACAAAAAAGGGAAAAAAACAACAGTTTTAATCCATTTTAATGCATGTTTTGATGCACTTTACATCAATCAGAACTTATATCTTACCCATAAGAAAGTCGAACACTGTCATATCGATGACTTCCAGAAGCCTGGTGCTGCCATCATATGGTGGTGTCTGCTTCACCCCTTCACAGTAGTCACTGTCAACTTCCCACCTGGAAGAAGACAACATGAATTTCAATTACTATTTTTGTAAAATTTTCAAGATTGTGAATAGTAGTTTTGCAAATGTGGCCAACATCAAAATGAGGAGCAGGCAAAGCAATAATTTAATAACTATGTAAGGGGAATCGGTCTTTAGATTTGGTTCGGGCAGCATGAATCGGACACCGGATGCGACATTGCAGCCGTATGAATTTTACTCTTAAATTCAGAGTAAACATACCTTGAGAAACCAGCTGGGAAATATATGCCTGCTTCTCTCTGCCCTGCTCTAGCTGACGGGCAGGTCCCGAGACATCAATGTGGAGCAGTCTCTCATTCATGCTGTCCGTGGATTGTTTCCTTTAACTTTGCAAATAATCGTGATTAAAAACCTCCAGTGTTTTGTGTGCACAGCTCCTATACAGAATAATGTGTCTCTATGGAGCTGTAACATCATGGCTCCGAAAACGCTTAGTGGCCATTTCTAGGTACTGCATCTTAACTTCCATCTACTTGAGTTGCACTCGGGAGCCGGCACTAAACCCTGTAAGGACATGAGCTGCTCCTGCTTAGTACATTGCTTACATCCAGATGCTGCCAGAGCACATAGTAGATCGTGCAGAAGGTGTCGGGAGTCGATCCACCACCGATCTGATATTGACGGCTTATTCCACGGAAAAGTATCACTATATTAGTCCCAGACAGCCCCTAATAGTATCTGACACATAAGTCTAGCATCAAAGTAAGTAAAGTAAATAAATACATTAATAAATCAATCAGACTACACATGAGGTTTATGTATATGTGTGTGTATATATACAGTACAGACCAAAAGTTTGGACACACCTTCTCATTCAAAGATTTTTCTGTATTTTCATGACTATGAAAATTGTACATTCACACTGAAGGCATCAAAACTATGAAGTAACACATGTGGAATTATATACTTAACAAAAAAGTGTGCAACAACTGAAAATATGTCTTATATTCTAGGTTCTTCAAAGTAGCCACCTTTTGCTTTGATTACTGCTTTGCACACTCTTGGCATTCTCTTGATGAGCTTCAAGAGGTAGTCACCGGAAATGGTCTTCCAACAATCTTGAAGGAGTTCCCAGAGATGCTTAGCACTTGTTGGCCCTTTTGCCTTCACTCTGCTGTCCAGCTCATCCCAAACCATCTCGATTGGGTTCAGGTCTGGTGACTGTGGAGGCCAGGTCATCTGGCGTAGCACCCCAACACTCTCCTTCTTGGTCAAATAGCCCTTACACGGCCTGGAGGTGTGTTTGGGGTCATTGCCCTGTTGAAAAAAAAAATGATGGCCCAACTAAACGCAAACCGGATGGAATAGCATGCCGCTGCAAGATGCTGTGGTAGCTATGCTGGTTCAGTATGCCTTCAATTTTGAATAAATCCCCAACAGTGTCACCAGCAAAGCACCCTCACACCATCACACCTCCTCCTCCATGCTTCACGGTGGGAACCAGGCATGTAGAGTCCATCCGTTCACCTTTTCTGCGTCGCACAAAGACACCATGGTTGTAACCAAAGATCTCAACTTTGGACTCATCAGACCAAAGCACAGATTTCCACTGGTCTAATGTCCATTCCTTGTGTTTTTTAGCCCAAACAAGTCTCTTCTGCTTGTTGCTTGTCCTTAGCAGTGGTTTCCTAGCAGCTATTTTACCATGAAGGCCTGCTGCACAAAGTCTCCTCTTAACAGTTGTTGAAGAGATGTGTCTGCTGCTAGAACTCTGTGTGGCATTGACCTGGTCTCTAATCTGAGCTGCTGTAAACCTGCGATTTCTGAGGCTGGTGACTCGGATAAACTTATCCTCAGAAGCAGAGGTGACTCTTGGTCTTCCTTTCCTGGGGCGCTCCTCAAGTGAGCCAGTTTCTTTGTAGCGCTTGATGGTTTTTGCAACTGCACTTGGGGACACTTTCAAAGTTTTCCCAATTTTTTGGACTGACTGACCTTCATTTCTTAAAGTAATGATGGCCACTCGTTTTTCTTTACTTAGCTGCTTTTTTCTTGCCATAATACAAATTCTGACAGTCTATTCAGTAGGACTATCAGCTGTGCATCCACCAGACTTCTGCACAACACAACTGATGGTCCCAACCCCATTTATAAGGCAAGAAATACCACTTATTAAGCCTGACATGGCACACCTGTGAAGTGAAAACCATTTCCGGTGACTACCTCTTGAAGCTCATCAAGAGAATGCCAAGAGTGTGCAAAGCAGTAATCAAAGCAAAAGGTGGCTACTTTGAAGAACCTAGAATATAAGACATATTTTCAGTTGTTTCACACTTTTTTGTAAAGTGTAATGTATAATTCCATATGTGTTACTTCATAGTTTTGATGCCTTAAGTGTGAATTTACAATTTTCATAGTCATGAAAATACAGAAAAATCTTTGAATGAGAAGGTGTGTCCAAACTTTTGGTCTGTACTGTATATATTTGCCAAGGCAGATTTAAGAAAACCTGCCATGGGATTTTATTTTTTATGGCCACAGGTTCCTTGTAAAAACCTTGCAGCAAAGGGTTGGATGTGTCAGTGTTGTTTTGCAAACTGCAGAGCAGGAGGCTCTGCAAAGCTTCAGTCTGTGTGAAGCAACACAGAGCCAAAAGGTCTGGCACCCCTAATCGTGTACACGGCCGTGCAGTCGCCCACAGCAACAGGTCTCGGATACGGACTCTCTTGTTTCCCAGCTGCGATCCGGAGGATACCATTTGTTTTTCATTTTGTGAGTACATTGAACATTAAATAGACTTTGCTTTTGAACTTTCCTGTGGTCACTGGCTGTCTGTCACACAGCACCAGCCCCGCTGCACTACAATATATATATATATATATATATATATATATATATATATATATATAGCTCCTTTGCAGACCGATCTGTCTCCTTGGTTGTGGGCTATATACAATCATTGTGTGTAATCTGATCCTGCAGTGATGAATCACCATTTTGCTCCTTTAGTCTATCTTCAGCACATAGGAACTGTATACGCAAGACGGCAAATATTTTTATTTTTTTCATCAGGACTATCTACATAGTTACTTTACTATTTATTTTAGATGCATTTGATCCATAAAAGTGTTGTTTTTACTCATGAAATACTAATGTAATATCATTATTGATACATTTATTTTGTGAATTTGGAGCTTTGGCATAATTGCAGAATTGATGTAGATAAATTTGCTGATATGTCGCATACAGGGGAGCTCTTTCCAGAATATCTAGGTAAATAAATCCTGAATTAATTGCTCCGATAGAGGATTTACAGGCAAACACTGCGCTGCTTTATTAACCCCCTGGATAAGCACTTGGCTCTTAAGAAAGCAGTGTGAATGAATTTTGCATTAGGGCCTTGGCTGAAAATGCACCCAGGCCTTGAATAATGAGATACTCTGCATTTTTTTTCAGCATAGCGAAGCCATCAGCTGGATGATGAGGCATTTTCCATATCTTTCTGAAAGCCCCTAGTGCGAGATTCTTTTTATTAAGCGCAGAACATTTTCAGCACAAAGGACGGTGCGCTGTGTCCTCTCATGTAGGAGCTGCATTCACAGACCAAAACAAAGACTGATCTGATATTTTTATACCTAGAATTCATCTTACCCCACGCTGAGGAAATGCGCGGCACAAATACGTCTTAGAGAGCAGAACAGGCAAAGAGCGGCCATTATCATTCTTTCCAATCTCGGCGAATAATAAAAAATCAGCCCTTTGCGTAGAAATGATGCTCGTTAATTCTGTCAGCGTGGGCCTTTCTGTGCAGTGGCGGTATTAGTAAGGCTACAATTCTGTATGGCAACATATCCATTAATGTCTGGTCTAGTACAGGTGGAGATGTAGGTATTTTAGCCCTGGCTGGGCCAGATACATCACAATGAATCCTAAATGAAGTTTCCAACTGGCAAAAATTGTGATACGCACGAGGGTGCACAATCGTGCACTTTTGGAGAACAAGAGACCCATATCATGCTTTTGTATGGGCCTATCCCAATCGGAGCATACGTCATAAATCCCTCACTAAATGGTTACGGACGCATGCGCCAAAGGGGCCATAGACTGTAATGATGATGACTGAGCAAACGTGATCCATACTGTGCACTTTTGGAGAACAAGAGACCCATATCATGCTTTTGTATGGGCCTATCCCAATGGGAGCATAAGTCATAAATCCCTCATGAAATGGGTTAAGGAACTCATGCACCAACGTGGCCATAGACTGTAATGATGATGACTGACCGAACGTTATCCATGCCGTGCATTTTTGGAGAAGCCAATATCATGTTTTCGTATGGGGGTCCTATACTGCTTGTGCCCATCCCTGCAGTTAGTTAGGGTGCTTTCACATTGCGTTGTGTCCCCCGAAACCCCCTGCAAAACGGGGTCCGGATGCATGCGCCGACATAGCCATAGACTGTAATGGTGACGGCACAGCAAACATGAGTTCTGCCGGGCACTTTTTCAGAAGTTTACGCCTTTTTTCGGGAGTCTACTATGCCTGAATGTCCACCTGCTGTAGGTGTACGCTCAAGAAAAAAGTGCTCGGTACAGCTCACGTTCTCTCTGCCGTCACCATTACATATGGACCCATTGGCAACCCGTTTTGCAAGGGATTTCAGACATATGCCCCGAAGGGGACACAGAACGCAATGTGACAGCACCCTTCTAAAAAGTGGTCCACATCTAGGTAGGTCATGTGGTCATCAGCCTGGTCACTAAAGGACCTGATATTTGGGCTGATCATTGGCCAATTATTAATAAACCAAAACACTCAACCATCGGTTCTCCGTATAATTTATAGGGGTCATAAAATCATTAAGAAGAGGAAAGGGGACCAAACGATTGATTGAATAAATAATTATTTGATCCCCTTATAATTTGCATCAGCCCATGTAAAAGGGAATTAATCCATTGCCAATTTGTAATATCAGCGCTCACAAAAGGCAGACCCATGTAAACTAACCCGGGAGGCAAGCCATCCAGACCCCTGCTCTTCAAACTGGGAGGGCAAGGGAAAGAAGCAAGGGGGATAAATCTGAAATATGGCGAGCAGGATGGCTCCAGAAGGTAAAGAGTGGTGACAAGCAGTGATGATAGAAAAAAGGTGAAGAGTTAATGAGTGCGAGTAGACAAAGAAGCAGCAGTAAAGGGGTCCTGTCACCTGCCAAAAATAAGTGTTTTTAACTGTTGTAATTACCACTTTCTCTTGAATGTAGTGCTGTTTTTCTTTAAATCCAGAGCCTCTCCGTTCCGGAGATTTGATGCTCTAATGCCTGTATGCACTTGATAGTCAAGGAGGCGGATCCTCACAAAGACGCACACAGAGAAGAGATGACCACCACACCTCTTTGTCTAACAAGACTAGAGTTACACACAAGGAAGAAGTGACCATATCTCTTGAATAGAAAGGTGCAAAACCAAAAAGCAATGCCAGATTCAGGAGAACTGATAAAAAATACATATTTCTAGCAAGTGACTGGTCCTCTTTAAGCAGTTCGAAGGCTCAAAGAACACAACGTCTACATGGAAAGCAGCTCACAGGTGAACTGTAAGAGGCATCAGTACCGCCATAGTATAGGTAAGGAAGAGAATGACTTAGCCCCCATCATTGCTGCTCCATTATTGCCCGATGAGGCCAAGTGCAGACCTTCAATTAAAGATGCACTTTGGGACTGAAGACTGGTGACTTCCAGCCACGCAATCAATCAATGTCCTTACGGAGACAGGTACCGATACCTTTAAGTCTACCCTTGAAAAAAAGGAAATGCAATAAGCCAGGGCTAGCAGATCAAATGGAAAATGTAACAACTATGCCAATTCAAGCCTCCTTTATTTCCGCTTTGGCCGTTCGGCAGTGGTACGCCTTTATTGCTTGCAACATGCGATAGCGCTAATACTATTTATGTCCTGGGACTTTTGGTGTTGCTTTTTATGGGATATATGGGGTTCATTTTAGTCTATATTTAAGCAGTCCTTCCCGAGAGCCCTGCTATGGGCAGTCAGCTATTTAATCCCCTGAAGCTCTGAGTCCCACTGCCAGTCAATAGGGTTGATGTCCTGGTTTATCTTGCTGTGTTGTGGTCCTGTTTGTTCTGATTATTCCCGTTCTCTGACCTCGGTTAGTTCTAGTTTATTGACGTTTCTCCTGCCTTACGATTTTGCACCTCCTAGTTCTGACCCGGCTGTCTTACTCTTATTCTTGCCAGTTTGCATCACCAAACAGCAGCTGACTCCATGGCCCAGCCTAGTGAACCCTGTAAGAAATTAGCGAAATCTAACTTTTATGTTCGGGGTTTGTACCGGACAGTTGGCGTCCTGTGCTAAACGCCAAACATGGACTTCTCCCGGAAGTCCGTTGCAATGTTCTTTGGAGTTCCGGGGGAAGTCCGCTGCAGAGATAGAGAGAATTTTCCAGATGAGTTCTGGTTTAAGTTTGGGTACAGTTCTGGTTCCTGAACTTTGGAGTAAAATTCGGATTGGGTACCAGAACTAGAACTTCTACGGCTCCACCAATCTAGTCCCTGTGTAAGTCCAGATCCCTGGACAAGGGTTAATGGATGAAGGCCAGGTCAACCCCTGGGATCTGGAATATGAAATAGCTAGCGCCAAGTCTGTTTAAGGTAGCTATTCACGCTAGGTGAACATGAACTGCGCCCACGTGACAAGAAATTTGAGATTTTGAAGGTGAATAATCTGGGAAATAGTGTTTCATTCTTATGTACTTGGCTAACCCAAAGCCGATGCGTTTGATATATAACACTGGGATGTAGTAGTGGTATAGAACTTAATAAAAAAAACACAAAAAGTTTTACAACACAATTATTGTGGTAGGTTGACTCACTCGGTTGCTTTCAGAGGTGGAAAAAGGAACGCTTCTGAGGTCACCTGCTGGTTTATTAAGTATGGCATAAACTTTGGCAGGATTTAACAAAATAAACATGGCCTTTCTGGCATAACGATAAAACAAAAAATAGCGTATAGCAGAGTCCTTATATCTGCGGATTCGCCAGCTCAGAACCCCATAAGTCTTCAGCTCCAACTGGAGCCACCGTCTGGAGGCTTCCTTCTCCAAACACACAACAGACAAAAAAAACCTAGCATTTGGACATTTAACACACCTTTGAGGTGGAGATATGGTGAGTAGACGTCCCACCCATCTCTTACACCTACTCAAAAAACCCAAACCCTTGTAATGGCGGGTTAATCCATCAGCCCATAGCATGCTGGAGAGAAAATTATGGGTTTCACATCACGGAAGACAGCAACCTCAGTGACACATATCTCCCCTCACATTATCCATAAACTTCTGAGCTATGAAATGATTGACGAATGATCCAAAAGTTGGCGAAACATTAGCAAGCTGACAACTTTACTTAATGTTTATCTCCGACTTTCGTTAGAAGACGTTTACTAAAAGAGGTTGAGTACCCCCGCTGCACGCTATATTTCCGAAAAAAGTCAGTCCACGTAAACCAAAGATCAGGAGTTCTCTTTCCCGCTGATACAAAGAAGCGGCTTCTATTCAACCGCACTTTCCGTCAATAAAAGCCACATCTGAAGCAAACATCTTCAGCCATTTCTATGTGCATTTAAAGGCATTTGTCTGCAGCATTAGATCTCTTTTCATTGTATAATTCATCCGCCGCTTTTATTTATTCGGAAACCAAAGTGACTAATGCATGGAAGAATTCTCTGCAGCATGTCGTCCCCTCTGAGTTATTTTTACATTCTGTCTAATTAAGGCAGTGATATTTGTAAGCACGGCAGTCGGTCTGCTCCTTTGTTAACAGTAGCTGAAGTCACGGACCGTACAGTGTTTCTCATCTAGGTGAGCAACACATTGTGACTTGGGTCTGCAAAATTAGCGCTTGCGTGATTTATTTCTTAAAGGAACACTAAGCCGAAAGAGAAAAGCTAATAAAGGAGATGCTCAATACAGCGAGTAAGGTAAATGGTTCATGAGAGTCTTAGAGTCCTATCAATAATCCAATCTATAGATCACTGGTGGTGGACATATCCAAGAGGACAAGGGTGTTTCTATAGTAAGAACAGGGGCTGCAATCGCCTGGAGTCTAAGAGGGCCCAAAAAATCCCTTTAGCCATTTTAAAAGACTATTAACAAAAAACCTGGGATAGTTGAGGGCCCCCTTTAAGATTTTGCATTGGAGCCCAGAACCTTCAAGTTATGCCTTTGCAAGAGAGGGTCCCAGAGCAGGAACAATTTAGTAAGAGCCAGGGACTCATCGTATAGCTCTATGCTTCTCTAGGTCCATGTTTTAGTAAGGGTTCATTACTTTCCGATCCTTTACTAAGTAAATTGCAACCCTTAAAGAGGTTGTACACTACTTTTACATTGATGTCAATTTTTTTAGGATAGGGCATTAATGTCTGATCGGCACTCGGTTCAGGCGGCGGTGACTGCCGGCTAGAAGTACTTACTTGCGAAGCTTGGTCGTCTACTTGTAGTGGCCCGGGCTTTTACTGTACATCCGCCTGCTATTGAATTGAATAGGAGGTGGATGTATAGTACCCCGCGGTGCCATTACAAGTAGACAGCCAATCTCCACAAGCAAGTACTTCCAACCGGCAGCAGCCGCTACTAGCATCTAAAGCAGCTGATTGGCGGGGTGCTGAGTGCCGGACCCTGGACGATCAGACATTGATGCCCTATCCTGAGGATAGGGCATCAATGTAAAAGTAGTGGACAACCTCTTTAAAGAAATTGCACCATCAGAAAATGACCTATTGTTTAAATTGTTTTTTTTTTGCATTAAATGTATATTTTAATTTTTGGTCATTTTTTGTTTTCACATCACCATCTTTATTAAAAATAAAAGAATTAAATCTGGCAATTTTCACACTGCCCACAGGGATTTTTTTATACTCTAACTTCCTGTTGTTTCAGGAAACAACACATGTAAATAGCCACAATGGTAAGACCCCAAACCCTATCTTTTGTATGGTAGCATCTAATGAGCATGTGCAAGGGTCACTATGAAAGGAGAGGGAACATGGGAGCTGCTATGATAGGTGGATCCTGTGTTATCAGATGTGTATAGAGACGTTACTTGACATTATAATCCTGCCTCTGCTGATAAGGAAACTACTGAAACCTCTTACTGAAAGGATAGGACATATGAGTCTAAAACAGCCCCAGTAGCCCGTGAAAAATTGCAGTTTTTCTAATTTGGTTATTTATACACAGATATGAATAAAAGCCATTGCAAAATATAAAAAAACAATACATGTAAAACAAACAAACTGATTTAATCAATAGGTTACTTTCCTTTGTCCCACTGTAAATTATTTTCAGGCAGGACAGGGTGAAGCTAGCCCACGGGAGCGTCTTTCATTGGACAGTCTGACCTTACAATGGTTGGTGGGTTGCAAGCTCCCATCTTAGGGACTGGCTGGAGACCAGACCCGAGCTCTGTTTCTATAATGAGTTCCATATAAAGAGCGCTAAAGAATCATAGAATGGTAGAGTTTGAAGGGACCTTCAGGGTCATCTGGTCCAGCCCCCTGCTCAAAGCAGGATTCACTAAATCATCCCAGACAGATGTCTGTCCAGCCTCTCTTTGAAGACTTCCATTGAAGGAGAACTCACCACCTCACGTGGCAGCCTGTTCCACTCACTGATCACCCTAACTGTCAAAAAGTTTTTTCTAATATCTAATCTGTGTCTCTTCCCATTCAGCTTCATCCCATTGCTTCTAGTCTTTTCTTGTGCAAATGAGAATAAAGATGATCCTTCTACAATGTGACAGCCCTTGAGATATTTGTAAACAGCTATTAAGTCTCCTCTCAGTCTTCTTTTTTGCAAGCTAAACAATCCCAAATCCTGTAACCGTTCCTCATAAGACATGGTTTGCAGATCGGTTACCATTCTGGTCGCTGTTGTGAATACCTTGGAGGCGACTTCTGAGCTGGGGCTCCCTCGGTGGTTGCTGAGGGTAATGAACTAATTACTGAATGGCTTCAGCTGGCTCTGAATGGTATGATATAAGTGACCTGAGTTCCCAGCAGCCTTGCCGGTAATCAATTGTTCCTCCTGCTCTTGCTTGGAGCACAGCTTGTTTTCCTGCTCTCATTCAGATAAGTGTTTTTTTTTCCTCTGTTGGATTTTCACTGCTGGTTTGCTGCTTGCAGTGGACTGCAGCCTGGTCCCCTTTTGAGGTCTGGCGCTGCAATTGCGCTCATTTTGTGTTTGCAGTTTTGCTCTGTTCCTTTGTCACTTTTTATTTGCTGTGTTGCTGTGTGTTGCACCAGAGATCTGATTTAGGTGGTAGAGATCGTGTGATCTCAGGTTTTTTTGTTAATCAGAAGTGTTGGTATTTTTGTCAGGGTTTTTTGGGTAGCAGTCAGAATTCTTTCCTATACTTTTCTTTCTAGACAGATTGGGCCCCAGCGTTTGCTCATTCTATTTTCTGTCTGTGTCCGTGTTTTCTTCTTGTCTAACCGCCATTACATGTTGGGGGCTTCCTATTTCTTTGGGGATTCTGCTCCGGAGTAGATAGCTTTCATCTTTCTTTCTGTAGGTGTAGTTATCTCTCCGGCTGTGACGAGGCATCTAGGATCACCGTAGGTACGCTCCACTGCTACTTCTAGTGTGGCGGTTAGTTTAGGTTACTGCAATCCAATAGTTTCCAGCCTCTCTGGTGCTTTGCTACTTTGGCTATTTTTTGCAGTTTCTCCTCAGCTACCGAAACATAACAGGTCGCTCTTCTCTGAACTTGCTCCAGTTTGTTGATATCTTTTTTAAAATGTGGTGCCCAAAACTGGACACAGTATTCCAGATGAGGTCTGACCAAAGAATAGTAGGGCAATAATGACTTCACGTTATCTAGACTGTATGCTTCTGTTAATACATCCCAGAAATGTATTTGCCTTTTTTGCTGCTGCATCACACTGTTGACTCATGTTCAGTATGTGATCTATTAGTATACCCAAGTCTTTTTCACATGTGCTGTTGCTTAGCCCTATTCCTCCCATTCTGTATATGCTTTTTTCATTTTTATTGCCCAGATGTAGTACTTTGCATTTTTCCCTGTTAAAAACCATTCTGTTAGTTGCTGCCCACTGCTCCAGTTTATTTATATCTTTTTGAATCCTCTCTCTCTCTTCTCTAGTATTAGCTATCCCTCCTAGCTTTGTGTCATCAGCAAATTTAATCTGTTTACCCTCAATTGCTTCATCTAAATCATTGGTTGAGAAGACAATCCCATTCGGACCTAGGTCATTTGTGCTATCTCATCATCTCCCCCACATAGAGGAGCGCACACGCATGCATCTCCAATGAAGATACTGTAGGTGAGTAAGCTGCTGCCAAAAACCTCTTGCAGAAGCTCATTTCCCAGACCAACAAAAGGGATGTGAGTTCAACATGCACGACCCTTTTTTTCCCTGACTGCATCAGTCAAGACACCTTCATACATAAAGGTTGGCTAGTTAAGCAAAACCAGTGAGTTTAGCTGACTTTTCTCTTCTGTATAGGGGGCTTAAGAGCAGATGGACTTTAGAATCATTTCCTCTGGTGACTGAAGGATCCATACTTTCATGCATTGATTTAAGTTATGAAGATATGACTTCATTTTTGTAGCACCACAAAAGTAAATGAGACTGTAGGTCTTCCCGCAGTGTAAATTTATTTTGATCCAGCAAGGAGTCAACAACAGATGTGGTCCAATGTTCCGACCAGGAACGGTCTTTGTCACCATGCTTGCCACATTTCCGGATTCACGGCTCATGCTCCACACAGGTCTCCTTGACATGAAAATGATCTTATGTTTTAGGTTATTCCTCTACTAGATTTTGCCAACAGATGTCGTTGACAAAGACTGTTCCCGGTCGAACCGTTGGACCACATCTGTTTTTGACTCCTTGCCGGATCAAAATAAATTTACCCTGCAGCAAGACCTACCCCTCATTTTCTTTTGTGGTGCTGAGGTTCCGACAGCTATTAATCTGGACCTCAAGTCCCTTTCTTGAGCACACAATTCTTTTAAAAGGAAAGTCTTTCTCCTTCCAATTTTCATTTTTGTAGTGTTATCAGACCCCTTTCCTACGGGAAGGGGGCTGCGCATATGACGTTTGACCTTGCTCCATTCTGGTTCTCATGGCATTAGGTTCAGAATCTCCTTAACAAGATGGATTAAGCGGATCTATAAAAGGGTTAACGCTACGCCAGGAGAAGGTAATCAAGCAATAATCTGATGACACATCAGCCCAGCCAACCCACTGCTCTGCTCCGTCCTCCCTCTCTAATAAGATCTGAAGGGATAAGTCTTTGGAAATCATATCCACATAGCTGCCAGGAATGATAAATGAACAGAATACAGACGTGTAATGCAACAGACGTAGCTCGCCGGCCTGATAAGCTTTTAGAAATCCATAAACAGAAGTGCATTAGATGCCGTATATCCATAAAGGTGGAAATTTATCAATTTCCTTACGGCCTTATCCAGCGCTAATATAAAGGCTTCATGTAATACAGAACATTTTCATGGGTTATTCCAAAATGCCGAATGGTGTACTTCACGTTAAGGTCGCCCAAAAGGATTTGCTTTTTAGAGAGTAAATGGAGCCATAAAATATAATCTACTCTGCAAATTTAAGAAGAATATAATACATTATGATGCGGGTTTATCACGCTCACATGCATTTATCGCAGTTTACGCCAGATAAACATCCGGCTGTGGCACAAAGTAAAGGCTGGAAGAAAAGAAAATCAGAATAAATGTAGTTATTTTAGTGTCACAATGATAAGTGACAGATCTTAATACGCACAATAGCAAAGTGAAGGCAGCAGTAGAAAGACTATTAGGAGTTACGGCAGTCAATGGAAGAGCGGCATTTCGAGCTGATGGAAGAAGACTCCGTAAATGACAATTTAGGGTTATTAATGAATTCGCTTTTAGACATATTTATGGATGGTCGGCTGAAGATATTTAGGCCTTTGCTGGTTCTGTAGAATGGAAAGTCTTTTCCTTAGGATAGGCTATCCTTTTTAGATTGGTGGGGGTCTGACTCTTGTCATCCGGTTGGCTGTTTAAAGGGTTGAACACATCACAAGCAGTGATGAGTGAACGTGCTGGGGTAAGGTCTAATCTGACCATGCTCGGGTGCTAACTGAGTGACTTTGATGTGCTCAAAAAATATGTTTGAGTCCCCGCGGCTGCATGTCTCGCGGCTGTTAGACAGCACATGCAGGGATTGGCTAACAAACAGACAATCCCTGCATGTGTTGCGGCTGGAGAACAGCCATGAGACATGCAGCCGCGGGGACTAGAACATATTATTCGACACTCGGTTAGCAGCTGAGCATGGTCAGATTAGACCTTATCCCAGCAAGATCGCTCATCACTAATCACAAGGTCGCAATATCAATGCACTGCAGGATGCAGCATCTCCCATGAAAAAGGCGGAGGCGGCACAGTGACAACATAATGGTGAAACAACCACTCAAAGTGACCATTCATGGTGGAGGTGGTTGCCTAGTATTATAAATGCAGTGATGGACATATCATTGGTCCACCGTGTGCAGCTGCGCAAGGGCCCAAGCGGTAAGGAGGCCACTTTTACCCTGAAATCAACAAGTAGGTCCTGATACAGACACAAAGAGAGACCCAGATACTGTTCTTGCACAGAGGCCCCCTTCAGTCTGTGTCCGCCACTGTATAAATGCACACAGATGAAGCTTGTATAGGGCGCCGGTCACACAGATATGAGTAGCGCACAGTGTCTGGCTTACATCCTAATAGTGATGACCATATTATTAGATCAGGAGGCTGCCTAATACTAATTAAGTGTACCGCACAAGGACAGACACCATATTCACCAGGCTAACACTAAAGGACCTGGCTGCACCCTACAGAAGCTGAAAAAAATGTGCAACCTAAAAGATGCACAAAGCATTGGTCAATAGTTTGGTCAAAATACGCAAATCACAACCCACTTCAAGGGTCCTCATTGTCTTGCAATTCCCTACACTAAAATTCAAACCAATCCCTGCATGTGTTGTGGCTGTCGAACAGCCACGAGACATGCAGCCGCAGGGACTGGAACATATTTTTCGAGCATGCAGAAGACACTCGGTTAGCACCCGAGCATGCCCAGATAACTCCTTCTCCCAGCACGTTCGCTCATCACTAGTGGCTGCCTTGGTATTATATTTCAGTCCATTTTACTTAAAGGGTTAAAGATCAATCTTCAGAAATAGACCACTTCTCTGCCTACTGACTTTCTCCTTGCCAGGGGGTGGTATGCTCCTGAATGATTGACAGATCAGACCAAAGGAATGGTTGTGCCGCTGGTCTGAACTGGGCGCACTCTAATGCTACAGAGGTAACGTTACCTCTGCAACATCATAAGAGCACAGGGGCACTGAAGCTGGCTGGATTCAAGAGCAATGAGCTGTAAGCTACACAATTAAAAATCCTTCCATTCTTGAGAAAAAAAGTGTATTTTTTTAATAACAAGTAAATTGCAGAGTTGCTGGTTTTACAAGAACTTTGTACTTTTTAACCAATTACCATGTTGACACAAACTCTTTAAATAAGACAAGTCACATTGCTGGTGTGTCGCTACATGATCGCTGGTGAGCTGCCAAACAGGCAGATCTCAGCAACGATCAGGACAGCGACTATGTGGGTAACAAGCGATGCACGTCGCTTAGTTACTCGCAGTGTACGTTAGATACCAGCGCGCTGGTGCAGGGAGCTGGTAACCAAGGTAAACATCGGGTTTCTAGGCGCCGCGCGGCGCTTAGAAACCCGCTGTTTACCTTGGTTACCAGCTCCCCTGCATCAGCGCGCTGGTATCTAACGTACACATCGGGTTTCTAGGCGCCGCGCGGCGCCTAGAAACCCGATGTTTACCTTGGTTACCAGCTCCCCTGCACCAGCGCGCTGGTATCTAACGTACACATCGGGTTTCTAGGCGCCGCGCGGCGCCTAGAACTCCGATGTTTACCTTGGTTACCAGCTCCAGCTCGCTTATCTCCCGCCTGTCACACGCAGTGATGCGCGCTGGCCAGCGGGAGACCAACGATCAAAAAAATGTCCAGGACATTCAGCGACGATCAGCGATACCCGGCAGGGGGGCTGATCATCGCTGAATGTCACACACAGCGATATCGCTGGGGAGATCGCTGTTGCGTCACAAAACTTGTGACTCAGCAGCGATCTCGCTAGCGACCTCGCTATGTGAGACGGGGGCTTTAGTATGACATTGATAAGGCATTATGAAGTCTGATTATTTGTACACAATCCGGCACAATGGTAATTCTGCCATAAAACAAAACAATGATTGTGGGTCTGACCTTTGGGACCCCAACAGAGCCCTGAATACTAGAGAGAAGGAGTACGCACAAGTATGGTCTGTCTTTGTGGAAATAAATGGGGGCTGTAGAAATCACTGTTTGAATAATTCATCTATTCATGATTCGATGAAGCAATTTTTCACACAGAGATACATATGTCACTAAATACATAGAGCATGACCCCTACAATAATAGAATAATATGGACTTACTCAGCTTTTTTGCGTTTATGATATGAACGTCTCCACGGATTCCTCCACGTCTTCCGTTTTGCTAAGGACAAGTCTGGCAGGAAAGCAGCCAAGGATCCTTCTATCTGATCTGGCTTTCCGCAAAGAGCATGTTCTGTAGAACAGTAGTAAGAACATTCTCCATAGAAACAAATGTTGTTTGCTGTAAGAAAAACAAACTATGAGTTAGATTCAGTCTAATGCACAGAGTGTGGCAGAAAAAACAGTCAAAGAAATATCCAGACTCAGGTCAACGTCAAGGTCCATCTGTAGGTTGCCCAAGTTTTGTCATCACATTTGTAATATCTATTGGTAGAGATAGGAATTCCTTCAGGATGAAAGTGGTCCCATTGTAACCATATTGACTTTATTTCTCTAAATAATGAGAACTCTTCTCCATCATCTCATCGACTATTCCAGAAATCATACCTGAAGTTCATGAACTGTTTCATTTAGGACAAAAAAGTCTACGTGTATGTTTGCAGTCTGTGTTTTATCTTTGTGGTTTACGTTTATATTTTAGGTTTACATTTTATGTTTGCGGTTCATGTTTCATGTTTTTGCGATTTATGCTTATGTTTGCGATTTATGTTTTAAGATTGCAGTTTATTTGCTGTTTATGTTTGCGGTTTTTGCTTATATTTTATGTTTGCGATTCATGATTCTGGTTTATGACTTAACTTAAGTTTGCGATTTCTGTATATATTTTATGTTTGCTGTGTATGTCTACATTTTATTTTTATGTTTTAGGATTGCATTTTATTTGCGGTTTATGTTTGCGATTTTTGTTTAGATTTTATGTTTGTGTTTTATGTTTGCAATTTATTTTTATGTTTTGGGTTTATGTTTATATTTTATGTTTGTGTTTTAAGATTGCGATTTATTTTTTATGTTTGCGTTTTTTTCTTCATATTTTATGTTTGTGTTTTATGTTTATGATTCATGTTTATGGTCTATGTTTTAAGTTTGCGATTCTGTATATATTTTATGTTTGCGGTTTATGTTTATATTATATGTTGTGTTTTATGTTTGCGGTTTAGTTTTATGCTTTGGGTTTATGTTTATATTTTATGTTTGTGTTTTAAGATTGCAGTTTATTTTTTATGTTTGCACTTTTTGTTCATATTTTATGTTTGTTTTTTGTTTTTTTTTTGTATTCATGATTCTGGTTTATGTTTTAAGCTTGCGATTTCTGTATACATTTTATGTTTGCGGTTTCTGTTTATATTATACCGTATGTTGTGTCTTATGTTTGCGGTTTATGTTTTATCTTTGCGGTTTAGCATACCCATGGGATATCTGGATCTTTTGGACACAATACGCCATCTTTTGCCATCTAAACAAATATATCATAGATTAAAGGGTTCATAAAGGTAGGGTCAAAACCTACGTTGTCAATTCTGTTCTTCAGCTCGGTATTGGGAATAGGAAAAAAACAAATTGATGGAGAGCCGCAAGGCAGAAGCCATTGACTATAATAGTCTGTGTCACGTTTGTTGTGATCTCATACCCTGAGGGTACATGGACCCAACTAAAGGGATAATGTGATTAAAACTTGGTTTTTATTGTAATTAATATGGTCTAATAAATAACTGGTGGTATTGCTGTATAGCATTTCATTGGGACTCCTCGAAGGGATATCACTCTCCTAAATCTAATACACGTTATCTCCTACGTAAATTAGTGGTGGGAGTCCACCAGCTAGGACAGACTTTCTAAGGACATGTATAAATTTGTCAGAGCTGAATAAAATTCCCTCATAGCCTCCCTGATAAGTTTCGCCATGACTGGCTTCATCAGGGGACTGAGGTTAGGCTTCTATTGTCATGTTTGTTGGGCCCTTCATTTTTAAGGGAGCCTAAAAATTAGATTAAAGTGGGCTAAACATTTCGACATCAGCAGGATCGGTCGACAGCCTAATACAGTATGTACGGGTCCTCCTTACTCTCCCCTCGAGTGATGATGTTGGGGGACATAAGGGTCAAGCAGTCCAATCATTTAGATATTCAGGAGGTGACTCTGTGAAGGAGAGAATGGCTAATGAAATCAATTATTAACCTTACAAAAGCTAGTAACATATGTGGTGTGGCAAGATGGCGTCTACATCCTGGAACTACGCCCTGGAATCCTTGGAATGAGAGGTGGATATACTGGAGACCATATATGTGATAGACCTAGCACAGACCTAACACAGACTGATACAATGGCTGCTGAGAAGCTGTGGAACGCCCTCTTCTTCCTGCTACATGATCTGTTGTTTATACTAATAAAATCAGTTCTGTGCCAGCTCTTGCCGAGAGAGGAGCTCACATCTGACCCTGTGTCCGATGTCTTTCTTCTATGCATGCACTTGGTTCATATTTATCAGGTCAGGAGCAGGCAATCACTAAGATCTCACCTTAAGAGATCACCCCAACAGATCTACTCCCCAATCTCAAAGTAGAAATCTGAAATCCTGACGCTTGCATGAGCTAATTACCATTGTGGATCCGGATTATTTTTAAACTATTTCTGATTTTTAGGATACATATACTATATTACAACGCCTCATGTCTGAGGTCTTATTTCTGTACAAGTATCTCCATATTAAATAACCATATTGAATTTTCTGAGCATTACGCCGCGGGCAGCAGTATACTGTTGATAAATCTCATTTAATCATTAGTTATGCTCTCCTCGCTCGATTCATAGACAGAACTGCAAGTTTCATTGCCTCCTAATAAATGCCACAAGTCAAGTTAGTCAGAAACAAAAAAAAAATTAAATTTCATCCGTAAACTCAGGAGATTACAGATAAAAGCCTGACGCGCCTCCGGACCGTCGCTAAACAGATTCCTGGGGTCTACAAAACAGACAAATGGGGAGCGGTGAAAATAATCCACACTTAACGAAATCAAAATGCTGATGCATTGGAATTATAGCGTTAACCGAGTCCCAGATTGAATTTCATAGTGCCGCCTAACCATCGCCATACAGAACATTACTGAATATTGAATAAAAATATTGACAGATTTCACAGAGAGAGAACTTTATCAGCCAAGCTGAAGGATGATCAGCCAGCAGAGGAGGCAAAATTGCAAATTATTAAGGCTTTTTGGCAGCGTAGACTCTGAATACATGAATAATACTTCCCTGTGTAATTTTTTTGGATGGGAGTAATGTGATAGTTTGCTTGGTTTTAGATGGAAACATCCATAAAAGAAGCACCTGAATTGCTCTAAGAGAGTTGGACGTCGTCATTGCACAGTTTGAGGGAGTAAAGTAAGTAAAATTACGCCCCTGCTTCAACAAGACATCAACCACACATACTAATATTTTCAAGTATTAATAGATGCCGAGTATCTCAGCAGATGATATAGTTTATGTTATTGTTCTAGACGTTTCAGGAAATGAGCATGTATTACCGCCAGGATAGTGCACCAATAACCACACCATACAATGAATAATAACAGTACCATAGAGTGCCTAAATAATAGCACCATAATGTGCCAAAGAATGGTGCTATAGGGTGCCTAAGTAATACCACCATATAATGAAAAATAACAGTACCATAGAGTGCCTAAATAATAGCACCATAACGTGCCAAAGAACGGTACTATAGGGTGCATAAATAATACCATTATATAATGAAAAATAACAGTACCATAGAGTGCCTAAATAATAGCACCATAACGTGCCAAAGAACGGTACTATAGGGTGCTTAAGTAATACCACCACATAATGAAAAATAACAGTACCATAGAGTGCCTAAATAATAGCACCATAATGCGCCAAAGAATGGTACTATAGGGTGCTTAAGTAATACCACCATATAATGAAAAATAAGAGTATCATAGAGTGCCTAAATAATAGCACCATAACGTGCCAAAGAACGGTACTATAGGGTGCATAAATAATACCATCATATAATGAAAAATAACAGTACCACAGAGTGCCTGAAGATTATTGCCCTAGTGTCAAATAATGGTACTGTAGGGTGCCTAAGTAACATCACCTTATAATGAAAAATAACAGTACCATACAGTGCCTAAATAATAGCGCTATAATGTGCCAAAGAATGGTACCATAGGGTGCCTAAGTAATACCACCATATAATGAAAAATAACAGTACAATACAGTACCTGAAGATTATTGTCCTAGTGCAAAATAATGGTACTATAGAGTGCATAAATAATACCACCATATAATGAAAAATAACAGTACCATAAAGTGCCTAAATAATAGCACCATAACGTGCCACAGAATGGTAATGTAGGGTGCCTAAGTAATATCACCTTATAATGAAAAATAACAGTACCATAAAGTGCCTGAAGATTATTGCCCTAGTGCCAAAGAACGGTACTGTAGGGTGCCTACGTAATACCACCATATAATGAAAAATAACAGTGCCATACAGTACCTACATAATAGTGCTATAACGTGCCAAAGAATGGTGCTATAGGGTTGCTAAGTAATACCACCATATAATGAAAAATAACAGTGCCATACAGTACCTGAAGATTATTGCCCTAGTGCCAAATAATGGTACTACAGAGTGCATAAATAATACCACTATATAATGGAAAATAACAGTACCATAGAGTGCCTAAATAATAGCACCAAGAGGTTTCATATAACACTAAATAATACTGTCATAAAGTGTCAGATAATGATAGCATAAAGTGCCAATATAATGCCACCATACAATGAAAAATAATAATACCATAGAGTGCCTAAATAATACAACTCTACTGTACTTGGCAAAATATCAATATCATAAAGGACCTAAATGTTTCCATCATACAGTGCCAAATAACTGTACTATCGAGTGCTTATATACCGTATATATTCAATAAAAAATAACAGTACCATAGAGTGCCTGAAGATTACTACCCTAGTGGAAAATAATACCACCAAATAATGAAAAATAAAAGTACCATAGAATACTTAAATAATAGCACCAAAAAGTGGGTGGAGTATTTATAAGTCCCACCCCTGAGGAACAGAATTTAGGAAAAACTTTATCTAGATCCTTTCTCTCCAGACTTAGACACTGCCACCATCAAGGCTATATAGCTGCAATGAGAACCACAGGGTGAGAGGGGCATCCAGTACAATAACATTATTCATTCTGAGGGCGGCATCTCTTCTTTGAAGTGCAGCAGCATTTCAGAGTAAATTATTCAAGGCTGCAAAAACATAGCCGGTGACCGATGCATGCTGCCCGTGGTTCGGACAGCATGGATTTCAGGATAGGTTCCTTTTAAATTCGACCAATCAGACGCCTGCAATGGGTTTTTATGGTTCCTCCCCCGTTTAAAATACTGAGACATAATTGGCTGCTTATAAAATTAACCCAAGTGTCTATCTAAAATTGGAAAGATTGTGAGCCCCAATGAGGACAGGAACGAACATAATTGGTGACAATCTCCATACTGAAGTGCAGAATATATTATTGTTCTATAAGCAACATAAAATAAATAACTTATGTATTTGATTAGTTAAAAAAAAACTGCATCTTTTTCCAGAAACAGTGCCACCCTTTTCCATAGGCTGGGTCAGGTATTGCAACTCAACCCCATTCATTTTAACTGCAATACCAGACCTTGCCTTTGGACAAGAGTGGCGCTGTTTCTGGGAAAAAAAAAATAAAACCAGACTTTTTTTTTAAATCTCATGCCTCTCTATCAATTGCACCATAACCTGATTATTTTCAACTCCTCTCTCATCGGGTCTGCGTTTAATCCTCTGCGCTCGTATAGATAAGTGTTTTTTTTTTGTAACATACATTCAGAAAATCCTTTGCAACTAAGACAAGTGGTGCATAAATCGCCTCTGATATGCGGATAAATATGAAACGGAGATGCCTCATATAAAAGAATTCCCAGTTCAGAAAAAAAAATCAAAAAAATATAAAATATATAAAAAAAAAAATCACACAAAAAAAAAACAACAGATAAAAGCAATTTAAAAGATACTTAATAACCAGAAGGACCATCTGCTTTTAAGGCAGGGCACATTCTCCAGCAGCCTCTTTGCTTGGTGTGATAACAATTTTATTTCATTTTCGCAGCAGTGTCCCTTGTGATAAAAATAAATGATTTATAAGGAAATCTTCTAAAGGAGAGAAGACGAGGGAAGGAGGCTCTCGCTTCCATCTGATTCAAATTCCATCTTCACATGAGCGCAATATATTCCATTTGTTAGCCGAGATCTCACACGTCCTTCTGCTTGGTTATGTACTTCAGATGAAATCTATGTCCTTCCTATGTGTTGTGATGTCTCAACAAAACTGCAGTGTATACTTACAATAATGCTCTGGATAATTCTATCCCAAAACTGAAAATTACATGGTCTGGCGGGCGGCGTTTGTGCCGGTTCACGTGCCGCTGCCTGTCTGTAGGACAGCAGGATACGGCTACTGCACAGCACTGCTTGGCTTATTCTGTAAGCCAAGCGTGACTCCAGTATATATTAGATCATACAGTATTTATGGACAGTGCATGGTACTATGGGCTGGGTATAATTCCCAGTAGATAGTATATTGGTGTGTAATATCATCAGGAAGGCGCCTGATTGGCTCCAAATTTATTCTGCACCCCACACATACAGTCAATGTCATTAAAGAGACTTTGTCAGTAGGATCAACCTTCCTAAGCTGTCTATATGGGCATGTAGGTCATAGGAAGCTGAATAATATGATACCTTGATATCTGCGATCCGATGTGTTATTCCCGAGAAATCTACGTTTTTCTTAATATGTAAATGAGCTGTTAAGATCTATGGGCCGAACATAGATCTCCCTGAGAATTTGCCTCCAGAGATTATTATAAATGAAGGGGGGTGTTACAATGTGAGCCATATTGTCACAGGTTTACCGAGATAGGAGCCAGAGCACGGCAGCGTCTGATTTATCCTACTCCTGTTTAGAAGCGCTTCGCCTTTAAATTAAACTGTGCAGGTTTCTTTTATCAGTGCAGGTGCTAATCTGCTCAGTAGAGAGCTCTTGGCGCTTTCCTGCATTAAGGCTCTCAGCTGTTCACTGTTGGCCATTCCTCTCTGCTATATATTCAGGGCCCTGGCTAGCACTCACTGCCAGAGCTAGCCTCATGCTGCATGGTTTGGGAGATGGTGGTTGTTTGGTGGATTTATCTGTGACTGTTGCTAGGTTTTGGTTGTGTGCTAATTCCCTTCCTTCTCCTACTTTGGTTTTACTCCATTCTCCACTCCCCGGTGTTTACCTTTGTTGTTTGTGTATATTTATATGATTGGTATTTTCATTTATCCCTGTTTGTATTACCTTGTTAGTCTGGCTGGTGTATTACATTACACTATTACTCCCCTCTTCCCTGGGTGGGGAAGAGTACCGACTGAGGGTGGATTCAGGAGCTCAGCAAGGTACATGGCCCCGGCATCATCACCATCAGAAGTAATCCAGGAAACAGGGTGAGCTAGGGCACGCCCCCCTAGGTCCTGGTCCTGGGACACCTGACAACAGAGTAATAACACATATAATGACTGACAGCCTGCTCTCCTGATCCACATGTCTAAACTGGTAACACCCCCTGTCATTTATAATAAGCCCTAGAAGCAGATTCTCTGAGAGATCTATGTCCGGCCCATAGATCTTACCAGCTCATTTACATAATATGAAAAATGTAATAAAACATTGGATCGCAGATATCAGGGTATCATTTTATTCAGATTCCTATTTTTTGCATGCCCATACGGACGGCTTAGAAGGATTGATCTTACTGAAAGATTCCTTTTAAGATCTGTCTTCAGCATAAAAAAACAACAACAACAAGAAGTCCCGGAAGTGATAATATGGCCTCCACAGAGCCCTGATCTCAACATCACCGCATCTGATTGGGATTGCATGAAGAGGCAGAAGGTTTTACACAAGTGACATCCACAGAAGAAAAAAAAGGGGGGAAAAAAAGGGGGGGGGAAGGTGGAAAAAAAAAGGGGGGAGGGGAAAAAAAGGGTGGAGGGGGAAAAAAGGGGGAGGGGAAAAAGGGGGGAAAAATGGGAAGAATTTGTGGTTAGTTCTCCAAGAAGTTTGGAACAATCTCCCTGCTGAGTTTCTCCAAAACCTGCATATAAGTACCTAGAAGAACTCATGCTGTTTTGAAGTCAAAGTCACACCAAATATTGATGTGATTTACATTCCTCTTTTGCTCATTCACTTTACATTTTGTTCTTTTTTTACAGCATTTTTGTGCACACTTGCAATATTTACATCTGACTGTTATACCGTGTTGATGTCTCTATAAGGTTCTATGTGGAACAGAATCGTTGCACTTTACTTTAAGAGACCAACTCTCCGCTACACTCTTTTTTTACTGGATTACTGAAGTGCTGCTGCTTTTTTGATAAATTTACGATTGTTGGATGTCAGACAGCTGGGACATGGACCAATCACAAGTAATGTGTGTAAATGGAGCTGTAGTGAGCATGTGCAACCTCTGCACCATTCACTTTCTACAGGACAAGTGTTTGCACATGCTCAGTAAGACTCCGCTAATAAATGGGACTTCGCATTCCCTGATCCTGGGATCGGTTGGGGTTTCAGTAGGTAGACTCCTGGCGGTCAAACATTTATCATCTGGTGGTAAATGTTTTTTTTTATGGACAAATCCCTTTAAGATGAATTATTATTGCAGCTGATATGACATATTTCCTGTACAGTGCATATCAGGACACCGTATCTCATCTTTGCCTTATAGATTGGGCGTAATTCTCTATGTCTGCCATTATTCTATAAGTAATTACAATGTCCTCCAGCTTTGTAAAGGTATAGTATACAAAAGCGGATCTGTCACCAGATATCACAAGAAAACTGCATATATTATTACACAGCTCTATTGGACCGGATGAGGCTGGTGTTCCTACTGTGAAAATCCATTTTGGAATCGTAGTACGATCCTGATTTTAACATCATTAACATTAATATCAGGCAATAAAACTTCCATAAAGGATTACACAGACCATTCTGGCAAGGATTTTCAAAGTAAGTACACCAGCATCATCAGGTGTAAGCCTATCTAATAATGTATGCAGTTTGTATTGTGAAATCTGGTGGTGACCAATGTCATTTGAAGCTATTGCGCGCCCCCATATAAATATGAGTGCTACCCTACCACTTAGAAAAGATGCTGCTGACGATACTGACTAACCAGAGGAGTACATAGAAAGCCAAAATTAGAATGAAGCTTGTCCCCCTTAAATAAGGAGTTATCCAGACTGCTAAAATGGATGTAGTCTCTCTTAGGAGAGGCAATCAGCATTAGATCAGGAGACAATTTTGGCCTCTTCATTGTTTACACTGGATCAAATCAATACATACAAAAATATGGCAAGTGTATACAAATCATCGAAAAACCCAATGTATGGCAACCCCTTAAAACAGCTGATGAGTGGGCTAATTAAAGTCAGATCCCATTGATATTAATATAAATGACTTATCCTAGGAATATGTCATCAATTTAAAAAAATTCAGATAACCCCTTTAAATAGTAAAAATTCAGGCTACCTATAGCCACCACTAGGTGGAGCTCACTGAGTACAGATGCATACAGACAGTATATGATACTCCCCCTAGTGGCAGCTGAAAGTAACACATGCATTCTAGTCTGATGGTGCAGCTCCGTTCAGGGCACTTGCTGAGTACTTGCAGCAGTGTGGTCTGCCTTGAAATGTCCCACTAAAGTCAATGGGATCTATTGGGATCCAGGTATTGTGTAGTTCTCGGCATGTTCAGCCATATGGATGAACGCTCTAGAATCTCAGTAATAAGCTCCTAGGGTTCGTATTCGGTGGTCAATACAAAAGGCACATTCATCCCACCGATGGCCGATGTATGCTTCTAGGAAAACACATGTGATCTGTGTACACACGAGACAAAGGACAATGATCGGAATTGTGCGCTCTCAATGGATTCTTTCAGCGGGCGCACAGTTATCAGATTTGCTCTCTGAGCCTGTTTTACCAAGCTGAAAGCTAAGAAAATCACAATTACAATAACACCAATTTCACGCAAATTCTCATCATCTGCTTTACTTGCCCTTAAAGGAATTCTTTGCTAATGCAGCTTGTTAGAAAGTTCCCTTTAAAACAAGCAGAGAACAATGTGTCCCCTTGATGGGACGTACAACGATCAGCTGTAATAATGGAAATCTGGATGTAAGTATTCAGTTTGCCTGCAGCACCCCCACAGGAGAAACTGAGTATTACACATTGTCCATCCAATCTAATGGGTTGTCTGTGAAAGGCCAGATAGGAGAAATTTGGATGAAGTGCACATGGAAGTTTTTTTGTTGAGTATTTGGAGCAAAAACTCATCATTTTTAGGGGTTTGGAGAATTTTCAGGAGGATTTGGAAAGTTTCCGCTCAGTTTCTGATTAAAACTCAAGAAGCGTTTATTGCAGCTTTTTGACTAGTTGAAAGCAGATTTCATCAGGATCTACTCCACAGAAGTAACATGCCCATTTCTCTTATAACCGATGCAGCCACAGAGTTTTTATCAGCTTCAGGAAACCGCTGGTGATCATTTTCCTGAAGCGTTTCGCCAGTGGCTTTGTCATCGTCTTTGTGGCGGCTCCACTGGCGGTGGCTTTCTCTCTCTAAACTGTTAAGTGTAGAAGAGAGGGTGACTTCCACTAAAAATGAGCATGTCACTACTATTAACTGTTTCAGGATTTCCAAACCCTTGTTCATTTTATGTGGTGCATTGGCAACGCTTTTTCAGGTGGTTTCCGGGCAAAACTTGCCTGAAAAAGACAGAACCTAAAAAAGACTTGGAAAACTTTGCCTGTTCACTTCTTTGTAGATCATACGAGGGTTTTTTTTTTGTTTTCTGAAAAGGTTTGGAATAATATCTATCAGCAAAAATAAAGTGTATGTTACAGTACTTTCTTAAAGGTGAATCATGAAGAAAAAAAATTGCAAAAACTGAAGGAAAAATAAAAACTTTTCCAAAACTACCCTCCAAAAAAGAAGAGGTTTCTCATTAAAAATCTTGTGCATTCGCTGCCTGGTTTAGCCCAAAGCCACATCCATTATCACCCCGGTGAGTGCACATCTCCATTAGACCTGCTTATATATAAATCACCTTCAATACAGAGAATTTCTGGGACTCGTTAAGAACCGTAATGGCCTACAAACATCATTATGGGCAGATCTCGGTTTCTCTTCACTATCCTAACCCTCCTCCTGGTCCACAGGACACCAGAGGTTTCCATATCCCCTTTTCTCATCTCCTCTGTAGTCATGCATGTGCAGAAAAAGCCTAATTAAATACATGAGAAATGATGAGGCGCCCACCACCAGCCTATGTACGGAGATAAAAACTTGGCAGATTTATAACAAGCCCCTCAGGAAGAAGAGTCAGCGCTACTTCTGAAATGTCAAGGTATTCTTCTTCCCCTGTTCATTTCCGAGCTGGCGGAGCACCATCCTGTGCCTGCATTGTTTCGCCATGCTTTGTGCCCTCTGGATCTCCACTAAGTATATTGATTTCTAAAATTTACAACTAAAGTCACATTTAAGGAGAATTTTCTTTAACCTGCCCTTAAAAATACCATTATAGCAGGGCTCAATGATGGCAGCATGACGATACTTCATAACCCCTACTGATCTACCTGTTTCATGTATGGAAACAGCGGGCAACTAGGTAGAGCGGCAGAAGGGGAACAGGAAAGATGCAGGTGCATGCGCCAATTATAAAGTGTGCAAAGCAGGGGTGACAATTTCTATGTGTTTGCTGCCATTCTTGTTACCCAGCACATCAATCAGACCACGATAACTCAGCAATGGCGGTATAAAGACTTCATACACAAAAGGTCCAGAAGCATGAACACAGGTCACCTGTGCAAGATATATGTGAAACCATTTTTGGAAAAAGGGCAAAATAATCAAATTATTTAGATTTTTTATGCCTGAAAAAATAGTGACTATTCTGTACAAAAAATTCACATGAGTTCATGAAAAAAACACAATTACAAATGTAACAGAGGGGAGGATGAATTGGTTGGGAATCAGGCTCGGACTGGCCCATAGGGTAACAGGGCAATCCCCGGTGGGCCCCTATCTCCCTCTATGGGCAGTACTTGGCAATAATTCACTTGAATCACTCTGTACACTGTACTACCCAGTTTATTACTATATAGGTAAATTTGTGAATGAGGGGAGTCTAAAATTTGAATGCTGGTGAAAACTGGGCCCTCCCAAAGTCATTGTTACTGGTGGGCCCTAGACACCCCAGTCCGACACTGTTGGGAATAGTTTGCCTAATGGCTCTTTCAGACAAGCACAGGTCAGTGTGTATCCACGGACCATGTGTCCATAGGCAAAATACACTGGCATGTCCATTTTTTAACAGCAGCATGGGCAGCAAAATGTCCCATACATTGATGACACACGGGTGAACTCACTGAGCTTGAACTGTGGTGAACTCACTGAGCTTGAACTGCGGTGAACTCACTAAGCTTGAACTGCGGTGAACTCAGTGACTTTTTCTCATGATACTGAGGTCAGGGGCCCAGCTGGGAATGCAGCCTCAGTGACCAGCGGTAACCTCATCGGACCGAGTGGTCTGCAGAAAAAATCAGAGTCGTGTCAGATTTTGAGTCAAGAGTCGGATCAAAATCGTCAATGCAAGTCTAGAGGTTCGTGAAAAAAATCAGGCTGCAGTCGGATCTGGGAAAACAGTAGTATGAACCCACCCTCGGAGTGTGTAGGGATAGGACCTTTTGATAAGGCTAATGGCAACACCCAGTTGTCAGTTTATTCATAAAGTTACAGGAGTAATAAAAAAGAGTAGGAATAGTGTACAGTTTTAGGTTCCAGAATTGTTGTTCTATGGGGGAAACAATTATTTATATATCTGTAAACCTGACGAGTCTTTTTTAAAGGGAATCTGTCACCGGGTTTTTGCTATATAATCTGAGAGCAGCATAATATAGGAAAAGAGACTCTGATTTCAGCAATGTATCACTTAGTTTTCTGGGTGCAGCAGTTTTGATATTATCGGATTTCTTAGATGTAGCATGTAGAAGAGCTCAGAAATCTAACCCCGCCCACACCACAGCTTTCTGTGTACATGGTCTATTGACAGCAAGCTGCTTATCTCCGGAGGGGGCGTGGCCAGATGTCTTGGCAGCAAATCAGGGCAGTGATAATCTCCTGGTGATAAAACCTTCATTGTAAATAAACAGCAGCACACAGTCTAATAAGTGACACAATGTTGAATTCAGTGTTTTACATCTACCTCATGCTGTTCTTAGATTACATAGCAAAAACCTGCTGACATATTCCATTTAAAGTGGGTTTCAATCGAAAACCTGTATGGCTGCTCATGGGTGATCATACATTGACGGCCTATCAGACAGATTATTGATTGAAAATCCTGCATACACCCTGGGAATGTATAATCAGAAAATTACCTATTATTTAATTCAGTATTTTGAGATAAACGTATATTTAGAAATTTGTTGTCAATATGCGTTTTTTCATATTACAATCTGTATTAAAAAAAATGAAATATTGTCATGTTCAACACCAGCCACTGAGGTTTTTTTTTTACTCCAACTTCCTGTTCTTTCACAAATACTTTTCAGAAGTCTCATTATCGTCAGAGTCAGGGTTACAATGACAGGTAACACCTCTATATACAGCTAATAACAAAGGATCCACCAGTCACAATAGGCAATGTCACAGGCTGATCCTGCTGACTTCACAATGACTCTTGCACATGCTCATTAGATGCTTCAATACACGCGAAAAGGGCTGGGTCAGTCTATTGCTGCTAATGTACATGTGAAAATTCTAAAAGAACACAATTTAGGGGTCTACAGTAGCCCTGATGGCGAGTGTGAAACTTTTAAGATTTCATTTTTTTTCTTAAATACACACTGCGATATAAAAAATAGTATTTAAAAAAATCACAAAAAAATGCATTTAACCTAAAACCTGATTTAAGTGGGTTATTTTCCCTTTAAAGAGGACTAGTTGACTCCTCTGACCCCTGACTAGCATTGTTTACCTAATCACAGGAAATACGTACTCGTGTGGTCATGCACGGTACTGCAGCTTAGTCAATTTTATTGAACGAACGTCAAAGCTTCTTTGTCCTGCTGACAGGTTGGGGTGCCAGGGAGTCGGACCACATTCATCCTACATGGGTACATGGCTGCTATTTAATATTCTGGATTACCCCTTTAATGATATTAATATTGTTCATGCGTTCACATTTTGCTCTCCTTGTCTTTAATTAGTGAAGACACATTTATGCCATACGATAAATGGACCCTTTAAGACACAATGAAGTCATTTAGCAGATCTCATATTAACTGCCCAAATAAAAGGTCATTGCGTTAAAGCTCAATGGAGCATAAGCTGAGCATCTAAAGATAAAGGTGGGGCGTTTCTGAGGATTCTGATGTCCTTTGTATCCTTAGGCTCTGGCATAGATGAAATATACATGTGATTAGATCTTGTGCTAAGAAATACCAATTATGTGACTACTGCTTATAACCTGGTTGTCCGATTGTCTGCATCATTCAAAGGCTAAATTGTGAATTGCTTGCCTTGTCTTGGAATCTGGTAGCAAGTAATCAGTTTATCTGCAGCGCCCCCGCTGGCGAAGTTAGGTATTGCATTGTTTCCTTTTAAATCTATGGGTTTTAATTGTAACTCATATGCAAATTGGCCCTTCAGAGAGGAAGAGGACAGGTACTCTAGGGCCACCTATTAGAAGTAGCAATTCTAAAAGTCAATATCGCCCCTTTAACGAGTCTTGTCATATGACTTAGTATAAAAGCCAAACCAAAATCTAAATTTGCAGACTCATGTTTTGGGAGTGTTGCCCCTCCTCAGTGCAAAGCATGAGACCTGATTTTGCTGTATGAGAGCCCTCTGACTGCAGTCTAAGGTGTAACGCCTCTCCTTGTGGAGAGTGACGTGCCAGTGTAAGGAGACTTATAGGCCATGAAGATATTCCTCTGGGAAATTAAATGTGCAAATTGACTCTTCAGAGAAGAAGAGGAATTGAACTGTAGTAGATGAGCATTGCATGGCCTATAAACCTCTTTATACTGGCAAGTCAGGAGACATGTTTCCATTTAAACCCCAATTGTAACTTGTAAAAATCCTGGTTCTTCCAGGAGAGATATTCCTTTTGCTAAGGGACCCTGAATAGGGAATTTCCCGCTACAAGAATTTCCTAATTGGGTAGTTGAAAATGGCTTTTAAGTAGTCAAACCCATGGCATCTTATATACTATGGATTATGCATTATTTACTGCATGATCAGAGATGGATTGACTGGACATTCTTTACTGTAAGAGCAGTGATAGATCTTATGAGTGGGATTCTTTACTGTCAAGAAGATCAGTGAGAGTAGATTATGGATTTCTCTTACATGAGTGTATACGCAGCAGTGAGATTATAGATTTCTTTACTGTAAGAGCAGTGAGATTATGGATTCTTTATTAAAAGCAGTGAGATTATGGATTCTATACTGTACGAGGAGTGAGATTATGGATTTTTTGTATGAGCAGTGAGATTAGGATTTTTACTGTATGAGCAGTGAGATTATGGATTATTTACTGTACGAGGAGTGAGATTATGGATTCTTTACTGTAGAGAGTGAGATTATGGATTCTTTACTGCTTGATCAGTGAGATTGTGGATTCTTTACTGCAGAACAGTGAGATTATAGATTTTTTACTGTAAGAGCAGTGAGATTATGGATTTTTATTGTAAAAGCAGTGAGATTATGGATTCTATACTGTACGAGGAGTGAGATTATGGATTTTTTACTGTATGAGCAGTGAGATTATGGATTATTTACTGTACGAGGAGTGAGATTATGGATTCTTTATGTAAAAGCAGTGAGATTATGGATCTTTACTGTACGAGCAGTGAGATTAGGATTTTTACTGTATGAGCAGTGAGATTACGGATTATTTACTGTATGAGCAGTGAGATTATGGATTATTTACTGTAAGAGCAGTGAGATTACGGATTATTTACTGTATGACAGTGAGATTATGGATTATTACTGTAAGAGCAGTGAGATTATGGATTATTTACTGTAAGAGCAGTGAGATTACGGATTATTTACTGTATGAGCAGTGAGATTACGGATTATTTACTGTATAGCATGAATTATGATTTACGTAAGCAGTGAGATTATGGATTCTTTACTGTAAGAGCAGTGAGATTATGAATTCTTTATTGCAAAAGCAGTGAGATTATGGATTCTTTACTGTACGAGCAGTGAGATTATGGAGCCTCTTTGCCACATGATGTTGTAATGGTCGATTCACTAAGCAAGTTCAAGGAGGGCCTGGATGCCTTTCTTGAAAAATATAATATTACAGGTTATGAGCACTAGATTCTGTGACGAAACGTTCATCAAAGGAAATAATCTGATTGCAATGTGTGGAGTCGGGAAGGAAGTTTTCCCCTAATATGGGGTTATTAGCATCAACCTCATAGGGTTTTTGCCTTCCTCTGGATCAATATGTTAAGCTATAGGTTGAACCCGATGGACTTGTGGCTTCTTTCACCCTAAAAACTATGAAAGTGTAAAATAAATGTACAATTAAAATCTGATTTAAAGAAATAGTATTTTTACTGACAATGGAATAAGTTTAAACATATATTGAGGAATACAAGGAACCAGAAAGCTTCATCCAAGCCCTATTCTAGTCCCGTCCTTTACACCCTTAGCCAGACTCCTCTCCTGCTTCATCTGACGTAATGCATTTCTGAGGCTCGGTGCCAAGATGATGACCCAACATGTGCTGTACATTATTTATGAACATATGATTCATTGGCCTTGTCATACTTGTAGGTGTCCAGGTTTTATGGACTGTGTCCACCATCGAATCCTGGTGGCGTTAGATTTACAGATAAAGCCGATTTCAGGCCGGATAAATAAGGAAGCTCCCGGGGAGCGATGGAACGGTCGGCTGCATGCTAATGCCGACATAATTAACAACTGCTCGGCAAACGCATTACATGTTATTAGAGGATGTGCGTTGGAGAATCAGCGCATGGGCTCGGGAAAGTGCTTCACGAACACTGAAACATCTTCAATCATTACTCAAGGGGAGAAAATGCCATTAGTCCGCTCCTTCAGAAAGACAATAGCGAAAGGACCTGACCTGCAAACGCGGCACTCGCGTCTCGGAGGAAATGCCGCTCCCAACCGAGTAGCTGTGATAAATGGAAGAAATATGCCTCCTGCCTAATATTATGAGGCAGAAACAGCTTTCCGTAATATTTATCATGCCTTCACATTCTTTGTCCTTGATTTTCCAGTTTAAAGGGCTCAGATAAAGCGACCATATTGCCGAAATGATGTAGGACACACAAGGACTTTGATCCAAATGCATATTTCTTCCTAACCTGCTTTGTCCTCCTCCCAGAGATCAAAAAGGACCAAGTATGTGGAAATCTAATTGTATGATTCTTCCCTTCTGCAAATCAGTGGTTCGGCCAACATTAATCTAATAAATGTGGCCATTTCTACTGGATCTCGAAGCAACTTTTATTTTCTGAGATCAAAGTGATTGGGCACGTTAAAATGCAACTGTCCGATCCTTACTATATTTGACCCCTCCAGAAGAAATCAGTGATTTGGCCAACATTAATCGAATACTCTATGTATAGCCATTTCTACTGGCTCTGGTAGGAACTTTTGAGGTCAAAAGGATTGGGCATGTCGAAATCCAACTGTCCGAGCCTTCATTCCTGTGTCCCCTCTAGAAGAAATAAGTGGTTTGGCCAACATAAATCGAATACAGTATGTATATCATTTCTACTGACTCTGGCAAGAAATGTTCTGCCTTGAGGTCAAAAGGATTGGGCGTGTTGAAATGCAACTGTCTGATCCATCCTTACTTTCTTTGACCCCTTCAGAAGAAATCAGTGGTTTGGCTGACATTAATCCAATGTGTATGACCAACCTTAGAGGTTCTGGTAATTACTTATTTTCCCTGAGATCAAAAGGATCGGGCATGTTGAAATCCATCAGTCCAATCCTTCCCTCCTCTGTCAACTCCCGCAGAAATCAACAGTTCAACTGACATTAATCCAATGAGTATGACCATTTTTACCGGCTCTGGTGGTGACTTTTCTTCCTTGAGAGCCAAAGGATCGGGCATGTTGAACTCCAACTGTCCAATCCTTCCTTCCTCTGGTAATTCCTACAGAGATCGGCAGTTCAATTGACATTAATCTAATGTGTATGACTATTTTACAGGCTCTGGTGGTGAATTTTCTTCCCTGAGATCAAAAGGATCGGGCATGTTGAAATTCAACTATCTATTCCTTTTTTTCCTCTTGCCGCTCTACAAGAAGAACTCAACGTGGTTGTTCACAGTTTCCATTTCGTTAACCTACATAGACCTGCACTGATTAATGAGCCTGAGAACAATATTAAAAACTCCTGCTTAAAGGGCTCCTATACTATATCAAGCTAAGGAAACTGAAGTCTTTATTAACTTAAGCCTCTGAGTTGAGTCATGTTCCTTTCCAAATCATTTACAAAGTGTTACTACTTGCAGCCACCACTTGGGGGAGCTGAAGTACTTACTGCAGACTGATTTTCTATTGAGTTCAATGTATATCCAGTACGCACTGAACTCATCAGCTCCCTCTAGTGGTGGCTACATGCTCTTCAGACGTTTAACATTTAACTCTAGACCAATAGAATGGACTTGGAGCTCCAAAATGAAAAAATTGGACTGAAGATACACTAAGAAATTAATCATCATACAACTATGGACCCAAAATCAGCACAAGGTCGAGATTTACTTAAAAGGGGTTGTCAAGCCAGAGCATATAGACTTCATAAAATAAAATAAGCAACTAATGCACATTAAATACAACTTTTCCCTAAGACATGGGTCTGTTATTTGAGGAAAGGATGTACTAAAAGCATAGATGATCCATGTCATTCAAGGAAAAAAAAATGTAATCCTTCAAGGGGACAGGTTTGATATTACTCCTAAATGCTCAAGCTGGAAAATACACAAGTAAAATCCAAGGTATTAATCACATCCGTCATACGTGAAGCTTCTCTTACCTGGAGAAATGAAAAACGTCCTCCACAGTTTCTTATCCCTCGTGACATCTCTTATTTCTTTGGTCATGTTCACCAATCTACCAGCGACAGGTGGAACACGGCGGAAATCCAGAATCCTGCGAGGAGCAATGTGAAAGCTTAATATGTTCTATTAAGAGTAAACGCAGGACGTTTAATGCTGGAGATGACCACGGGCCATTATTCCCAATGTCACAATTTCAAGGACATAAAAGTTGATGGCTCGTACCAAGGGACGTCTAATCCTTTAAGTTCTACAGCCACAGCTTAATCACAAACAGATAAGGAGACGGCAAATAAGGGCAGATTTCACGAGCCAGGAGAAGAAAGAAAGGAAAGTTCTTCAAATCTGGTTTAAATTCATTAATAAAATCAAATAAATAAATATATTCTGCCCTTTTTCCACTTTCTCAAAATATCCTTTCAGTAATTGTAAAACTACAATTCCTAGCATTTTGGGGTGTCCTCATGGCTAGCTATGAAAAGTTGTAGGCTAGAAGAGCGCATGTTGCAAGCCGGTCTTAAAGAATAACCCTTGTTTTAATTATTATATCACAAATCAATAATCAACTTTTCAATCAATCTGCTTCTTTCTCCTCCTCCTGGACCGATCCTCCACTTTTAATTCATAGCTAAAATCCAGATTCAGTGAAGACGGATTTTCACCGTTACTGAGATAGGAGATGACAGTTGGTGCTTTTAAAATTCTATGGAGGTGGGAGGAGCTAGCGGAATACACTGACATTCCATTGGAAGTTCTCCTGAAACCAAAGTTACAGTTCTCCATAGAACTTTATGAGCACCAACTGTCATCTCCTATCTTAGTAATTGGAAAATCTGTAGACAGATTTTACCAGTGAATTTGAGAATTTAGTCCAGGAGGAGAAAGAAGCAGATTTATCTAATAACATGTATTACAAATATATATTTCTCAATTCCATTTATACTGTACTATTGATTTTTGAATAAATAAAAATAAAATGGCAATTACGCTTTAAAGGCAATGTCCAATGTAACTAAACGGCCAATGTTACGACCAATGAGTAAGTCAATATTGGGTCCCTTCACAAATTTGTAGAAATAAGTGATAAAATTCGTCCTTTTTGCAGTTGCCACTAGGGAGGGGGCTTGATTTCAGACATACAGGTCATTTTATAATTTCCCTTTTATTACTGGTACTCCGGTTGTCCCACTGGTCTTTGCTTACAAGCAACCAGTGCTTGACAGCTGGCCAGGAAGGTCAATTTACACTGAATTTATTTAACGACAAACGGATATATATTATTATCTTCTGAGGACTTTACAGATACCAGAGAATAATAAACAAATGTAAAAAAAATACAAAAAATAATTTTCATCCATCCTTTACTTGTCTCCCACTAGTCGCCCCACTCCGGTTGTCTTCTTCAGTCCAGTCACTGGTGAGGTCTTCATTCGGTTATTTTCATGTCTTCCAGATCCTGATATCATCAGAGTCTTCTGTCTCCCGGCATCTTTGGCATCTCATGATGAAGCACAAAAGACTCCAAAGATGTTGGGCACCAGAAGACACCAAAGATGGCCTTGTGAAGATCACACCAGTGACTGGATGGTCGTTGAGTATTATTATTTTTTAAAACCTCTTCCTGGCTCTTTTGAAGAACAGAATAAAAAATTTGAATTTTGGTAAATCCAATTTTTTGGTGAAAAATTGAGGACAATTTGACTCATGTAGAAGCAATTTGCTCATTTCCAGTTATTAAATATCCAAAGAATAGGTGAAAATTTGCAGAATGATGGAGGTCCAACCGTAAGGATCCTGAAAATGGAGATCAGAAAACCCCACCCCCAAAATGGTGCGGTGGCCAGGTACATGCATCATTGCTCCATTCTTTGCGGGTCTTCGAGTACATGGCTCAGCTTCTTAAGGCAGTCCCACACAGAATGAATGGAGCATTGTGTGAGAGCCCAACCAAACCTCAAGTTATCACCTTTCCTCTTGATATGTTGGAATCAAGGCAGTAAACCTTTTAAAGGGGTACTTTAAAGTTTGGATATTATTCCCCGTTGCTCCATTCATCCTTAATAGGACTTGTAGTGTTGTTGTGCAGATGAAGGGAACTCCAGAAGGCCACACAGAGATGCTGGATGGTAGGTTTAAACAGCCATACTTTATTTTCCGTTCCTCTCCCCTGCTCCCCTTACCCAGGACTTCCCGCTCCTGCCTTGTCTCCTCCTCCCCATTACATCATCGTTACTAGGCAGAAACTGAAACAAGGATAACAGCAAACCAATCACAGATATAGTAACAACATCACAGGACTATTGGGTTCAGCAGAGCGCAGCATTTGACGGCTGTTCCTCACCACTCCCACAAGTATAAGAATGAATTATTGACGACCACTATTCTCATGCGGCTCTTCAGAGCCCTGGTTCTCAGGATTGCTGGAGGTCCCATCTGTTGGAAACCACACTAAAAGAGAAGTCATTCCCAGTCCTATGGATAAGGAATAATTTTTAAACTTGAGAATACCCATTTAACCACTATGGCACATGATCATCTGTAGTGATCACTTGTATTTCTCTTGCAAAAAAAAGACATTGGGGAACTTTGGAGGCCCCACAGAGGAAAGAGGCTCTACAGGGGATGGAGGATCTGTAGGGGATGGAGGAGTCGAGTAGTGTTTATTTTTGTTTGCTTAATAGTATTTGCTGTTGTTTTCATTTTTTTCACACTCAGGTGAACCCCTTTATGCTCAGTTCATTTGGTCCTTATCATGTAACAGATATGGGGTATGTTACTAATGTGGAAACATTTCTCCTAAATTGGATCTTAAGCTTGAGACATATATACTGGCTCTAAACATCACCTTCTAAAGGTTGGGGTGATCTAGATTTACCGGGGTTCAAATAAATTTTTTGAGAAAGTAGATGTCAGGCGAAAAGGCCTCATCTTCATTTTTCTTTGTGGGGGCTTCCACCATTGTGTATGCCCCGGAGGAGACCCCATCATAGACTAAAATGCTCTTTGCTAAAATCTCTTCTTTTCGATTAGAAATGATGACAATTATTCAGATCAAGCCTAAATATTTCATCACATTCGGTACATCAGAATACACAGGTGCCCGGTACGCCTTGCGCCTCGGACTGCAAACATATCTTTGCAATATTAATCGCCTATTGCCAGTCTCATGTTCATCTGCATATGGTGCCCTAATTAGCATTTCAAGGCTCGGCTAATATACTACTGCAATTATCCATGTATCTGTGTCAGCTGACGTCTGATTTCAGATTACATGGGCAAGATTATCATCTGGTCCCCTTTAAGTAGGAAGCCTACCGAGCGCTGGATGAGGGAAGCTCCATCTGCTTGTGTTTGGCTCAGCGAGGCTGTGTTAAATGTGTCCATTCTTCACCGCTCAGTCTGTAAATCATTGACATTGCTCAGCGCTGAATCGCTTGTTGTCTTGCTTGTTATGGGTTTATGATTCCCAGCTATGATTTAAGGGGACTTTGAAGTGGATGGGATGGTAAAACTCATTTATTGGAAAATATAGGAAGAGTTTTGGGGATTTTTTTTTAGATACAAGCAAGTACTAATAATTATATACAAACCGTCATAAAAAAAAATCAGGCTTTAAAGGGAATCTGTCACCCTAAATTGGCGGGATATTTTAATGAGGGCAGTCAGGTCAGATGGGCGGTGTTTTGGGTACTTGCCTTAACATGTTGTTCGCCACTGTCTCCATTATTTCTGGGAATTGTAGTCGTTGCCCTCCATATAATGCGCCTGCGCATTGCAATCTGCGGGCAAAGCATACTGCGCGTGCGCAATTCAAGATTGCAATGTGCAGGCGCATTATATGGAGGGCAACGACTACAATTCTCAGAAATAATGGAGACAGCGGCGAAAAACATGTTAAGGCAAGTACCCAAAACACCGCCCATCTGACCTGACTGCCATCATTTAAATATCCCGCCAATTTAGGGTGACAGATTCCCTTTAAAGAGAATCTGTCAATTGACAAAAATATGTACATTTTTCACTTGCTGTAAATGCCGGCGTTCTCCTGAATCTGACGCCGTTTTTCTTTTGTTCCTACGCCTCTCCGTTCCTGAGATAAGGCCCTTTCTTCACTGCATGTACTCCTCGTCTTTTTTACCAAGTGGGCGTGATTCTCAACTCTACTCTATGGGCGTGTTCTTGAGGGCCACATCCAGTTGGCTAAAAAGACTCAATTTAAGTTCACGGAAGAAGGGACCATATCTCAGGAATGGAGACACGTAAAAACAAAAGAAAAACAACGTTGGATTCAGGAGAACAGCGGTATTTATGCCAGGTAAAAAAACATGACGTGTTTATGGCAAATGATAGGTTCTCTTTAAAGGGTACAATTCCTCAGATACTGCTATTAGTACACTGGAAAACATACTAGCAATTCAGGTGGGTCCAAAAGCCTCTGCTTGTCAATGTAAGCTTGAGACTATGGACACCGTCTGTAGTGTTACGAAAAGCTCAATCATGAGTGGTTGACAACCCAAGACAGCACCAACTAATACATAATGTTACTGAGTGTCTCCTGCCGACACAATGCATGAAGATTGCGCCAGACAAGTCCCTGGATGATAAGAAGTTTGTATATCCATTGGCTTATAAAAATTCTCTTAAAATCCTGTATCTCATATTGTATCAGTCGTACCTGTCCAAATGAAAAGCGGCGATCTCAGCGTTATGTCGCTCATAATCTGAGAAGTAGAAGAAGTCCGGTGGGGTTTCTTGCTCTCTTGTCTGCCTGAAAAATACAAAAAAAAGATAAGGAATAAATATGTGATGAAAACTTTGCTGTCAAGTAATGTAAAAAGTAGGTGAACATTGGACTTAAGTTAGCCCATCAGGGGGAGACATACCATATGTAAGCCGTGCATTGGGGTTTGGTACAGAGGTGACCCAACCGTAAAAATAAATTTTGAATATGTGTTAGATTGGGACTACCAAGGGCAAACATATCATTGGTGCAACCTGTGCAGCTCCATAGAGACCCAAGAGGTAAGTGGCCCACTTCTACCATAGACATAAAGGAAGTTGTCTATGATGGTCTACTGGAGAGCAAGGCGCTCATATGTTGCATCTATATGAGGTTCTCTGCATTGAGCAGGGGTTGGACATGATGACCCTCGAGGTCCCTTCCAACTCTAACATTCTATGAACTCTTTTCTCTATGTTTCTATGTCCAGTACTGCAACCCTTGACCTGTGGTTTGGAGTTGGACTATCTCCATTAGTCACATAGACTTACTAAATCTTCGTCGTTGGTAATATTTCTTTACCACCAGTCATAAGGTTAAATCCATAAATTGTGGAAATCATTTAGATATTAGGCAATTAGATCATGTCGGATTCTATAATGACTCATCTCATCTATTTTGATATAGGAAACGTGCACAAATAGACAGCGATATTCATCTCATCCATTAAATACAATGGTATAAAAAAAATCAATATCAACATCTAAAAGGGAATGAAAAGCTTCTTCTTCACGGTGACGGTTTAGCCAGCTACACAAGCCGTAATTGTACCTTGCAGTTTCCAGAATTGACATATGGAGCAATCATTAAATCACCACAGGATTAACAAATTTTCACAAATTTTACTTGTCTATTAGTTGCTTTCAGCTCCGGCTTCTCATACTATATATATCATTAACTTTGGATCTTGAAGAAAAGAACAAAACAAAACAAAACAAAAAACATAACTAAACTTTCCGTCTTAGTTTATCGTCTTGCATTCTTCTGCTTGTTTGTGCAAATCTTTCCCAGACATCAAAACAAGAAATTTTTCAAGTGATGGCCACAATGTATTTAATACTGGTGCGTTCTGCAGCACGGAGATTTTCTTTAAACCTCTCGTCATTATTTTATCGGCAACAGGCGCCAAAAGACGTCTATTTCACAATAGCTGAGGAGCACCGAGTAAAATGTTGATATAAGAGCAATAAAAATGTAACATTTTACTGTAGATGACAACCACCTGGTACCCATATTTCTCTGCTGTATATTATTTTCCTTTGACCTCTTCTGCTGGAATAGTTCTAGATCTTTTATACTATGTTCTACCAATTAGCCAACAGCCTAGTGTTTGACAAATAAATCAGCATCATGCCATGTGGGTGAATTACATCCAACTATCGAGGTAAGTATGAAAGCTTCTATATTTTTTTATTGTAAAAGGTCTACAAATAAAATGGATGGTTTGGGATCATCCTAACTTGTCTACTTTGATCACTCTTGAAGCATCAAACACGAAGGGTAAAGAAAGCCTACACAACACCATAAGTATTATGTCTAGGATGAGTAATGGGGTAAAGGTCTACAAAACCAAAAAGTGGTAACCTGTTATTCCTACAAAAATCTCCAAAATTAATAAATCCAACAGCAAGAGACTTGCTACCTTGATAGCTTCACATGGGGTTGACTACTGCTTGGCTCCATGGACCTTGTTGAGGAAAACTTGAGCCTGCTTAAAGCCCTTTGGTAGACCAGTTGACATCCATCAAATATGCTTCCAACTGATTTGGGCTAATTATGTTGAGCTGTTTTTTTTCTCTTGTTCATAGACTAGTTGAGCCTTGGGTATACCCATTTCTTATCTAAACACCTCCAAACCAACTCAGAAGGGAAAGAGGTTTCAATCCTCATCTTTTCTCATCACTCGAAAGAGGCCAGCTTTGAAATAAACACTTTTGAATAACTATAGGGGGTATACTTATGCTATATAGGTCTGTGTATGAAGGCATCTGACTTGTAAGAAATTGGAGTCCATAATGAATTTGGGAAAAGTCATGGTGGACCTTTCTTCATTTAGAAGATTCATTCTTTCTTCTTCACTCAAGATAAAAGCTCAAGACAGATTTGAAGAAAAAGCATTACTCTGTCTAGAATTCTTTATGCTATATGTGTCTGCATTACAACATGTCTAATTTGCATTGTAAGAGTCCTTAAGGAAATTTGCAGAAAAGTAATGGTGGACACCTTTTGATTCCGAGGGTGCATATTTCCTCTACATTTGAGATAGAGGCTCAAGGCTAGAAAGGTCAAGTTTGAACTAAAAAAAATTACTGTTGGGCATTCGTTGTGACATAGATGCCTTTTTGAGAGCGTATCTAACGTCTAAAGTAAGAAATTGGCGTCAACTAAATTTTCGGAAAGGTAAGAATTGATTTCTCTTCATTTTTGAGAATGAAGAGTTGAAGTAGAAAGAAAAACTACACAAACCTAGGAGCAATAAACAAAATCTCACGTAGAAATTGGCCGAGTTTGAATAAATCCACTAGGTAGTTAAATAACTTTTTTTGACAGTTGGAAACATTAGATGTGCAGGTGAGAGGTTCAACTAAAGCTTGAACGTTGCCATCAATTTTCCGTACTATGGCTGGTAGAGCGCTTTCAGTGTCTGCTGATGAATGATTGAGCAGTAAGTAGTACATGAGTTATACATTTACATTTTTATTTGGAAACTGTCTCGTTGTGTAGCAGCCTTCATCTAAGAATGTGTAGAATAAATGACACCCTCTCTAATCTTCTAGCATTTCCTCTCTTCCGAATCCCAATGGCCTTAACTAGAAGATTCCGACACATTAATGCAATGAGTTTTTTCACCCTCTCATTTCCATAAGCGCTTTAGTTCTCTACTTTGTTTCCATGCAATGAGGCATTTTACAGCTGAGAACATTATCAAGATAAATATTCTTCACACTTACTATTCCAGCCTTTAATAAATATTAGGCATCCACGAGGTGGAAAAGCAATGTTTAGTTTATTTTTAACAGCGTTAGTGCCACATATGAAACAAAAACAGTCATGGTTTGCCTCATTCCCATCATTTAGACAATGAAAGAAGCATATGCCGTTACACAATCATTCTACTGTTTAGAAGAAAATAAAGAAAGAGAGAGAATGAGGAAATGTGTATCTGTGTAGCTCAGCCTGTCCTTGAAAAGAAAACGCAACCGGTCTGTGCCTTCCATTTCACTATGCTAAAACATGGCATCTTGTCAAAGGAACCAATCACTTTACTGCTTGCCAGTGACATCACTGAGAAACGATACTTCTATGATGACATCATTAAGGTGCTTTAGTGATGTCATAGGTTCTAATTTTTAGGCTAATTTTATTATTGTTTTCATATCCAGTCTGCCACCAAAATAATTTCTACCATTGCTGTAGACCAGGAGTCCCCAACCTGTAGCTCGAGAGTCACATGTGGCTCGCGATCCCGTGATTTGTGGTCTGTGGCTGTCTACCAGTTTGTAGCATTAGCTCCAGGTCTAGTAGACAGGTATGAAGAGTGAATTGTGAATTTTGTGAGCAGCACTGCACAGAAGAGCAGATCTGGATGCACATATACTGGTCTTAGGGGTTTAGAGATAATTGAAGTATGGTACGCTGAAGATGGGATGATACTACTGGTCAGACCAGGTGCTTGAAGCTGGATGTGACAGTGTGTTGAGAGCGCTTGATGGGAGAATACTGAATGGGGGTATTATGGGAACACCTGGTTCTTGGTATACCGATTCAGGTTCATTTCTGTGGAAAAGCTTTGGTTATCATTATACTCGTACTGGGGGCTTTGGTTGCCACTATTGTGAGTGGGGCAGGATCTGGATATGGCTCGCGACCCTCTCTCAGCGCTGAATGTGGCTCACAACCCTCTCTCAGAGCTTAATGTGGCTCGTGACCCTTTCTCAGAGCTGAATGTGGCTCGCGACTCTCTCTCAGAGCTGAATGTGGCTCGCGACCCTCTCTCACAGCTGAATGTGGCTCGCGACCCTCTCTCAGAGCTTAATGTGGCTCATGACCCTCTCTCAGAGCTGAATGTGGCTCGCGACCCTCTCTCAGAGCTGAATGTGGCTCGCGACCCTCTCTCAGCGCTTAATGTGGCTCACGACCCTCTCTCAGAGCTTAATGTGGCTCGCGACCCTCTCTCAGAGCTGAATGTGGCTCGCGACCCTCTCTCAGAGCTGAATATGGCTCATGACCCTCTCTCAGAGCTGAATATGGCTCATGACCCTCTCTCAGAGCTTAATGTGGCTCACGACCTTCTCTCAGAGCTGAATGTGGCTCGCGACCCTCTCTCAGCGCTGAATGTGGCTCACAACCCTCTCTCAGAGCTTAATGTGGATCGCGACCCTCTCTCAGAGCTGAATATGGCTCGCGACCCTCTCTCAGCGCTGAATGTGGCTCACAACCCTCTCTCAGAGCTTAATGTGGCTCGCGACACTCTCTCAGAGCTGAATGTGGCTTGCGACCCTCTCTCAGAGCTGAATGTGGCTCGCGACCCTCTCTCAGAGCTGAATGTGGCTCGCGACCCTCTCTCAGAGCTGAATGTGGCTCGCGACCCTCTCTCAGAGCTGAATGTGGCTTGCGACCCTCTCTCAGTGCTGAATGTGGCTCACGACCCTCTCTCAGAGCTGAATGTGGCTCACGACCCTCTCTCAGAGCTGAATGTGGCTCGCGATCCTCTCTCAGAGTGCAATGTGGCTCGCGACCCTCTCTTAGAGCTGAATGTGGCTCTCAAAGTCAGAGATGTTGAGGATCACTGGTGTAGACAATGAAAGTTTACTCAGTGGATCCTTTCACATGGTGGTAAACAGTTGATCAGTGCAGTTCTCTCAGTAATACACACTTTTATCAATAGATAGAAGCATTAAGCAACTACACATTTTCCCTGCAGTGTAAGGAGGTGGCAGGTCCCCACAGTTGCACCTTCTCCTCCTTCTGTGTACCCCCCGTGCACTTCATGTACTGTAATGTAAATATGTTATGTTATCTTCTCCGATTGTATTAAGCTGTGTTTGTCTGGTTCTAATGTCTATTAATGTAATGTGATGTATGTTCTATGTATTGTGTATTGTGGGATGTTTACCTTTAATTATTGTGTAGAGTTAGGGAAAGGAACTAGGTAAAATGGGGCTGGGTCAGCAGCAGAGAGGAGTGAGGAAGCTGCTGCTCCTGGTCAGTAGCCCGGGAACATTGGCCGGGGCAGACGTGTATTTCAGAAGGGGCACTGACAGACTCCTGGATGGGGGAGATCTGTTGCCCCGGACTAAGGACACAAAAGGACTGAAGGACTACAACACGGGCCCCAGGACTCTGGAAGGGCCCTTGCTGAAGGGGTTTTAAGGGCTCAGATTCATGCGAGTGGACTACTGCGAACTTCGGCTACTGCGGCCATTGTGGATGCGGCCGTAGCAAGTGTCAGGGAGAGATCAGAAAGCCACTGTTGAACTTATCTTCTTTTTTCTATTTACCACAGTTTATTAAAAGTTATTTCCCTGTTGGAATACAATTGCATTCTTGGACTCTAATTGCCTGGACTCGACCAGAAGAAGAGAAGGTAACCCGTGGGGAAAAGTGTGTCGGTCATGTGTGTTTCGTGTGCAAGGGGTCGGGGTGTCTGTGAACTGTGTTTTGTGGGTGAACTTGGTCAGGACTACCACCCCGGTCGCCCTTGTTACAGCAGCGTCACTGCAGGAGGAACTTGCCATTACACGGCACTGGAGATAAATGAATCTCCCAAAATTTGCTTTGGTAGAGACAATTTTATTTGGATAAAATTTGATGTTTGAATCGAATCTGGCCTGAAAAGATGTTTATTCTTCTCTGAGGTACAGACCCTAAAGGGTTAATAATAATAATAATAATAATAATAATAATAAAAGATTATATTAACCCTTCTTGACTTTGCAGCTTTGGTTAGACTCAGCTGTCTTGCTCCCGGTCTTCTGCATGCTACTCTTTGGTCTCCATTTTGGTCTTCCCCAACGCTGATTAGTTCATTAGTCAAATGGGGCTCGATTCATGCCAACTTTGCTGGATTAGTTAGTCGAATCTTGAAAAATTTAGATACTGGGAAAACCCAAATTTTTCAGTTTATTTTTCTAAGAAATTTGATTTGTTCTGAATTCATTATCTCATCTCTACATGGCACCCATTCAAAAGAATGGTGATTAAAACTAAAAAATACTGATCTTTCCAGATGGAAACCATAGTGAAACGTGACAGTTCCCAAGCTGTAGATCCTCTCTATGATATACCAGAAGTAACAAAGTAATTAAAACTTTGATTCAAATGAATCCATTAGACTTTACAGATTTTCAATCCAGCCTCTACGTTGCTCTTCTCGAGGAGAGCCGGAGCGCTTCTGACCCATGGTTTTTGTTAACACGATTGGTGGTGTCTCACTGAAGACCAACATTACTAAACAGGAGCTAAGACATATTAAAAATATTTTAAAAGATGAATTGCTCTTTAAAAATTAAAGTGTCTCTCCCAATAGAGCATATGGACCTCTTTTGCTCTTGACCATGAGAACTCAGTATTACTAAATCGCCTTTCATTTGAATGGGCACCATGTAAGATGACCACATATGTCCTGTAGTGGTCAATTACTGGTTTCCAAAGGCTTTACTTCCCGCTGTCCCATGATAATATGCAATGTTAATAACATACAGTAATTTTCAAAGTTAAAAGCATCAGCAAATCTATCTATAAGGCTTTAATGCCCATTAAGTACCAGCAGACAAGATGCCAGCTAAATGATACGTATTGCGCATACAGCAAATCCTGCAGCCATGAACACTGGCGAGCCACATCTCATGCACGTAAACTGTCAGGCCTCAGGACTTTTTCCAAGCGTCACAGTGGTTTTGGTCTGATTATTTTGTTAAAGGAAAGCAGAGCATGAATAATTAAATATTTGAAGCATGTTCCTCCGAAGAAGATGTTTACTTTCATATTGTAATTCTGTGGCATTCAGACTTAGATGGGACACTCAGCCTCAGCATTCTCATGTTAATGGTGGAAAAGGGGTCCAGGAACTTAAAGAAAGACACCCGACAATATATATTTTTTTTATTAAATGTGTGTATATGTACATGTAATATATTATGAGAGTATTAATATACTCACCTACCACTGCTCTCTCCCGGATCCAGCGCTGTTCTCTTTCGCTCCTCAACTATGTCACCACATTTCTGAATAGCGGTTCACTCCATGCTCTATGCGTGAGCAGTAAGTCTCTATGGCACTTCCTTTTGACACTCCTATAGGCTTACATTGTAAAAAAACACTTCTAAGTCACGCAGGGTGACCCAGAGAGTCTTAAAGGATTGAAGTCACTTACCAGGCAATGCTGGTCGCCAAGCCTTGTATTCGTCTTAAAATGTACAATGACAGTGCACTCTTCTGCCGAAGTCGACTAGAGAGCGCACTGTCACTGTGCACTGAGAAGAACACTGCAGAATGACAAACATCTACTGAGCATATGTCGGATTTGACAATCAACGACACATTCTCATTCGAGCAGGGACTAGCCCAGCCCTTGAAATGAAAGTCATGTTCTCAAACAAAGAGAGAGTAGTAAAAAAAAAAAAAAAGCAGTTAGATATTGTAGTGAGGGAATGGTAAAAAAAATTTAATTCAAGTATATTAGAAAATAGATTGTTGCACCATTGGGGCGAGTGTGTAGAGTGATTCATCAATCTGGGACTTGCAGCCTTACGGGTAGTATTGTCGACCCATGTTAGGGCCTGTGTGACGTCTTGTGTTGCCTAGAAAGTGACGACAGTGACAGGCCCGATAATGACAGTTACACCCATTAGGTTAGGTTGGACTAAGGCCTCACTGACGATAACAGCTGTTTATTGCAATGATAGAACGATAATATGTACGAAGCATTGTTTTATATATCTTGTATATACGGATTGAAGTATTCTGCTTGTAACATAATTTGTTTGATATTCACTGTTTGCGCTGTCCCCTGAAATTGGGCAGAAGGATCCCTCTAATTGTGTTAGTCAAATAAATACCGTATTTTTTGGATTATAAGACGCACCGGATTATAAGATGCACCCAAATTTTGAGGAGAAAACTCGGAAAAAACTTTTTTTTATCAAATGGTGGTGCTTCTTATAATCCATGCGTCTTATTGCTTACCGGGGGAGGTGGCTGCGGTGAAGAAGGGTCCCAGGGTTGCTGCGGGAGGAGGCAAGAGTGGAGCGTTGCTACAGCTGCAGGCTGGGATGAGGGGGTGTTGCGATGTGCGGTGCGCCGCTGCGGGTGTCCGGTGCTGCGGGTGGTGACCGGTGCTATGGGTGGTGCAGCGCTGAGATCTCATCTCCCGAGATCCTTGGTGCAGAGATCTCCATCTTCGCATGCGCCGCCACCGGCAGCCATTTTCCCGGAGTCCACCGCATAGGAAACCATGGAACTGCGGGGTCTCTGGCCTTTCACAAAATGTCTGCAGAGCCCAGGCAGCAACACCGAACATCTGCAGCAGCACCGGACACCACCCGCAGCACCGGACACCAACCACAGCAACGGACACCCGGAGCAGCGAACACACGGAGCGGCGCGCCGCACATCCGAATCCGCCCCCTCATCCCAGCCTGTGGCCTGTAGCAACGCTCCACTCTTTCCTCCTCCAGCCGCGACCCTGGGACCCTGCTCCACAGTGGCCCGTAAGGTATATCCCCATTATAAGACGCACCCCCATTTCCCCCCCCAAAAAAAAGTGCCTCTTATAATCCGAAAAGTACGGTAGTTGTTTGTTTAAGTACCACTGTCTCCTCATTGAAAAAAATTAGCAAGTCATACTAATCTTTTTGGAAATTAGACCAAAGTAGTCTTGCAGCCCTAGTTTAAGGTAGCACTGACCTCTAGTAACCAGAAGCTCAGCACAACGTTGATAATGAATTCACCTTTCCACCAGAACCATGGTAGAAAATAAATGAGGCAAAGTATTTCCAAAGTTACACAATGTTTTATGTACACTCGTAGAAGGAGCAGACAGACTATTGGTAGACCTGTGCAGTTGCGTGGGGGCCCTAGACGTTAAGGTGGCCAATTTTCACATCCAAAGCAGCAACCAGGTTCTGTCCAGACATATTATTGGACTGCAAAGTCCCCACACACTGTTTTCTGTGTACGCCCAACTCATAGTTCCTAATGTGAGCCATTTCCTTCTAGAAATGAATTGGAGGAGAATTGCTCTTTATTATAGGGCAAGTCCAGATTTTTATCACAAATGAATATGTAGTATCCACCCAATGGGGTACCACATGGGCCCATAAAATTTTATGGACACCCCTGTATAGATATGTATAGAAAAAACTAAATTGTGATTCAAGAGCAGAGTTTTCCTTTAAAAAATATCAAATATATGTTCTAAGGTTTTTATGATCATCTGCTTCCATTATACGCAAACCACAGAGCTGGCTATCGAAGAACATTGTACAACCACAGCTTTTATATGGATACATGGAGCCAAGTGAAGAAATTCTCCATTTACTGCTTCGTCATAAGAGACAGTTACTACAATAAATTCTTGTTCCTCTGTTGACTATTCCGTTACTTGGTGATGAACATCTCTGAGGAGTAGTTACGAATATCCACATGAATGTCGGTAAGATCTGCATGTTCTGAGATATAACATTTGGCGCTCAAACTGCAGAACACATTGGATGTAGCAGGTGGGAGAGCTGGCATTATAGACATCTTCTGCTCGAGAAGAATAAGGTTTCCTGTTTATTCTATTTAGCGATCATACCTGCCAAGAAACAGTTTGAAAAGAAGGGGTAGAAGGCTAAAACAAATATTGTACAGTGTCAGATGAATGGCGAAGTAGATTGGTGATACTGTAGATCTCCATTAGGTTTTAAAAGGCAAAATGTTGAGGGTCACAGTACAGGTGTTCGATATATCATTGTGTCACATGATCTGATACAGAAGTCAATGATGTAGAGAACCGAGTGATATGCCAACATCCGATAAATGGTTAAAACCACATAGGCTTAATAGTAGCCAGTAGTCCTAAAATAAGAACTGCTGGAGAAAGTGACAATCAGACCTATGCAACAGTTTCAAAAGAGAAAATATCATTAATTTCATACAGGACTCTCTCATCGAAGGCGTAGTTACTAAGCCATGCAGTAGCACGGTATATAGTGTAGCGAGGGGGCAGAGACTGGAGGCACATGTGACTCAAGTTCTGGATACCAAATGGGTGCTAACAAAACACTCTGCCTTGGCCAGGATATTTAGAAACAGGTCTACAGCACTGAACTGAATTTTCACCCCAAGCATAGTAATGTTGGAGTGTATAGAGCTTTCTCGAACATAGCATCGTCCAAGAAGTAGAATCCTGACTCTCTAGTGCCATCAATTAGAGGTAGCCACTCTATAAGTCAACACTGACCCTTCACTGGGTCTACATTGACTTATAGAGTGGCAACCTCTAATAGTTGGCACTAGAGAGACAGTTTTCTTACTCCTTGGGAAGACTTCTTTTACCCAGAGAGTATTGCCTAACTTAAGTCTCCCACAGATAGCTTGGTGCTCTCATCAAGCACAAACTTTATCCCTTAGACCAGTGTTCCCCAACTCCAGTCGTCAAGACCCACCAATAGAGCATGTTTTAGGGATTTCCTTAGCATTACACAGGTGATGGAATTATCACTTGGGCATTACTAAGGAAGTCTTGAAAATATGATCTCTTGAGGACTGGAGTTGGGAAGCTCTACCTTAGACCATAAATCAATTCAGTTATCGCCTTTCTATTGAGGTACACTAGACTGCAAAATGCACCGTACTAAACCCAAAGCAATATCTAGAAAATCCAGAAACCCAGCAGACCAAGTTCCAGTGAACAACCAATGGAGTAGGCAAAAAATTATCTGGTGTGATTGAAAATTATTAACTTAGAAAAGATTTATCATTGACCTGACCTGGTAGACCTCCAGGCCATGCCAAAGTGTTTTTCATTCTCCATGCTTCATGCAAATGCCAGTCTTTGGATTTCAAGTTGGCATTTGGCATGTGATTATTGTTGTTTTTGTAGTTTAGCAAGAGTTCCAGAGCATTGGATTTAAAATTAAAAGAGTATTTCCATCTCGGACATTTTTGTCACTTAAACACCATTTAGAAGCTCCCAAAGAAGTCACTAGAGATACCTGAAGTAACATGTGCAGTAACCTCTCTAATCCAGGCAGAAGGTGACAGGTTTTTGTTCTCAATTTAGGTGTGGGTCTTAGAGTTGGGACCTGTATTTATTAGATATTTATGGAAGCAAAACATTTCTCTAGCGAAGTTTTACAAGAAAGCATGAAAATTTTATTGTTTGAGTGGCGCTGGTCAAAAAAGAGAACTTATCTAACACTTAAAATATTTTTGTTTATTTATTGGCTAAAAAGTCAAGTACTTAAAATATACCCTTGATTTTAGCTGGTTCCTCCTGATTTACCTGAGCCTCCCATATACATACAAGCAGTTTCAAATTTTAATCTAACTCTTCCGAATGTTGAGGAAATGCTGTGAATGCAAAGACGGGGATACAAGGTAATTTTATTTTATGTTAACCAATTTTGACTATTTATATTTTTTTTAATATTAATGTTTCTTTGACGGTTCAGATTCTTTTTTCTTGAATTTCTATTAATTTTCACGGTTATGCAGCTGTAGACTGTTTACCAAGTGCAGAGAACAGAGACATTTTTAGACACTAACTTTTTTAGACTGTAACTTTCTCCAGTACATCACCTAATTACAGGGTCAGATGAGGTGTCGTCTACATAGCCAAGGAGACAGGAAGAGGCATCTTCCCACCTTCTCTTTCTAATTACAGAAATAGACATCTGAGATAATATTGAGATCTCTGAATCAAAAACCAAGTAAACTGAGATATTAAGGTAGAAACGACATATAGGGCATTTATGACTGCCATAGTCTATGAACTTTTTAGCTTATTCACAGTACTAATTAAATGTTGTTTCCCTTCATTAGTGGCAAATACCTATTTCTGTTTTTAAATACCCAGACTAATGTGGCATGTTGGCAATCTCCGATGGTGGCCACCACATGGGACATAAGTGCCCCTAGTCTTGGAGATGGAAATGCTATGGATTTTCCACTTGGATTTTTCGACGGTAGTCCACACAAGAAAAGTGGATGAAGTAATTGAATAGGTTATTTGTGATTCAACCTATAAAAAGTAGACTAAAGTGACAGGTCACGGACTCCCAATGGAGCTTGTCTGATGGACCTCTGGTATATTAGCTGCCGTTCTAAAGTTGGAATCTGGATCATCTTGTACAGCTGAAGGCCAACCCAACCCTGCTCTTAGGCAAGGTAGTTGGGTGGGGTATTGGAGTTCAATATATTTCTTCTCTATAATACTAGGAAATGATTTGGTATCCATTACAGATGAGCAATTTGAGTTGTGCTGCCTTGGACCAGCATCCAGACTAGTCCTTCATGGAGGGCTGCACTAGGCCCCTTGGTGCACATCATGACTTCGCGAGAGATCTAGTGCCGGGCGTAGAAGTGAAGACCGGCTGCCATGTAATACAGAAATGGATGCAGGACTAGGGCACTGCAAGTCAAACAGTTCTTCTCTCGTCTCAATAGTTTTCAGTGTCCTAAGAAGGGGAATTATATTGGATCTACTTTCTTTTTAGAAATATATGCTTTTGGCATGACATGTCCCAAAATTAGTGGTGGGAGATAGCCAGAATTGAAAAAACAAACAGAAGTTCACCAATACTCTGTCCTGAGAAATTTATACTAAAAAGTATGATTTTGCTTTCCAATATATTGAAGTTGGAAATGTCTATAAGAAAATGTCCAATTGATCTGTTCTTATGCTAAGCTGCATTACCAAAAACTGGTCACCACACCGCATACAGAAGTGTCCACAGTATGGATGACCCAACGTAATTTTGGGTCAAGAATACTCATATTATATCAATAATGTGTTAAGACACCTTTTATTGAGTTCATTAATGTCCATTTTTTACAGTATAGAGATATTTTTGCGCTAAGTATATCTAATACCTTCATCTTTATCATTGACATTGATCCTACAGATTCTTTACCACCACTTTAGGTCATCGTTGGCCCTGCCTGAAACACTTCATCTCACCAGACAGTATTAGAGGCTCTCAAGTGCTCTCCTGGGCTGCCCATTATAATATCTGAGTGTAAATCCAGCGATTTACTGCGGCAGTACATAATTTCATCTTTAGAGAAGAAAGAACTTCCAACGTGGACGCGAAGATTACCGTCATTCGTCACTCACTTAGAGGCTCGGAAAACAATGTCAGCATTCACGAGTAATGACCGTGCTTTCACGTCCCTGTGACCTCCGTTATTATAAAAAGCTCCATGTCTAGAGAATGGTTAGAATAATGTTTGCACTATGACAGCGCCACTTTTATATAACACTGAACTGTCTGATAACACAATGGCGGATCCTGTGTGGGATGGTGTTGGCTGCCGGTGCAGCTGTGATTAAGGCATAAATTCTAGGTTTTATATCAACTCTACGGTATTAATTTACTCTCTGTATGTGCAACCAAAGCAGCTGCTTAGGAGCTCAGTATTTAAAGGGGTTGTCCAACACCCAACAATTGATGACCTATCCTTAACTGAAAAATTGAAGAGCTCTCAATGCTTGGGTTTCACAATCCAATTTAGGGAAACTTCAATAATCGAGAAGATCAACATGAAGCTGTGACATAGGTCACATTCACACGGTCAGTATTTGGTGAGTTTTTTAACTCAGAAATTTGTAAGCCAAAATCAGGAGAGGAACAATCAGAGGAAAAGTATAATAGAAACACGTCACCACTTCTGTATTTATCACCCACTCCTGGTGTAAAATACTGATTATTCTTTTCAGAAGCCTTATTATCATCACAGGCAGGGTTTAATACCTCTATACATAGCATACATTAAACAGTAATTTATTTTTTAATGATGCATTTCCTTAACATGCCCAACCCTGTTCTCTCACATCTTTTGGTAAGAGTCATGAAGCTCCCACCTATGCAATACACTATATATGGTTGGACAGCTCTGCCAAAATTGGCTGGTTTAGGTGACTTTAATGCAAATGGAAGACTTATACTCCCATATTCCCATCACGGCCATTAACATAGAGAAAGTCAAGATCCAACGAGTTAAATGTAAGTCTTTTCGACGATATCCAAAAAGTGAAGATTTACCAAAAACGTTCCTTATTATTATTATATACGGCTATCAATAGCAACATAATGATTACTATCCAGTTCTCCTCTATGCTAGGATAGATTGCATTGCATAAGATCTGGCCTCTCTTACCCGCCTCGTCCCATCTTGCTCCAGTGCACTTCTGCTGTACAGAACATTAGCATTGTACTCGCTTTTGACCTCATTTTGCTCAGAGTTTAAGCACCGTCTTTTGGGAGAAGTTCTACTATTAATTGTTCAACAAAGCTTGCCGCTTCCTCAGCAGAACCACATACCCGATTTTCATTTCATTCTTCGCAATAACTTTGAGCCAAAAAACAACTTACAATGCAACTTTCGCTTATTATGCAACATAAGAGGTTTTCTAATAAATTATCTAATAAAAAAACAAAACACACAGCCCGCTTCAAAATTAATTTTACAAAAAAATTTCTTTGGTAAGTCTAATACACAATAAGACTTTATGGTTGTGCGTTCCTTGTCCAATACGCTTCTCCATAATGCATTTGCCAAGATTTTCTTTAGAGAATGGAAACCATCAAAAGTGGCAATTTCTGATTTATAGATTAAGCCGGCTGATGAACTGAAAGGGAAAAGACTGAACTACCCCGTAAGAAGAGAGGATGCTTCAGAAAATCCAGGCTCATGTTCATAAGATTTATTAAAATCGAAAATGGCCAACACTTGAGGATCACTTACTAGTTTGTCCGAGTTAAGGGGGCACAGTTCCCATCCAGGCAGCACAAAAGTTATGCTGTCATGGGCCCTGACAAAGAAAAGATCAAGAATTGCATCGGGTCAACCACATACTACTCATAGGCAGCGCATGGGAACTACAAAGTGTGGGAAGTCCTGTCTATGCCTGATCTGGCATCCATCTACTTGCCAAGTCCTGTTTATTGCCTGACCCGGTGTCCATCTCCTTGCCAAGTCCTCTCTATTGCCTGTTCTAGTGTCAATCTACTTTAAGAAAGGATGCAAAGTCCTCTCTATTGGTTCTACAATGAGAAAGTGAGCCAAGTTTTCTCTACTGCCTGATCTGGCATCCATCTACATTCAGAAAGTGTGCCAAGTCCTCTTTATTGCCTTATCCAGTGTCCATCTACTTTCATAAAGTGTGCCAAGTCCTCCTTCTTGAAAGAGAAAATAAATAGGAGACAAAAGAGTGCAATAGGGTCTTATCCGATGATAACGGAAGAGTAGGAAATGTGGAGAATACTCACATGAGGTGGACACGTATTACAGCTGCTGCAGGACACCGGCCATGTATGGACCCTGGGAAAATGAAGAACAGGAAGGAGGTGATCGAGCTTCCTTCAGCAGCGAATTGAATGACACCTCCTTCCTGTTCTTCAAGTCCTCCCTGTTGCCTGACCTGGTGTCCAGTCCGTGGCAGCTGGTCTTTCCTTCTGTGCTTGGCATCTTCGGTCCTGGGAGTATTTGGTGCTTACTAGGTCACACAATGTTATGACGTTGAAGCGCTACACACATCTAGTGGCGTGAATCCTCATGTAACATTATTAAGGTCTAGTAAGAGGCCGATGCTCCCGGGATAACGGGTGCTGCCATGAAGACAGGCTGCAACGGAGGAACGTACTGGATGCAGGACCACGATAGACCAAATCGAATTGCTGATCCCTACTGTTTACCAACCATCAACCCACCTTCATATCCCTTAGAGACGCCATACAAATTATATTCCATAATCCAGGGGCAGACACACTCCAACCTCTTATAGAAGTGGAAATGGGCCCTCTTATCTCTTGGGCCACTGTGTACAGTAACTAGCTGCACAGACTGCACCAATGGTGTATCCACCCCTGCCATAATTAATGGATCACTGTATAACAACCCTCCTGAGGTGCCTACCAAATGTATAAAACTCAATGCCAGTTGGGCATTGTAGAGTGTTCTGAGATCTGAGAAGATTGTGAGGAGGAAGCAAATATGCCTCCGCCGCACATAACAATTACCTACAATGAAAGGCGCTTGGGGTGTTGATATCTGTCAAGGATCACCACTGTCATTCGGAAAGTGCTGGAATACCAAAAAGAGGTAACCAACAACAGTGGAGTACATTTGATCCTAAAGTTGGTACCATCACCCCTTGATTTCTGCCCATATGCCAATGCAATAAACCACCTATAAAACGTTAGTAAAATGGAGAATGCACACTCGTAAGGCTGATGCATGCTAGCATATATATATTTTAGTAAAATTAACCCCTTGCATATCTCTTGGAACATAAATAGGAATGTCAAGCCTTCAATTATGAAGTATCTGCCAATTTACTGAAATATGACTGGTGACACTACAGTATATTATAGGGATGGCAGATTGACGCTTCTACTAAGAGATGTAAAGAACTTGGGATCATGCTTTAAAAATGTGCTCTTTCTTCTGCTGAAGCTTTCCCTCCCCAGAGATGTGTAACCAACGGAGGTAGTTATGGGAAGCCATGCGTGTGAAACAATAGTGCTCTGCTATGGGCAGAAGATACTAAGAGAAAATATAGAAATGTTGAATGTCCAGAGAAGAATCCACAGAACTGTCCTATGGTCCAACGGAAGTAGATCCAGAGCTCAGGAAAGATAACCCCCTAAAACGACCCAATGGCTTTCATTCAAGCGTTTCCCAAACATTGATACTGAAGTAGGCCCTGGTAGACACCATCCTGGTAGAAGCAACTTCTCAGATGACTTTTCAAGAACAGGTTCTTCTCCTCATTTCATTTTTCATCTTTGAAGTCGAAGAGGAAGAAATATTGAATCCTCTGGAGATTGAAGTAGAAAGATGAAACATTTCACACCGATGACACGGCAAAGAAAAAAGAAGGGGGGGTGCGAGGAACATCTCTCAATTTTCGAGTGAAAATGTCTAGAACAAATTCTCAATTCAATTAGATTGATAAAATGAACTTATAATGGCACCGCCGCCTTTAATGAAGACAAATGGGCGAAGTAAATGTCATTGTGCACAGGGCAGAGATTTTCGATGGCACAAAGTGGAAGAAATTGCCGCATCACCTGAAAAATCAATCTGGGAGGATATCATTAAATGTGGAAGACAAACGAGGGAAAGATATTTATAAACATTTCTACACCGAAGATTTTAATCCGAGACTCGTATTATATCCTTAGAGTCCATGAAACAGTGCAATGGGTGATATCTGCCTGTCAAGAGGAAGAAAGATTTGATGTATTCGAAACATTATACGCAATATATTTTACAGGGGGTTCATAAGATTACAGAATATGTTTATGTGTCTGCTATTGCAGCTTAGGTCTGATTCAACTAATATAGCTGGCACATTATCATTAAAAAAAAAAACAGGCAGCCTTTAACCTTGATATAGAAAAGCACAGTAAAAAAAACTTATAAAAATACTCTGTTGTAAAAAAGTAAAAGCAAACAGTAAGTGCTAGTAATAAGATGCTAAACACAGGGTATTTGGTTGATACGTTTTTTGCAAAAAATGTATACTAAGCCGCTCTACCAAACGTCAAGGTAACCCGTATCAGAGCATTTTAAATTTGCATTTTTGTCTGGTTTGTCAGGTTTCTGTTCATTTTTGGTGACCAGGTGTAAATTCCTTTGTATTCCTGAATTTGGCGTGGCTTTTATCCTGAGCCTCTCTGTTCCTGAGATATAGTTCTCTCTTTCCTGTATATAAAGCTAGTCTTTTTTAGCCAGGTGGGCTTGACCTTAAACTCTTCTCTGTGGATTTGTACTTAAAAAGTAAGCCCAGTTGGCTAAAAATTACTAGATTTACATACAGGGAAGAGAGTGCCATATCTCAGGAACAAAGAGGCTCAAGAGCAAAAAGAAAAACACCTTCATATTCAGGAGAACAGCTGCATTCTCACCAGTTAAAAAAATTATATGTATATATATATATATATATAATATATATCTTTAAAAGCAACAACTACCAAGTGTGTAGTTCTAGGAAACACATCAGAAACACATGGCAGGTGGTGGGCCGTTGTCAAATTTTTTGGGATAAACATTGTTCCATTATAAACAGAAGCCAGTGTGAACAGAGCCTATATAAAAATGTCGCTATCGCGCTTTGTTCTCCATTGGTATCATAACATAATGACTCATATGTGTTGAGAATTTTTCTCGCCGCCTACTTTTTTCTCTTTTGTGACATAAAGCAGAGTTTCCAGCCTGCTCAACCACAAAACAGATGCCAGAAAGGGAGGACAGACCATTCCCTAAGAATAGTCAGTATATGAGGATAAGTACATGGTTGGGTGGTGTGGGATGGAAATAACTACAAAAATACATTATAAAATCTCTAGTGAATGTTACAGGACAAGTTTTAGTATTTGGTCGGCTACAAGGGGGGTAAATCCTTATCAATCTCCTGGATAAGGTGGGGTCTCATAGGATGCAATCAGACTTCCATATAAATCGGTCCAAGATCGGATCGCAATGCACAGACTCTCAACCCGAGCATAACAGCTTCATATATTCTCTCCTAACCCGAGTGTAACATTTTCAAAGAAATAGATGAAGATATCACACTCTTTTCGGGAGAACCGCCGGCATTTTGGTCAGAGCTCAGACTGATTTCTATGGACGTCTGACTGCGCCTTGATTTTGCCTAATTTAGACACAAAAAAGTAACACTTTCAAGAGACCTGATGGATGTCTTGGAGAAGTTGTTGAGTGTGTTCCTGGTAGAGGGTTGCTTTCTGTTAGATAGAACTCTAGCATTAAATTGTGCTTTGGAAGGAACGTAGAGGGTGCATGGCCCAAAAGGCATGATGGCCAGGGAACATTTCTGCCGGGGTCGGGCATTCAAAGTTTTTCTAGACTGCCAACTTGAAAAGTTGCCAATCAAACAGGCTCATACTCTACCTCCATGTGCCATCGATTTTTTGCAGAGGTATCTATTAACAGATTCAGTCGAGGAGAGAAATACTCAGAACGTGTTCCAAAGCATACTGAAAAACAGAGGTATTCTCTCCGAGAAGGATCAAGTGGAACCAGAACCTGAACATGGGTCTGGTACAGGTTCCATTAGGCTTAAAAAAAACCTTTCAATACTAATTCTTAATCTATTCATTGACCTTTAACCTGATGCAGATATTCTATACTCTTTTTCTGTGCTTATAGGTGCATATTTCTCGATGGTCACCTAAAATAGGGTGGATTTTAAGCATACACTGTAGGCTTATTCTAAAAAGATGTATGTATTAGGGGTATAGTTATGTGGCAAGCTGAAAGGGCATGTGCTCTGAGGGCCAATAAGCTAGGGCATACTTGCTAATTTTCCAGGAGGTGCCTCTAAAAATGGGAGACCTTCCAGACTCTTGGAAAAATAGGCAAATCTCCAAGATTTTGCTGAAGCCTCCTGGAATACAAGTGCACCCTGGAGATTTCCGGTAAGTGGCAGACAGAGCGCCAGAGTCTAAACGCACATTCATGGTGGAAACAGGCATGGCCTGTAAAAAGATGGTGTGGGTATAAAACAAATTTGCACATATGGGACCTACTGTACTGCCAAAAAAAAAAAAAGAATTTTGCCCTAGCAGAAAAAAAGCATATATATTACAAATGTGGTATAAAATAACATATGGTTTCAGTGTGGTTCGAATGACAAAGAAGTGTTGGCACAAGAGCCGTCTAGCTAGATTCTGGCGTAATGTTCAATGAACCAAATGTCTATTTATTTCCACTCATGGGTAAAATTCACCATAAAATGTGAAATGATTTAAAAAGTCACTTGGCCGGAGCTGATGGCATAAAGAAGGACCACAAGCTAATAAACTTAAGTGAATATTTTCATCCACGGGAAAGTGGTCATGGCCCATTCTCGATAAGTAATAAAAGAGTAATGAGGTTTTCATTTGCCTGTTGGCTCGGAATTTAGAAGAGCGTTGAAAGGCAGGTGTTCCGATAATGTTCCGCACTACAATGGTAGAATACATTGGTAATTATCAATTATATTAAAGTGGGCACAGGTCAAACAAGCGGGAATCTATTTAACGACCGGTATTAAATCTTACACATTGTAAGTGATAGGAGGGTGTTCTGTAACAGCCCTGAGAATTTTATGATCTACACAAAATCAATTTAGTATAACACACCAGAGCAATTTCATTCCATCATTTCAGGCAGAGCGAGGATCCTGGCACCGTATCACTCGGAAGGAGTAGAATATTTTTGCAAGTCTAAAAATGTGATATGAGACCAAATGTGAAGGTCTACAAGTAAATATATTTTTCATTATAATAGCTGACGGCGAAAATGTCACCTTGAGGATTTTTTTTTTCTTATCCGTAGGACATTTGCCTTTTCAAGCCAAGGGACAAAAACCGAACCAATCGGAGAAATTAAAAGAGAAAAATAAAGTGTACCCTTCGCGACCAGGTGATTGATACTACCTAGAAAAGTATTTTAATAATTGAGATTCTAAAGGACAAATAACCTAAAGATTACATTTTACATTTTTTCTTTGCCCATTATTTAATGAGGAGCAACAGCAAGCCGAATTATTTATTGAATGGGTCATTATTAGTCTGGAGATCAGATGATCGTTGTATCAGATGATTGTTGTATCGTTCGCTCAATCTGTTCTTCCCATCATTTAATCTATTTTTCTATCGATCTGTCGTTCCATAAGTTGTTCTATTGACTGACTTATTCAATCTATAGTTCGCTCGATCTGTTTGTTTGATTTATCAGTTCAACAATCAATCTATTGTTTGACACTCTGGTCGTTCGTTCACTCGATTTATCGCTTCCATCAATCAATCTATCTATCGAACAATCAGGAATCGATTTATCCTCCGATCGGACAATCGTTTAGTGAATCCTAATTGGTTTGATCGATCTGTCACACAATCTGTTGTACGTTTCAGTCCATCAATCGATCCACCCTTTGATCAATCTATTCTTCGAGCCATCCGTCAATCGCTTGCTCATGTATCGTTCCCTTCAGTTGACCCATCCTTTGATCAATCGTTCCATCTCTCTAACTAAACAAATTTTTTTCTTTTTTCCTCTTTGAACCAAAGGAATGGTTGCGTTGCTGGTCGATACGTTTCGCTTTTAGAGGCTGCAAGCAGAGACAGCTGCTTCTGAGGATGGTACCTCATTTAAAGAGAATTTGTTGGCAGGTTTTTGCTACTTATTCTGAGAGCAGCATAAGGTAGGGGCTCAGACACAAATTTCAATGATGTGTCACTTATTAGGCTGTGTGCTGTCGTTCTAATACAATCAGTATTTTATCAGCAGGAGATTGCATCTTGTATATTGACAGTAAGCTGCTAATCAGTGGTGGGGGTGGAGTTGGACCAGGATGCACGTGAGCTGTAGTCCTCTGGTGATAATCTCCTTCATTGTATTGAAACAACAGCACACAGCCTAATAAGCGACCCATCACTGAAATCTGTGTCTCATCCTCCACCTCATGCTGTCGTTAGCTTACATAGCAAAAACCTGCTGACAGAATCCCTTTAAGAACAGAGAGGATTTTTAATAACAAGAAGCCTGCAAAATTTTTGAAAAAAAAAGCGACTTTACAATTTTACCCATTAGTGATGGTGAGATAACCCCTTTAACAATCTTGTCATACTAAATGTATACAATTTTGGGTCCTAATATACGTTATTACTATACTATTAATGCCAACCTTTGGTTGCTTGATGGAGGATTTTTACATTTTTACGACCTCTGTAACACTATGTACAGTATATTGCGATGGGAAATGAAGGAAGTGATTTTCCTGGCACTTGAGAACAGGGAATGTATGTTTGTTGCTCCAGTTCCATAGTGACAACAGGTATCCCTAATTTCCACAGACCTCGCTACTATAAGGTTTCAGCACATGGCCCTTCTCAGTTACGCTTTGTACGACTCAGGCGAGCGGGAGTGTTAATATTATAGATGCCGTTAGGAAATCAAGTGTATTTTATGTCTCCAGAAAGTGTAAGAACGAGGGTCTGTTTGGCTGGAGAGTAAATATACATAGCAGAGCGCTGCCAATCCTTTCTAGATTTCTACGCTCTGTTATAAAGCAGAATAGATTAACGTAGCATGACGTATTTTAGTAATGAAAATCTTGGGTTGGAAATTTTGGGATAATCCCGCTACACTAATAATACTATATGACTGTAGGTCAGTCTATATATTTTATTATGTGATTTTACCAGCCTTCCATGTAATCACCCCCCAGGGAGGTCTCGTATGCTATATGCCATTTCCTGGTAGCCATTTTTGAGCTCAGCGTGACAGATGCAGCAAAACCAAGTTTGTTATTTGAGATATTACGACATATTATGGTGGTTTTTATAGTTTTTTATAGTTAGAGCTTTTTGAGACCCCAAAATGTACTGCAAAAACCCTAGTCGTAAAAAGGAGGAATTGGTTGGATTTTTTGGCAGCATCTTGAAGGTCACAATGTGACCACTATGTTTCGATGCAGAAATCTTTGGCCGAGAGACCTGGGTTGCGGCTAATATCACCTTGTAGCTCCAGTCTCAGGGGAAGGGGTTTAGTGGGCTGCGTACATGGCTTGTTTTTGACCACGTTTTTCCAAAATTGCTCTTTTTTAACATTGTTTTTGCTGAAGCTTTAGAAAATCATGGAAAAATGCAGCAATTTTGATGGGATTTTGGAAATTTTGGCTACAAAATTTCACCATCAATCCACCAAAAAAAAGGCCCATCTTGCAATCGGGTGAGAACTAGGGGACAAAAGGGACACAAGTCTGGAATACCTCTTTAAAGGTGCCACTTCTTATTTCTGTTCTTTGTGGGATACCAGGAGTTAATCCCTTTGAGAAATAGTTTTCCCATTAGGCGGGGGCTTTTTCGGATTATTTCAGGGAGCTGGGTGTAACGGTAATCAATCTAATCTCCTGTTGATTAAGACAGCATATCAAAAGAGCTAAAGACACTGTTATAATATACAAATTTTCATGGTTGGCTATCCCGAGCAACACAAATGCTAAAAAAGAGGCTAATGCTGTACATAAACATAAGATTAATGTTGCCAGATCCCTCGGAAAAAATCTTCCGGTTTTCCTAATACTCCATGTGGCTTCAGCCATACTCTGTGTTTCATTGATTAAAAGAAGATTTAGGATGGTCGACTAATGAATGCTCATTCATTGATTAGAAAAAATATTTAGGATGGACCATCAATGAATGGATCATTAATTGTTAGAAGATTGCGGATGATCTATTAGCGACTGATCATTAAGTATTAGAAGATTTAGGATGGATCGTCAGTGAATGGTCATTTTTAAAAGATTTAGAAGATCCATCAGTGAATGGTCGTTAATTTTGAGAAGATTTAGGATAGTCCATCAGTAAATGATCATTCATTGTTAGATGTAGCATGGTTCATAAGTGAATGATCATTGTTATAATATTTCAGATTGTCCATCAGTGAATGGTCATTAATTATTAGAATATTTAGGATGGTCCATCAGTGAATGATCATTCATTGTAGGACGGTTCATCAGTGAATGATCATTCTTAGAAGTTTTTGTATTGTCCATCAGTGAATTATAGTTAATTATTAGAAGATTTAGGATGGTTCATCAGTAAATGATCATTCATTGTTAGATTTAGGATGATCCATCACAGAATGATCATCATTAGAAGATTTCATAGAATCATAGAATGATAGGGTTGGAAGGGACCTCCTGGATCATCATGTCCAACCCCCTGCTCAAAGCAGGATTCACTAAATCATCCCAGACAGATATCGTCCAGCCTCTGTTTGAAGACTTCCATTGAAGGAGAACTCACCACCTCTCGTGGCAGCCTGTTCCACTCATTGCTCACCCTCACTGTCAAAGTTTTTTCTAATCTCTAATCTGTGTCTCCTCCCATTCAGTTTCATCCCGTTGCTTCTAGTCTTTCCTTGTGGATTTAGGATGGTCCATCAGTGAATGATCATTCATTGTTAGATGTAGGACGGTTCATCACTGAATATCGTTGTTAGAAGATTTCAGGTTGTCCATAAGTGAATGGTCATTAATTATTAGAATATTTAGTAAGGTCCATCATTGAATGGTCTTTCATTTTTAGATTTAGATTTAGTCTGTGAATGGTCATTTTTTAAAAGGTTTTGTAAATTCCATCAGTGAATGATCATTAGAAGATTTAGAATGGTCCATCAGTGAATGGTCATTCATATGTTAGATTTAGGAGGATCCACCATCAGTGAATGATCATTAATTATTAGAATGGTCCATCAATGATCATTCATGGTTCATCAGTGAATCATCATTCTTTGTTAGATTTAGGATGATCCATCAGTGATCATTCATGGTTCATCAGTGAATCATCATTCTTTGTTAGATTTAGGATGGTCCATCAATGATCATTCATGGTTCATCAGTGAATCATCATTCTTTGTTAGATTTAGGATGTCCATCATGATCATTCATGGTTCATCAGTGAATCATCATTCTTTGTTAGATTTAGGATGGTCCATCAATGATCATTCATGGTTCATCAGTGAATCATCATTCTTTGCTAGATTTAGGATGGTCCATCAATGATCATTCATGGTTCATCAGTGAATCATCATTCTTTGTTAGATTTAGGATGGTCCATCAATGATCATTCATGGTTTATCAGTGAATCATCATTCTTTGTTAGATTAGATATTAGTGATCATTCCATCAGTGATCATTTCTATGGTATCATCATGATGAATCATCATTCTTTGTTAGATTTAGGATGGTCCATCAATGATCATTCATGGTTTATTAGTGAATCATCATTCTTTGTTAGATTTAGGATGGTCCATCAGTGAATGATCATTGTTAAAAGCTCTCGGATGGTCCATCAGTGAATGATGATTCATTGATGGCTCATTCTAAATTCTATCAGATCAGCAAAAAACTTTTGAAAATGTTGATTCATGATTGATGACGTATAGTATATACAGACTGAATATGGAATCTATGAAGAGAGTAGGTTCGATGTAATGAAAACACTGGGTACGATCCATGGGTTTACTTTCTCCATTTTTTACAAGACGGCATAGAGAGAGATAGAAAAATGAAGGGGGACAGTACAAGGTAGGATGAACAATGATATGTCCTCTGTTCCTGCACGCGAGTGATGTAAGGGTTAATGCACACAATATCCAGAGTCAACGAATTAAATGGTATGTGAGAGCTTTAACTCAACTGAAAGAAAAAAAACACAAAGCACAGATAAAAAGAGAGGTTGCCTTTAAAAAAAAATAGAATTTTACACAATTTTCTGGTATTATTGAAATTGTTCTCTTTCCAAGAAGAAGCAATCTAATAAAAACCCTGCAGGGCCACATCAAATTTCAATTACCCCTTTCCTGCCCTGCAGGTATTGTCAGCAGTATTCGTCATCATGTATGAATGGACTGTTCAGAGAGACTGTCATAATGTGCTGACACCTTCCTACAAAGAGGTGACACCTACGTCTTTTTTTTAAAGGGTACTACATTAAAGAAGTGTGAACGAAAATGACAATATTGGTATAAGTAACAAAAAAAAGAGACAAAGAACTGAAAGCCTGATTATCAGCACGAAGAAACCGTGGATTCAGTGTGAGACGTTATTCGACAGCTTGAAAAAAAAAATCTAAATTTGAAAGGAATAGCCATTAAAAAAAAATAATAAAAAAATTGAAAATAATAATATGGCTTTTATAAGAGGATTTTTCTTTTGGTCCCTGATGGGTAAAAAGAATCTGGCAAAGTCAGATGTATTATAGATGTCTGGAAAGTGTATTTTCCCCTTGATAGGAAATATCTTAGGTATATTGAACCGTGTTAAAATTCAAGACCATATCTATTAGGGTCTGCGGAACGCACCTAATAGATATAATAGAAAGGTGCGTTCGCAGCCCGGGGTCCACCGTGCAGGCGAAGCCCGCTGCTAATAAGATGGCGAAAGTAGCGAACTCTGTTATCCCGCAGAGTCGCTAAAAATAAACGCCGTAACGCGCTGTGGCAGTAAGTGAGAACTCTGTTAATCCCAGAGCCGCTAACGGGATGCCACAGCGCTATATGGCGATAGGTGCGAACTCACTTAGCTTTAGTGAGCCGCAAAGTAAACACGCTAGGGCGCTGTCTAGCGTCAAAAGCGAACCCTGTTACGTCACAGAGCCGCTGAGAAAAAGTACCGTGTCCTGTCAAGCTCTCAGGTACACGGTTAATTGCTAGCGAGCATAATACGTGGTCATGCGCTAATGTCCTCGCGGGAGTCACCCGCAATCTATGGCGTCTGAACGCCAGACCCTGAATACGGCAATCAAACTCCTCACCGGTTATGCCGGTAAACTAGGGCATCTAGGACACCGACCCTGACCAACTAGCACACCAAACTCCTCACCGATTAAGTCGGTATTCTAGTGGCTTATTTCAGCCGGGTCCCTAACCACACACACGCATGACCATACTGGCGCATAGCATACAATGGTTGATATTAGCGCATGGCGGCCCAGCCATGCTACCCTTTTATAGCAACAGCTACAGGACCTTCCAGGAACAAGGACCAATGAGAAGCTGTTACAAACACACGTAGCTACATGACCTTCCTGGCGGACCAATAGGAGCCGCTGCAGCACCTGAACATGTGACCCCTGATCTCCAATGAGAGATCTCACTCTGGGCATGCTCAGATGGGAAAACGCAGGACTTTGACTCAAAGATGGCTGCTCCAGCACTGGCTATAATAGCAGATCCAGGAAAGGCAGCAGCAAGTCACTGCCCAGTAGTGGAGTGGGCAAGACACCTGGACCGACGTCTCTGCTGAGCAGGCTCCACTGTGGCCGGAGATGAATGGGAGACCGCAGCGGGACGGTTCGAGACTCCCCTTGTGCAGCAGCAGGAAATCGAACCCTAACATTACCCCCCTTCTCTGGGCCTCGCTGCGCTCAAAGGCAGCGACGAGCTGCGGAGCGTGAACATGCTCGGCAGGCTCCCAGGATCTATCCTCAGGCCCACAACCCCTCCAATCCACCAAATAAAATTTTTTGCCTCGTACCACCTTGCACCCAACAATGGCGTTCACCTCATGATCGTCGGTAGATGAACCCGACGTCCCGGCAGATGACTCGGAAAACCGGGAAATGGCCACGGGTTTCAAGAGGGACACGTGAAAGGTGTCAGTGATACCAAGGCGAGGCGGAAGGGCTAGGCGGTAAACTACCGGGTTCACCTGCTCAAGAACTTTAAAGGGGCCCAAAAAGCGAGGTGCCAACTTGGTGGACTCTACCCGTAGCCTGATGTTTCGGGCAGAAAGCCACACTAGGTCACCCGGAGCAAACGTAGGAGCGGGGCGCCGATGGGCATCGGCCGAAGACCTCATCCTCTCTTTGGAGGCCTGAATGGCATCCTGAGTGCGGTCCCAAATGTCCCGTGCCTCCACAGCCCAGTCTGCCACCCTGGAATCGGCGGAAGACACGGGCATAGGCACTGGTACCCGCGGATGCTGACCGTAGTTCAGGAGGAATGGGGTCTGTCCGGTGGAATCAGCCACAGCATTGTTTAATGCAAACTCAGCCCATGGTAGCAAGGATGCCCAGTCATCCTGCCTGGCTGAGACAAAATGTCGTAGATAGGTGACCAAGGTCTGGTTGGCCCTCTCTACCAACCCATTCGTCTCAGGATGGTACGCTGAAGAGAGATTTAACTCAATGCTGAGTAGACGACAAAGCTCTCTCCAGAACCGAGACGCAAACTGGGGACCTCGGTCACTGACAATTTTGTCCGGCATGCCGTGTAGCTGGAAGACATGCCTAACAAACAACGCTGCCAGAGCCCGTGCAGAAGGTAACCGTGGTAGCGGCACCAGATGCACCATTTTGGAGAAATGGTCGGTGATTACCCAAATGATGGTGCAACCCCGAGACTTGGGTAAGCCCACCACAAAGTCCATCCCAACCATCTCCCAGGGCCTGTCTGCCACCGGCAAAGGGTAAAGTAACCCAGCTGGCCGTTGTCGTGGAGACTTATTCTTGGCGCAGGAGACACACGCCCGAACATAGTCCCCAACATCACGGACCATATGCGGCCACCAATAAGTCCTCGCCAGTAATTCAGATGTCCTCTTTGCCCCAAAGTGTCCACCAACCCTGGACGAATGTGCCCAAGAGAGTACCTCCGGTCGTAAATTGGTAGGTACAAAAGTCTTGCCCGGGGGCACAGACTCTAGTGAAACCGGGGCCACTGTTCTCAGGCTCTCTGTGGGGACAATAAGCCGAGGCTCCTCCACCTCCTCCTCAGAGGACACCACAGAGCGAGAGAGAGCGTCGGCACGAATGTTCTTCTCTCCCGAGAGGAAATGGAGGGTGAAATTAAACCGGGAGAAGAACAAAGATCATCTGGCCTGGCGAGAATTAAGCCGCTGGGCTGTCTGTAGATACACCAAATTCTTGTGGTCGGTGAAAACTTGGAAGGGAAAGCGGGCCCCCTCCAACAGATGTCTCCACTCAGAGAAGGCCAACTTCATGGCTAGCAACTCCCTATCCCCGATGGAATAATTCCTCTCCGCTGATGTGAAGGTCTTAGAGAAGAAGAAGCAAGGATGCTTCCGACCTTGAGCATCCTTTTGGTAGAGGGCTGCTCCAGCACCAACGGATGAGGCATCCACCTCCAATAAAAATGGCTTATCAACATCGGGGCGATGTAGGATAGGAGCGCTAGCAAAATGAGACTTAACAGAAGAGAAAGCCGTGGAGACCTCTTCCGACCACAATTTGGGATTTGCTCCCTTCTTGGTGAGGGCTACCAAGGGAGCTACCAAGGTAGAGAAATGCGGAATGAACTGGCGATAGTAATTAATGAACCCCATAAAGCGCTGCACCGCTTTAAGAGAGTGAGGTTCCTGCCAGTCCATCACAGCCTGTAGTTTGACCGGATCCATAGCCAATCCCTGGGTTGAGATGATATAACCAAGGAAAGGTAAAGACTCCAGCTCAAACATACATTTCTCCAACTTAGCATAAAGGGAATTAGCCCGTAAGAGGTCGAAACTCTGCAGACATCTCTCCGGTGGGAGTCAATATCTGGAGAGAAGATGAGTATATCATCCAGATAGACTACGACCGAGGTGGAGAGCATATCCGGAAGATGTCATTGACAAAGTCTTGGAAAATGGCTGGAGCATTACAGAGACCAAAGGGCATCACCAGATATTCGTAATGCCCGTCCCTGGTATTGAAAGCCGTCTTCCATTCGTCCCCCTCACGGATGCGAATCAGGTTATACGCACCGCGCAGATCTAACTTAGTGAATACCTTTGCTCCCCGAAGCCTATCAAATAGCTCCGAAATCAAGGGCAATGGGTACTTGTTTTTAACGGTGATGGCGTTAAGACCCCGGTAATCAATACACGGACGCAATTCTCCATTTTTCTTCTGTACGAAGAAAAATCCCGCCCCAGCCGGTGACACCGACTTCCTAATAAACCCTCTTGCCAGGTTCTCCTGAATATATTGCGACATGGCCTCTGTCTCAGGAAGAGAGAGGGGATAGACCCTTCCCCGAGGAGGTTCTGCGCCAGGCAAGAGGTCGATAGGACAGTCATAGGGGCGATGAGGTGGAAGAGTCTCAGCAGCCTTCTTGGAGAACACATCTGCATATGACCAGTAGCACTTGGGGAGTGGAGTAAGATCTGCGGGTAACTCAGTAGTGGTAACCTGAACGCAACTCCTGACACATCTGCCTCTACATGCATCACTCCAAACCAGTATCCTACCCGAAGTCCACTCTATATGTGGGGAGTGGAAACGGAGCCAAGGTATACCTAGTAGGATCTCGTCTAATCCCTCGGGAAGGACGAGTAGGGAAATAAGTTCCTGATGGGAAGGAGATACCAACAATGCAAGTGGAACAGTCTGGTGTGTAATTTGTGAGGGCAATGTCGACCCATTCACTACCCGGACAGTCACTGATTTGTCAAGAGCCACCAGAGGTATTGCATGACGGCGAGCAAAGTCAGAGGACATGAAGTTCCCCTCTGCTCCTGAGTCCACGCAAAGGTCGGCGGCGATAGTGGAAGTGCCTACAGTGATTGTCCCTTTAAGTGTCAACTTGGAGGAAAATGCGCTATCTCTAGTGAACCTCCTCCCAGGACCACTAGACGCGATCGCTTCCCCGATCGCTGTGGACATTTGTTGGCATAATGTCCTGTCTGCTGGCACACTCTACAGCCCACGGATACTCGAGTGGTCCGAGACTTAGATCTCACTCGAGAAATCTCCATGGCCTCAGGGGAATCGGGTGCCTGAATGGAAGATTCCAGAGGTCTGGCGAAGGTGGGCGCCAGCCGGAACCTCTGCCTACACTGGGCCCGCTCCAACCTCCGCTCGTTAAAACGAAGGTCGATGGGGGTAGATATGGTAATGAGCTCCTCCAGTGTGGCAGGAATCTCCCTGGTGGACAAGGCGTCCTTCACATGGTCTGCCAGTCCCCTCCAGTACATGGGTATAAGGACTTTATCTGGCCAATCCAGCTCAGAGACCAGAGTCCGAAATTGGACGGCAAACTGGCTGACCATGGATGAACCCTGGGTGATAGTCAGCAGTTGAAGAGCCGTATCGTGGGTGACACGAGGTCCTAAAAAGACCTGTTTAAGAGTGTCCAAGAAGAGAGAAGCACTCTGCACCACACGATCATCGCGCTCCCATAACGGCGTTGCCCACTCCAACGCCCTGCTCGACAAAAGGGATATGATAAAACCCACTTTCGCCCGCTCCGTGGGATAACGTGCAGCCAGAAGCTCTAGATGTATGGAGCACTGACTGACGAAACCCCGACATTGTTTACTGTCACCGGTAAACTTGTCTGGAAGTGGGAGGCGGGAAATAGTCAGAGCAGGGGTGGCAGAGGACAACCTGGCTGCAGCCACGCTAGCAGCCTGAACAGCGACTGCGGTAACATCCACAGCTGAGGTTGTGCGCTCAAGAGCCGCCAACCTTCCCTCCAGCTGCTGGATGTACTGCCTTAGACGCTGGTCATCCGCCATTTTACTAGCCAGACCCTGGCGCTAATATTATGTTAGGGTCTGCGGAACGCACCTAATATATATAATAGAAAGGTGCGTTCGCAGCCCGGGGTCCACCGTGCAGGCGAAGCCCGCTGCTAATAAGATGGCGAAAGTAGCGAACTCTGTTATCCCGCAGAGTCGCTAAAAATAAACGCCGTAGCGCGTTGTGGCAGTAAGTGCGAACTCTGTTAATCCCAGAGCCGCTAATGGGATGCCACAGCAATATATGGCGATAGGTGCGAACTCACTTAGCTTTAGTGAGCCGCAAAGTAAACACGCTAGGGCGCTGTCTAGCGTCAAAAGCGAACCCTGTTACGTCACAGAGCTGCTGAGAAAAATTACCATGTCCTGTCAAGCTCTCAGGTACACGGTTAATTGCTAGCGAGCATAATACGTGGTCATGCGCTAATGTCCTCGCGGGAGTCACCCGCAATCTATGGCGTCTGAACGCCAGACCCTGAATACGGCAATCAAACTCCTCACCGGTTATGCCGGTAATCTAGGGCATCTAGGACACCGACCCTGACCAACTAGCACACCAAACTCCTACCGATTAAGTCGGTATTCTAGTGGCTTATTTCAGCCGGGTCCCTAACCACACACACGCATGACCATACTGGCGCATAGCATACAATGGTTGATATTAGCGCATGGCGGCCCAGCCATGCTACCCTTTTATAGCAACAGCTACAGGACCTTCCAGGAACAAGGACCAATGAGAAGCTGTTACAAACACATGTAGCTACATGACCTTCCTGGCGGACCAATAGGAGCCGCTGCAGCACCTGAACATGTGACCCCTGATCTCCAATGAGAGATCTCACTCTGGGCATGCTCAGATGGGAAAACGCAGGACTTTGACTCAAAGATGGCTGCTCCAGCACTGGCTATAATAGCAGATCCAGGAAAGGCAGCAGCAAGTCACTGCCCAGTAGTGGAGTGGGCAAGACACCTGGACCGATGTCTCTGCTGAGCAGGCTCCACTGCGGCCGGAGATGAATGGGAGACCGCAGCGGGACAGGTTCGAGACTCCCCTTGTGCAGCAGCAGGAAATCGAACCCTAACAATATCCCCAACTCTTAATTTATCTGATCCCATCAAAGAGAGGATAAGTCAACATTAGAGCTCGTGGAAAAGGTCGCTGTGTAATGTAATTGAGGAGAACACTATAGATATCTGCTACCAGTTCAACCAGTAATAATAATTACAGGGAAAACCAGCTACATAACACGTCGCCATTGTGGCATGAGAAACACTGCGGTCTGTAGAGGAGATCAAAAATATCAATGTTGAACGCCAATGTTTTTTTTTCAGACATGGACCTTTCACACAAGATATAATGTACAGATTGCCCCTCTACAGAAAAAATAAATGATGGGATGGGAAAAAGGGTAATGGAAAGGAAGGAGGAGGGTGTTTATGAGATATACATACTTGTATTGAGCCAAGGCCATGCCCTGACCATTGGGCATGTTTGACTATCGGGATCCGCCTCGATCCATACCAGTGTATGGAGAGAGAGGCGGCACCCACTGGCCAGGAGTATGTATAACACATACACACCCTCCAGTCCCGGGTCGAAAACCGGAGAATCCACACAGCGTACAAAAGAAAGAGAAAGGGACTCAAAGCAAAGATGAAAATGGAGCTCCTGCTCTGGTGTGGAATCAGGCCGCTCAAAGCAAAAAGGGCCTGTTGCTTGTTTCTCCTCCACTTCCTTTCCATTACCCTTTTTCCCATCCCATCATTTATTTTTTCTGTAGTGCGTGCGCTGGCCGGGAGTATGTATAAGTCTGAAGTTCCACAGAGTGAATGCAGATTTATTGAATTGGACCATACAACCCCTTTAAAACATGAGGTTTACAAAATGCACGACTTCCTTATTGAGAAGGATAAAACTGAAATTATTTCAGGAACCAATGTCTAAAGTTAACTTACCTTCCAAGAAATTTAAGTAAGTCAGCATTTCAAAAGGTCAAAAGGGGGTGATGGCATCCTTAAAAATTACAATTTTTCATGACACATAAATACTCCAAAAAACCCTAACAAAGTCTAATTCTATACCTACACATAAGAACCCCCAGAAAATCTAAAAGGGCTCCCTAACTCTCCATGTGGCTTCAGCCATACTGCCTGCCTGTTCTGTTGTCAGCTTTTTTTTTTTGCAGTATATGGTGCAATTATATGGGAGTGTTATTGGCCAACATACGGCACTATGAGATTGTCACCATAATGTATGGTGTTTATAATTCGGCACTGTTTGGTATAGTTATTATTGCACCACATAAAATAATTATTATTTTACTATTGGACTAAACACTAGAGATGAGTACATTCAATTTAAGTTACATTTTTAGGAATCCATTGAAGCTGGTGAACTCAATCAATATGCAATTCGCATGGCGCAAATCACCTAGTATGGCAGCCACAATTTTACACATTGCAGAAGATTGCATTAGCCAGAGAAATATCCCAGTCAAGACCAGTCAGGGTTCAACATAATGCCTCATAGCTATCATACCACATGGTACAGCACAGTCAGTTAGGAGGGACTACCATAGTCTGTATAAAAGCTGAAATAGGAAATTCAGCAGCCATTTTGTGGTGAATCTGAATAGTGAGAGGACGTCACATCTCACAGTTTAGCCATAGAGATAGGGATATAAAGACAAAAAATGCTGAAGAAACTGAACAGATAGTGTGTAACTGCACAGCAGTGAAGAAGATTAGTGCGCGAGGGAAAGAGAATAATATATATTTAATTGATAGGCAGCTAGAGAGATGGGAGAGTCATTGTGACTGTGAGACAGAGTGAATCGACCTGCCGAGAACAGAGTATCCTGGCAAAATTCGGCAAAGCTGACAACTATGAATTTCAAACAATTTGCACATCAATACCAAAGACCGTATGCTGGATGGGACGGGGAGCCAAAGGAAGGTAGTGCACTCACTGCAACTCATACATTGCTCATGTATCTCGGGGAGATGATTGAATATTTTACTCCGTGCCATAATTATACTGGGGTACGTGTTCCCTTAAAATGGAAAGATTCGCGTTAATTCCATGAGAAGCTTTCGATTAGAGAAGCTAATTATAGTGGAATTCCATTAAGTACTGTGCACATTTTCTAAGTAGCAGCTCTTTTCACTTAGCGCATTGCCAAATGACTTCTTTCAGGAATTTTACTTTAGATAATAGGCAAATATACCGGATAATTTGGCCAATGCTCAGAGAAGAAGCTGCTCTTATAAGTCACACGGCGGACCGTTCCATGAAGGAGCCGCTGTTTGAAGTGCAAAGCACGTACGGATCGGGTTAACTTCTTCGCGGTATTATCTTAAAAGACTGAAGGATACATTCTCTACATTAAAATGCAATTTCTTGTATATTCCCAGGTGAGTTGAAAACTAGATAGCTGAACATCTCATGAGATGGAGCTCAATGACAACTTGGGTCTACAGGAGCCACGGGGCTATCATTATTATCCAAGAAGATAGTAATTTTAGTATATAACTCAATACATATTTATTTTTATTATATTTTTACTTAGATGCTGTACCAAAGTAGTGGACCTAAACTTGTTTGTGAGCTGGTTTTCTTGAAAACTTGTCACGATGAATCTCCAACCCTATGGAATCACAAAGGGTTGGAGACTCATCTTAACCAACTTGGCCACCATGAATCGATGATGCCCTTGAATCTCCATTATAGGGGATGCAACGCCTCCCATAAAATGTGGGGGTTTTTTGGTGTGGAAAGGGCTTGATTAATTCACCCCCTGTCTTTATTGTAAGACTTGAACGTGTCAACGTCTCTTTGACCGGAGCTGTAGACACAAGATTTTGTTCATAGGATATAGGTCATAAGAGCTTTAACCTTATCCCTACATTAGTTGTATGTATTTAGCGGATGTCAGGTGCACGTGCATTGAACAGGCTCAAGGGCGGAGCCTGCACCGTAAGTGGCAGGTGCCGGCTGTGGTTTACAGCGAGCACCTGTCTCTAACAGCAGCGATCGGCGCTACAGTGGCTCCGGCTGCTGCTGTCAAACCATGGTAAGAGGAGCTTTGATCAAATTTTACATGTTGAACTGGAGTAGCTGTAGAGTGGAATAAAATGTGTTTTTTTTTACATTTTGTACCGAGATATTGGCTAAGTATTTGGCACCTATTGAGTTAAGTCAAAGTAAGTGTTATCAGATAGCAACTCCTAAAGTGGTAAGAAGTGAAAAATTTGGCGAAAGGTGGTCCTTAAATTATGCCGTCAATCTTTGACAGCAGCACTTAAGTATCGCAATCCAGTATAGGCGTACGTCTAATTAATACAATAAAAAAAAAAACTATCAAAGTTTGAATCGTCTCCCAATACAAGAGTAAAGAAATCAAAAAGGGGGAAAAAAATAAACACCACTGAAAATATAAAATTTCTTAACCCGCACGGTAAACACTGTAGAGAGGAAAAATAAATCAAAATGGCAGAATCGCCATTTTTCGTTCATTAACCCCCCCCCCCAAAAAAAAATTCAAGCAAAAAATAAATTACCGTAATAAAAAGCAATGAAAATATTGTATGTACCCAAAAACAGTTCCAATAAAAATTATTGCTTCTTCAGCAAAAAAATTAGGCCCTTTACAAAGCCACAACAAAGGAAAAGTAATAAAGTTGTGGGTCTTTGAAAATTACATCACAACCCAAATTAAAAAATTTTTTACAAAAGTTCCAAAATTTTTTTACAGTGAAATTTTTAAAAATATAAATAAGTTTGGTAACACCGTAACCATACTAACTTGAAGAATCATAACGCCAGGTCATTTTTAACACACGACGAACAAGCTAAAAACAAAACCCAAATGGAATATTTTTTTTAACTATTTCATCCCACTTGGAATTTTTTCGTATTCTTTAAAAAAAAATGGGTAAAAATGGAGGAGCAAACAACAAAAAGAGAAGAAATAAAAATTGCCCCGATCAAGAGGATTTTAAGCTCCACCTTACGATTGTTCTAACGTTTTACGGTATCATAATGCATAAAACAGAAACTTAGAATTGTAAAAAAAATAAAAAATTTTTAAAAAAATATTATTTTAATTTAAAATTATTGGATTTGGTTTAATTCAAGTGCAATCTGAATATAAATGAAGAATATTTCGTATTGTGTAAAATAGCATGGTAAATTTCAGACTGCAGCAGCGCCGTCGTCATAAACCCCACTAATCCAGCCTAATAGATGTTCTACTTTTCTGGCTAGTCCATTAGTGTTTCATTATTAGACGTTCCAATCTGTAGTACTGTAAGTTAAATCTCGCTAAGCACTAAGGTTGCGCTCCTTAAATCTTTATTGGAATCACCTTTGAGCTCAAGAACTAAAGTATTCAGAAAGGGGACATAAATTTGACTACAGAAATGTAGCTCCGCCATTGGCACCCATTGGGATGTAATTCGGCTGGTTTTGGCAATTTGCCTTACAGTAATTATCGGCAATCCATGTCTCTAATTCCATTGTTTAATAAATAATTGTGACATTACAGCATTCGTTATGCCAAAGACCTGCCGGCGTTATTAATCACAAAGACGAACATGATTAGAGTCGAAAATGTTGGCTTGTTCGCGTAGAATTGCACAGGACTAGAAAAAGATGGTGGCTTTCTAGTGCCACAACAGTCTGCAGGTTGTGTATTGTATTGATTTGATCATGGCAATACCAAGTACAACCTATGGATCGGTGTGGCGCTCTTCCTAAAAGAGAAAAGTCAGGTTTTTCTAATCTTCTAGAGCTACTTAAATTGTAAATTGTAGCGATAAAGAAATCTTTTGAAGTCCGAATTTGACAGCTTCACCAATATTTTCCAAATAATTTGATTTGTGACAAATCGATTAGCTGTGAAACTCAATACTGCGAAGCCTTGCATCAGTCTGAAAAGACGTGTGTGACACTTGGAGGTCTCCTAAGACGGTATCCAACCCGTTTCAAGCTTTTTAACGTAAATACAGCCTTAATGTCAAACTGACTAATCTTCACTGCTGAGCTCACAGATTATCTGTACAGTTTCTTTAGTGTTTTACGGCTTTCCTTCCCTATCTTACTATCCAGATTCACCACAAAAAAAGCTGTTGCATTCCCTGCCTCAGCTTTTATACAGGCTATGATAGTCCCTCTTGATTGTCGGCACTGTATCACGTGATGTGATAGCTGTAAGGCATTATGGGGATGCCCTCCTGGCCACGATCAAGGTCACTTGAGCCTTCTCGGGCCAATGCAGTCTTGTGCAAAGGTATAAAACAGCAACATTTTTAGTCAATTCATGTCAATCAAATCACAAATTATATAAATCCACCCGGTTCAAAGAAAAAGTGTTAAAAAAATGATAAAAATATGTAACATGTGAAATGCAATATAAAAATGACTCAGTTAAAAGGTATCAACCACTGAGGACTCTCAATTCTAAATATTTTTCAGTTCCTATGTTCAGTCTTTGGAGCTTTTTTGAACCACTTCAGGTTACTAAAATCACAAAGCATTAAAAGAAGTGGCATGGCCATCTTTTGCTTGGAAGCCACACACTATTTAATACATACAAGTAAAAAAAGAGAAAAAAACACCAAATCCGGCCTACTAGATGCTAAGAAATGCGCTGTCTTTTCTCCGAGAGGTAGTTTTCTTTCACTCAGAGAAAAGACAAATCATGGTCTGCTATGAAATTCAGCTTGTGGTTGAGCTTCACAGGAAAGCCATAACAGTAGTGATAGGGGCCCCAGGATGCCATAACAACCCATCGGTACCTTGTTCTCATGTGCGTTGGTGATGGCTCTATATAGATACCAGAAATTTACAGCGGTTTCTAATTGGTTAACAGCAGCAACCGGAGCATAATTGTTACTGACAAATGGTGGCTATGTAACATAGCCAGCATGTACTGCATCTAGAGCGGTCTCAGCACCTGAGCCCGCTCCACACACTGTAACTCGCTCTGTGGCATTACTAAAGATGGGTTTTTAAGCATGGATCTCATGGAGATTCATTTTGCTAACTCCAGAAGGACATCTCAGACTACTACCTGAGGCTCAAGACAGGAGAGGCCTTTGAGTCACACAACACCAGGGTTATGGGGTACTCGGCACCGAGCCCGTTCACTTCAATGGGGAATAGGTCACGGGTAGCGCAGCTCGGTCCGTTGCCCTGGGCGCTCATTCAAAGGGGGATATTTACAGGGGATTAAATAATGTTCGTGACGCCACCTGTGGTTTCTGATCAGGGTGACCAGCGCTGCAGGGTGAATCCTCTGAGGGGTTGTTATTGGGCAGCAAGATGTTAAGTTCCCCACAGGCAAGACTGGATCCCTCAGGGTAAATGGCGGTGCAGGGTGCAGGCAATAAGGCAGGCAATAAGGCAGACACACACAAGTCAATCTCTTTCCATACCTTTACTGGTGGTATTTGCAGGTATGTCCCGGGAAGCTGCTCAGGGTGGAGGATGAACATCCAGGTAATCACTGAGTAAGTTTAAGGCCTCCTTACTTCTTTATGTGTGAGTTTCCAACCTGCATAAAGCTAAGTTCAACTCTGTGTGTAACAGCTACGCCCGGCCGAAATTGTGGTGGAGCCTTCTTTTGGCAAGAACTAAGTCTATGGCTGATCAGGCCCGACTCCTGTTCTCCCTGACCCCGGTTACGTATCAGCACAATAGGGCCCCTCTGCGACTTGAAGTCCAGCAGGGATTCCGGTTTTCTCCCACTAGCCGTGAAGGTTCTAGCAAGCTTCGGACCCGGTGTCCGGTTGTGCAGAGTGGAGGCAGCTATCGTTGCTGTATCGCCTCGGTCACTCTTTCCTTTTGTCACCACTCGCCCGTCGCCCTACTCTCACCCTTAACATAAGCACGGGTAACAGTAGGTGTAGTCAAGTCATCAGCTTCCTTCCTTCCACAGCTCACTGACCGTTTCTCAGTCGGCTCGATGTTATGATAACTGTAGTCCCCTTCCTTCTTTTCCTTCATAGACTCTGTCCAGAGCAGCTCTCAGGACCTTCCATCAGACTGAATTCACGCTCGCTCCGAGAGTCACTTTCCACATTCATTGGGAACTAACAGTCAGACTGTTCTGAGATAACAGTTTGCCTTCTTTCCTCTGTCTCATCTGACAGGAATCCTCTCACTCGGGTGTTCTGAGGAGATCTGATCTGTCCGAGGTACAACCAACAACTCGAATGACTGTCTGGCTAGAATGCCTACTGCTGCATTTCTCCACACCCCTATATACCTGAATCTATAGGGCTCCCTCTGGTGGCTCCTGGGGAAATGTGGATGTGAATGAATATCAGGTTTTCGTAATTACCTTTCTGTGCATACTCCAGGGAACATGTGTACCAAGCGCAGCTGGGCCACACACCTTCTTGGGTCCCTTCATGTACCAGGGCCCATATGAGATGAATCTCAAGGCAAGAGCGGCTGTAATTCTGGTGGGTATGGACTGCCCTTACCCAGGAGGGGAGTGACTAAGTGTTTACCAGGTATTCACTAGAGCATCTGATGGTGAGGGTAGGCTGGGCTATCAGTTGACACAAGGTACCACTCTAGGGAAGTCCATAGGCTGAAGCAGCTGATCCAAGGGTCAGAGCAGGCATACGAGGTACAGGAGGCACAAGACAGAAGCGTAGTCAGACGGTCTGGGTCGGAACAGGCAGCACAAGTTAAGAATTCATAGCTGAGGTCAGGAGTGGAGAGATCCGAATAAATGAGAAGGCAAGCCGGGTCGATAACAGGTGAGACAAAACAGGAAACCACCAATAAAATAAGCTAGAGACTGACCTACTAGAACCTAAATTCAGGTGAGGAATGGAGGGTGGAGTCGCCTGATATATCACCTGCTGCCAGGGGATAGGCTGGGGAAGCAGATCTCTGCAAAACAGAATGGATACAAATTTCTGCACAGTTTGGCCCACCCCCAATAACTCAGGAACAGCAGAGCTAGAAGAGAAGCACAAGGCAGCTCAGAGAGATGGTCAGGTACTAGTTGGAGCAGAGTGAAACACGCAGTGAGTAGGACAGCGCTTAGAAGTAGTGCAAGTGTCTGGTGTACCAGTGGCCCTCTTGGGTACTTAATTTACAAGGGCCCATGTATGATTACTATCTCTGCACCTCTTATAGCTATGCCCTTGCCTGTACATTGCCATATGTCATATCTAATACTGGTAATCTTTGGGCCTCCTCATATATCAGTGTCCATATGTCATTGCTACCTCAGCATCCCCTATAACTGCCCCTTCAATAATTTTAGCCATTTGTCATTTATAATTCTAATAACCCAAGGGCTCATGTGTGACTGTTACCTCTGCAACCCCTATAATGAACCCTTTCAGTACATTTAGCCATGTATCATTTATAATTCTGCTGACTTTTGGGCTCATGTGTAATTGTTACCTCTGCAACTCTTACAATTTCCCCAATCAGTACATTTAGCCATGTGTCATTTATAATACTAATAACCCATGGGCTCATGTGTGACTGTTACCTCTGCAACCCCTATAACAACCCCTTCAGTTAATTTAGCCGTGTGTCATTTATAATTCTGCTGACCTTTGGCCTCATGTGTAATTGTTACCTCTGCAACTCTTACAACTACCCCAAACAGTACATTTAGCCATGTGTCATTTGTAATTTTGCTGACCTTTGGCCTTATGTGTAACTGTTACCTCTGCAACCTCTATAAGGCCCACTGTCAGTAGATTTAGCCATGTCTCCTTTAGAATTCTGGTGACCTTTGGCCTTATGTGTAACTGTTACCTCTGCAACCCCTATAAGTCCCACCGTCAGTAGATTTAGCCATGTCTCCTTTAGAATTCTGGTGACCTTTGGCCTTATGTGTAACTGTTACCTCTGCAACCCCTATAAGTCCCACCGTCAGTAGATTTAGCCATGTCTCCTTTAGAATTCTGGTGACCTTTGGCCTTATGTGTAACTGTTACCTCTGCAACCCCTATACCCCATCAGCACATGGTCCTACGTATGCTCAATGGACCGACGGCTGATAACAGTATTCCCTCCACAGTGCGACACTGCAGCAGCTCTTCTCATGGCCACATATTTACTGCAGCTGCTTTTTCCTCATAACCTTGTTTTGTAGGAATCTTCACAAGTTTTGTGCCTGTGATTGATATGTCGAGCAGAAGAGAAAAGTGTTATTAAACAATGGATGTAATAGTCAGCGTTGTTAATCACTTGTTTGCCTACTGCCTGATCTTGTTATCACAGAGTCTGTGTTTGTGCAGCACTTCAAAGAGGCCTGATCTCCGAGAATGCTGTTCTTGCAAAAATCTGGTAAAAGTATTCACAACTGCAGCCAATAACATCCCAGGTTACAGAAACAGAAGCCCAGAGCCAGGAACGAGGGAGAAAGGAATGGATATTCTGGCTGCCAAAATGCTGCAACGCAAATAAAAAGGGATGGCTATGACTTAAAAAAAATAAATTTTTCTCTTAAAGGTAATGTACAAGATTAAAAAAAATGGCTGCCCTCTTCTACAACAGTGCCACACATGTCCAGAGGTTGAGTACGGTATTGCAGTTGTGCCTGATTCACAGCTTCCTATGACCTACATGTCCATTTAGACAGATTCCCTTTACTGTACTGTATGTCTCTATGTTACACTTTGGATTATCTCTCATTTACATTTGGGCATACCTACAATTGTAGGGAGTACGGTATTTTTTTTATGTCATCGGTGCTGCTGGAGCCTTTTGGCTTCCATACTTTGAAATTTTGCTTCTTTGCTTTTCTACCTCAAAGGCTCTTTGATCTGATTCCTTATTTTGCATTCTGCTCGGCTTCTGTAGCTGAGAAGTCTCGAGTCATGTTCTCCTGACTTATTTCCCTTTACATATTTCCATCACGGTATATGGAATATTACGATTATGCCTTTTTTCCCAAAGTACATACAGTCATATTCTAAATTCTTTATAATTCCCACAATAATTACTATATTGTTAAGAAAATTTTCTATCACTTAGGCTGGTTTTACACTTACCGTGTTTTTGCAGCCCGTTTTTGCGGCCCCAATGCATTTCTATAGGGCCGCAAAAACGGGCCGCAAAAATTCTACTGTGTACCGTGTGCCGTATGGCCGTGAGGGCCGTATATACGACCGTGAAAAAATATTGAGCTTGCTCAATATATTTCACGGCTTACGGACACGGCCCCCATATAAAATTAATGACTTCCGCAAACCGGAAGTGACGGTGTTCCGTAACTTCCAGTTTTGCGGAACGCCGTTTTTTTCCTTCCAAAATTTTTCTATAGTATTGTAAACGGCGATCCGCAAGTTTTTTGTGGTCTGTTATTGCGGCAGACCTTGAAAATTGCGGTGATACGGCCCGCAAAAACGGGTCGCAATAACGGGCCGCAAAAACGGGTCGCAATAACGGGCCGCAAAAATCACGGTAAGAGTAAAAGAAGCCTTAAAGGAGTCAGTCACAACCTTAATATTGAGGATCTCTCTCTACGATAGGTCATCAATAATAGATCGTTGGGGGTCCGAGAACTGTCACGCCAACATTTCTTAGCACTAAACAGCGTACAGACCTGACCGGTGGGAAAGCTTGTTGTAGGATCTCCACCAATCTGAAACTGATAACCTATCCTTACATCTACAAGTCTTAGATAACCCTTTTAAAACTAGTATTTAATTGTAGAGAGACTTCTTTAAATGTAATCCTCTATGGGAAGCGAAGTTTCGCACGCACCCATAGACTTGAATGACTGACTGCACTGCACTTTTCTAAAAACGGTGATCTAATGGATGAACCGCTCAAGAATGACATAGCCATACTTTCCAAAAATCCACATTTTACCAACAAAGGGGAATTTTTTAGGAGTTTCTATTTTTTTTTTGGGGGGGGGCGTGCCTGATTGTTCCTGGAGGCGGGACTTAAATATCCAAAATTTTGAGTTGTAAATAATGGTATGGAAGAATTGTATGAGAACAGGGGTGATGTGTAAATGAGCAAAAAGCTTTTGATAAACTATACCCCCATGTTGGTTTATACATTCGAGGACAGTCCTTCTGATGTTGTTTTTCTATTGTGTCATTCTATAGTAACACTGTCACAAAAGACCTCATTTTTTCCATTATCTGCATACCTAAAAGCGGTCTATCACATGATGTATTGTCCTCCCCATTATCATCACATAATAGTGGAGAGCCGGGAAAAAAACGGTAATTTTCAGTTATTTGCCCCTATTTAATTCAGCCTGATGTGAAAACAACACATCTCTCTTCTTCCAGAGTCACACAGAAGGAATAGCGCTGTAATACAGGTTTACTTAGAGACAAATGGCGCATTCGTTATTTCTCCGTCTTACAGCCGGCACAGTCTGCTCGATGTGAAATATTTCTGGCATATGGTGACATTTCAGTAATCAAATAGAAAACCTCCACTGTATTCTGCAATTAAAAATAAGTTGAAAATAAGACTTTAACCCCTTTCCGACAGGGCGTTTTTTTTTTGTTCCGTTCCCCTCTCCTTACAATGTGAAAAAAACAGAGGAAAAAAAAAATCAAAGTTAGGTGAAATTATTAAAAAAAAAATGCAATTCTGCCATTATTTTTTGGGTTTACCGCATTCTTGTCGGACCCTGGCAATATGATTTTACAGGTCAGTACAGTTAAAACGATATCAAGCTTAATAAAGTTTTTATTTTATTTAAGTGGTGAAAAAAAGGATTGGTTTGTAAATAAAATTAGCTTGTGTTGTTTTAACACTTTTTTGGGGGGGAGGGGTAAGTGCCACAACTTGTGGCGTTTAACATCTAATAAATTTGGCATTTTCCATACAAAAAATTTGGCATTTACCATCTAATAAATTTGGCATTTACCATCTAATAAATTTGGCATTTACCATCTAATAAATTTGGCATTTTCCATACAAAAAATTTGACATTTACCATAAAAAAAATTTGGCGTTTACGATACAAAAAATTGACATTTACATTCCAAAAATTTGGTATTTACCATACAAAAAATTTGACATTTACCATCAAAAAATTTGGCATTTTCCATAAAAAATTTTTGGCATTTACCATCTAATAAATTTGGCATTTACCATCCAAAAATTCAACATTTACCATCAAAAAATTTGGCATTTACCATCTAATTAATTTATAATTTGATAGATTGGACGTTTGCTAGAATTGTGCGTCTTAAATGCTGCTGTTCTAGATTGACAGCAGCATTCAAAGTGTTAAAGAGGACCTTTCACTAAGCCAAAAGTGGACAGATTTGGCTCTTATTTTATTCCTGCTGCTCCCCTGAGTATTGTGTTTTTTTGTTGTTTTTTTTTTTAAATCTTCTATATGGTCCCAGACATATAAGCATTTTTATTTTGTGCTTCTTTGTAGTTTAGGACGTGGACAATAAAGACATTAAAGCAGAGCAGCCTAAAGTCATGTCTCCAGAAAACCCTTTAAGCCACTCCCCCTTAGTAATAACCATAAAAATCTAATATCTCTTTAACCGTATGGCAAATTTCAAAAATTGGCTTACTCAGGGGAGCAGCAGAAGTAGAATAAGAGCAAAAACTGGTCATTATTTATACTGTGACAGCGCCGCCTTTAAACAGCAGCAATGGGAACTAACTCTGCTCGCTGCTGTTAGCTGAAAATCCTGAACAGCTGCCACCTGCTATGTGTGCTAGGGAGTCAACTCCTTAGCCCGCTCCATACACCCACACTTGAAACATATACAGTATGTACATCATGCGTCGAGAAGGGTTAATTAAGATTTTGGCAATAGATATCTTTGCTCGAACTAGGACCCATCTTTCAAGTTCCCAAATCTTACTCAAATGGAAAATTTTCAGTTTCTCCTGTCTTGTTCCTGTTGCATCAGTGTCATCATTACTTACATCACGGACCTGAGTGGGCATAGTTTTTGCTAGGTTGTCAATGGATAATCATTATTTTTTATTAGACGGATTCCCAAAACAATAAGTCGATCACAGGGATGAGAATCAAGAACCACAGAGATCAGCTAACCATAGGTGTGCAATTTCTCTACAGTGCCGCCACAGGAGAAATAAAGTATTACACTGTGCTAACTGAAGTGCATTGGACGTGCTGGGTCCTCCAAAGAATAGGCCAGGCATTGTAGCCAACTTGAGTTTTGGCTAACAGACGAGAGACCTGAATTTAGGTCAAAGTAAGGAACCCTTTAACAATAAAGTTATATAACAACATACTTTAATCTGCCAAAGCTGAAAAAGCTTTATGTTCTGTAATCCTGAAGATACAGGAGAGATATCATTAAGATCCAACTAATAAAGCATTAGGGACTGTGGACAACCTAAAATTAATAGGCAATATTTTCACTATAGGCAGTAATTATGCTCAGCCAGTGTAATACCTCTTATGGCCTATAGGTGTTGCTGCTGTTTTCAATGATTTCCTTAATTCCTTACTAAAAAAAAAATGCAAAAATCGATGAAATAAGATGTTTTTATTCCTGAGGATACTTTCTAAGATTCACCGCTGAACCCGAGATAAATTATTTTTAGTCTGTTGACATTTTTTTCCACCAAGTGTTGGAAATGTTATTTTACTCCCTGGGTGAGTACAGATGTTGGATTAGTAACTGAAAAGCTCAGAATAAGCCTGATTTATAAATAATGCACCAGCTCGGCTTAACAGACTGCTGATTTACATACAGACATTTACCGTAGATCTCTCCGGTGAGGGGGCAACTCATTACGAGATGCAACAGGTCTTCTAATGAGACAAACAAAGAAAAGCTGGGAGGACAATATCATTTATTCCATGCAACTGCTCCCTGCTGACTTCAACATAGGAAGGCAAAGGCATATGATTCACCCAAGGGTAAGCCTTAGCCTCCTTGGTGGCTCTGTTAAAAGGACACAGGTATAAGGAGAACTGATAGACTATGTTGCACTCAGGACGTCTACTGCGGTGGGGACTAGTGAAGGGTCGCAATTCAATGGAAAATAAAAGGAACAATTCTATCATGTGTCTCCTGCTTCTAGGGTCCTCTGTTTTTCTACTTGCTCTGAACACATTAAAGGGAATTTGTCAGCAGTTTTTTGCTACCTCATCTGACAGCAGCGTAATATAGGCAACGAGAAGCTGAATCCAATGATGTATCACTCAATTTACTGGGTGCAGCCGTTCTCTCACAATCAGACCTTTTAGATTTAGAAGGAAGCAGAGCTGAGAAAGCTAGCCCCGCCCACACCAGTCTACCTGTGTACAAGGTCCATAGGAATTGTATTTTGGCCACAGTGCTGCTTTTATTGGAATGCAGGGTGAATATCTTTCCTAATACCTGCATGAAATGATACCCTCACTTGCCTGGTGAATTCATACTAACAATCAGACACGTGCTTGTGTGAGACTCGATGTCTTTCTATACAGAAAATAAATAAGATTACCATGATCTACATTTAATTGTCGTCTGGTGAGTGGAAACGTGGTATGTACAAATATCTCATATTATTTCTAAGTGCGAGCTATAGGATTGGTGGCAGTGGGTGTAATAGACATCTGCTGATCTCATGCCCTACCGTTAAAATCTCTGGCATATATAGCTATTGCTGTATCTGATGATAGATGGCGCCATAGTTGTCTGACTCATATAGTGAATAAAATGCACCTTTTGTTAAAAGGCATTTGTCAGCAGATTTTTGCTATGTAATCTAAAGACAGCAGAAGATAGAGGCTGAAACACAGAATTCAGGGATGTGTCATTTGTCAAAGTGTGTGCTGTTGTTTACTAACTGTGAAGGATTTATCACTAAGAGATTAACATTGCTGGACTACGTTAGTATGGCAATGCCCCCTCTCCCTGTGATAAGCAGCTCACTGTCTATAGACAATGTACATACAGAGCCCGGTCGGGACAAGGTTAGCTGTGGTGTGGGCGGGGCTAGCTTCCTCAGCTCTGCTTCATTCTAAATCTAAAAGCTCTGTGTCAGAAAGGCTGCACCGAGTAAAATAAGTAATACATCATTGCATTCAGCTTCTCTTTACCTACATTACGCTGATCACAGATGAGGTAGCAAAAACCTACTGACAGACTTTCTTTAAGAAGAACAAATACCACCCACAGAGTATATGTATAAGCTGTGTGAAGGACTGTATCCAGACAACTGTCGTCAATGATTCATATACTAAATGGTCCCTCTCCCTAGTCAAAAGTGGTGTACTCCGAGGATTCAACCAGCGACCATAATTTTCCAATTTTGTGAAAATGTAAAGTTATGTAGCGGAGCACTAATAATCTACAGGCACTTAATGTCCTATGGGGATTAAAACAGGGGGAATTACTAGTAGAAAATAAAGTGAGCATGTCATGTCAATTTGCTGCTTGTAAAGCCTGCAGGAAATTGTCGTGTATTCAAAGAGACATGAATTCTCATGACATGGACATAATATTACTGGTAAGTGCAGCCTTTTTTAAAACACACAGTTTTAGGATAAAAAGGATGCCCTGTGGGTGGAAAAACAAATAGCAAATTTCATTAGAAGACAAGATGACCCATCTACCGCTATACTAAAGACTACTTTCATACAAATGGCATCTACAGTATGAGGTTTTCCTTCAAGCGCTATCACAGAGTCCCAAATACTAAACCTTTGGCCAACCCTTTGGCATTTTGATTACCTACTAAAAAAAAAGATGTATTTAGCTACTGCCTGTCTTTTAATAGATCTTCAAAAATATTTCCTTCACTAGATGTTAGTTGTACTGTCTTACACTAATGTGTCATCTTACATTATTATATTTTTCAGCCTGTAAGCCTTACAGTAGCCATACATATTATATAAAAGTCACCCAAACCTGATGACGTCAGTGGGATCAGCAAATTTGCTAATATTTATGGGATCTTGCAATTTTTCCCCAGTAGCAGATGTTAAGAAAAAAGAAGGATGGGGCATGTTGCATTTTAACATGTCCGATCTATTTTTTTTCATGTTGGCGATAAGAAATTCCAGAGGAGTCAGTCAATGGGTTATTCCCCTCTTCACTCTAGAAACACATACGTGCTCAAGTGGGTCATATTTATGGGTGAATCAGCAAGAAGAGTTGTCAGTTCGGTATAGGCCATGTTTAGAAATTGTTAAGGGGGAATTCCCATGTTAGCAAGTGTTGGCATACTAAGATATGCTATGACGTAAAGAGGCAATCTCATCAAAATTTGTATCCTCTTAATATAGAGCAACCATAATATTATATAGCACTGTGCACTTACAATTGCTCATTTTGCCTTTCTTCCCAGCTAATTCTTCTCTTTTCCATTAAGTCTTTGACATCAGGTGATTAAAAACTGATTAGTTGAATCCTTCTAAGCTCTCTGTAGAAACAGGAGGTCAATTTTCCCTGTATGAGTTAAGAGTCACTGGAAAAGTCCCTGGCAGGGGAAGAGGGAGCAGCTGACTCAGGAGTTGAAGAAGGGAATGATAAATGCAGGGACAAGAGACTTCCGGTTTCTACATAGAACATAGAAAAGAGAAGAATTAGCTGGGTAGAAAGGCAAAATGAGCAATTGTAAGTACACATAGATAGATAATATGATGATTACAATATATTAAGAGGATAAAAACTTTGATGGGAGTGTGTTGTGAAAGCTCTGGATTGGACTTCTGAGTTGGGGCTCCCTCTGGTGGCTGCTGATAGTAATGAAGCTGCTTTGACTGACAGAGGTCTTTCAGCTGGGGACGATTGGCAATCAGGGATTGCTGACTGGGGAGATATAAGTGAGCTACCTTCACATGATCATCGCCGGTGATTTGTTCTTCCTGGTCCCATTTGGATGTCAGCTTGCTTCCTGCTTTCTCCTGCAACTTTCAGATAAGTTGTTTGCTGCTTGTTTCTGTGGCTTTTTGTTTTTCCTTTTCTTTTTCTGCCCTTCTGGAGTGAGGTCAGCCAGGTTCCCCGGCTGGGGCCTGCGCTGATCTCTGTTTCTCATTTACCACTGTTTATGTGTTCAGTCCCTGTTATTTCAGTATCTGCTGGCTAGCTACCTGCTCACACCAGAGTTCTGATCTAACGGGGGAGAGATCGTGTGGTCTCAGTATTTTTTGGAAATCAGAAGAGTTGGAATTTTTCTTAGGGTTTTGCCGGATTGCAGACAGTATTCTTTCCTGTCCTATTCTATCTAGACAGTTTTGGGCCCCAGCGTTTGCGTGTTCTATTTTCTGCCTGTGTTCGTATTTCATCTTGTCTAACTACCAATATATGTGTGGGGGCTACCTATTCCTTTGGGGCACTACTCCGGGGCAGTTAGCTTTCCCCTTTCTATCTTTAGGCTTAGTTAACTCTCCGGCTGTGCCGAGGCGTCTAGGTCATCGTAGGTATGTCCCACGGCTGCTTCTGGTTGTGCGGTTAGTTTAGGGGTCTGCAATCCGCTAGTTACCAACCTCTCTGGGTGTCCAGCTGCCTTGGCTATTTTTGCTACTGTCCTCCTCGGCTACCAAATCATAACACGAGTGCTTTTTTAATGATCATTGGTGGTCCAACCCTTGAGACCACCATAGACTCAAAAAATAAAAGGGTTGACGTGCTTCTTAAGTGTCCTCTTCACAGTCTTTCGTCTGCACATATTATTTCCTTGACGCCCAGTAATAGGTGCTGGAACTTTCTTTCTCTTCTGTTGTGAATGGGTTTGAGATGAGTTCTGAGCAGAGGCTCCCTCTGGTGGTTACAAGCGGTACTAGTGAAGATTGTGAGGACTGGGAATCAGGTGTTACTGACTGGTCTTATATAAGGGAGTCATTTTCCCATCAGGGTTGCCGGTGATCAATTGTTCTGGTCTGAATCCTTCTTTCCAGTTTCCCTTGTAGCCTGCTGTGTCGTGTCTGCATCTCCTGCTATCAGATAAGACATTTTCTTCTTTTGTGTTTGTGCTATATTTTTGCATTTTGTCCTGCACTTCTGTGGGGGCCTTCAGGGTCCCCTCCGGGGGCTTTTGCCCCCTCAGTTTAGTTCAGCCACTGAGTTTTGTACTTTTGCTTTTTCCAGTTTTTTCAGTGGCTGCTGTTTTGATTTTGTTACACCAGAGAACTAATTTAGGTGGTAGAGGTCGTGTGATCTCAGGTGATTTTGAAATTAGTAGTGTTGGTATTTTTCAGGGTTTTCTGAGATTGCAGTAAGTACCCTTCCTGTCCTTTTCTATTTAGATAGTTTGGGCCCCAGCGTTTGCTCATACTATTTTCTTTCTGTGTCAGTATTTCCTCTTGTCTAACCGCCATTACATGTTTGGGGGCTTTCTATTATCTTTGCGGTTCTGCTCCGGGGCAGATAGCTTTCCTATTTCTATCTTTAGGTGTAGTTAGTTTCTCAGGCTGTGACGAGGCGTCTAGGACCAACGTAGGAACGCTCCACGGCTGCCTCTAGTTGTGGTGGTTAGTCAGGGTACTGCAATCTCAAAGATTCCAACTGCTCTGGTGTATTTCCTTTTTTACCTGCACTCCTCAGCTACCGTAACATAACAGTATCACCGGCCAAAAATTGAAAATTGTATGGTACTCACAGAAGGAAAAAATATTGTGAAAGAATAAGGTTGTCAGAGTTGTCAGAGATATTTTTCTGTTTGTTGCATTTTTTTCCCTCTGTATCTCTGGGTGCTGGGGAGGATCTTTTCTCCCAATGGAGTTTGCACAGTTGTCTGGCCGTGTGGATCAGCTTGCCACTGAGGTTCAGAGTATTGCTGCATATCTTGCTAGGTTGCCTGTTGTGGAACCTAGGATCCCCATGCCAGATTTGTTTTTAGGGGATCGAGCTAAGTTTCAGAATTTCAAAAATAATTGTAAATTGTTTTTTGCCTTAAAATCTAAGTCCTCAGGAAACGCAGCACAGCAGGTTCAAATTATCATCTCTCTCCTGCGCGGCGATCCTCAGGATTGTGCTTTTTCCCTGATACCTGGGGATCCTGTTTTGAGTGATGTTGATGCATTTTTTCAGGCTTTGGGGTTATTGTACGATGAGCCTAATGTCACTGATCAAGCTGAAAAAGCCTTGTTGGCATTAAATCAGGGGCTTGATGACGCTGAGTTATACTGTCAGAGATTCCGTAGGTGGGCAGTCCTGACCAAATGGAATGACGACGCTTTGGCGGCCCTTTTCCGGAAGGGTCTGTCGGATAATGTAAAGGATGTTATGGTGGGATTCCCTGTCCCCTCTGGTCTCAATGATTCTATGTCATTAGCGATTCAAATTGACAGACGTTTGCGTGAGCGGAGAAGTATGCGTGGAGTGGTGTTGCCTTGTGAGCCAGCTTCTGAGCCCATGCAGTGTGATGGAGTGGTGTCTGGGGCACAGCGTCATGAGTTTCGAAAGCGCAATGGGTTATGTTTCTACTGTGGTGATGCCTCTCATGCTATTTCAGTCTGCCCTAAGCGGGGAAGATGTTTTGCACGCTCAGTTGTCTTGGGTAGTGTTCAGACTAAGTTTTTATTAACTGTCACTCTGATATGCTCTCTGTCCTCATTTTCTGCTCAGGCTTTCGTTGATTCTGGAGCAGCTATTAACCTGATGGATTATGATTTTGCTAAACGTTGTGGGTTTCCCTTGATACCCCTACAGAAGTCTATTCCCCTACTGGGGATCGATTCTACCCCTTTGGCTGAGAATAAACCCCAGTTTTCTACTCAGGTGATAATGAGGGTTGAACCTGATCACCAGGAGTGCTGCAAATTTTTGGTTCTATATAATCTGCATGACATTATCGTGCTGGGTTTCACTTGGTTACAGTCTCATAATCCTGTTTTGGATTGGAAATCTGTGTCTGTAACCAGTTGGGGCTGCCAATGTGTTAATACCAACACTCCTGTTTTTTCTGCCTCCCCCCAGGCTCAGGATGTTCCTGACTTTTTGTTTGATTTTTCTGATGTGTTTAGCGAAAGTAAATCTGCATCCTTACCTCCCCATAGGAGCTATGACTGCGCTATTGAATTAGTGCCGGGTAGTAAATTCCCTAAAGGTCGCCTTTTTAACTTGTCTGTACCTGAACATGACGCTATGCGGTCTTATATCAAGGAATCATTGGAGAAGGGTCATATCAGACCATCCTCTTCACCCTTAGGTGCTGGTTTTTTCTTTGTGGCCAAAAAAGATGGTTCATTAAGGCCGTGTATTGATTATCGTCTCTTGAACAATATTACTGTGAAATATCAATACCCGTTACCCTTGATTTCTGACCTGTTTTCCAGGGTGAAAAATGCTACTTGGTTTACCAAGCTTGACCTCAGGGGAGCGTATAACCTTATTCGCATTAAGCACGGGGATGAATGGAAGACGGCATTCAATACCCCTGAAGGGCATTTTGAGTACCTAGTGATGCCCTTTGGGCTCACTAATGCTCCTTCCGTCTTCCAGTCCTTCATGAATGACATTTTCAGGGATTTTGTGGATAAATTTCTGATTGTTTATTTGGATGATATCTTGATTTTTTCTAATGACTGGGACTCTCATGTGAAACATGTTCGAACTGTATTCCAGATTTTGAGAGAGAATGCTCTGTATGTGAAGGGATCAAAGTGTCTTTTTGGCGTACAGAAGATCTCATTTCTGGGATTCATTTTGTCCCCATCTGTTATTGAAATGGACCCGGTTAAGGTTCAGGCCATCTGTGATTGGGTCCAACCTACTTCATTAAAGTCAATCTTATAAACCAGACCAAAAAACACCAAAAAGGTGTAATACAGGATATACATAGAGTATAACGTGCAAATTAATGGAAATCAAATAAAGAAAATAGCACTACTCATAATGACAAAATACAAAATTTTATTAGAAGTAAACATCAAATACTAAAATTACCAGGGATGGCAGTGAAAAACCGACTAAACAGGGAAAGCGGAGACACCAGGGAACAAGCACCTGGAGGGTACCATATATATAACAATGGTAATGCAAGGACCAAGTATAAAGTGCATAAAGTGACTAGTCACATTGGATGACAATGTAAACAGGAGTAATATACACACATCAAAGTCAGGACTAGAGTACAACATTAACACAAAAACGGTCCATGCTACCAGTAAAATGAACAAATGGCCCAGCTTGAATACCTGAGTGAGACCGCGTCCCTGCCACCCCAACGCGCGTTTCGGCGCAGTGCCTTCTTCCGGAAGAAGGCACTGCGCCGAAACGCGCGTTGGGGTGGCAGGGACGCGGTCTCACTCAGGTATTCAAGCTGGGCCATTTGTTCATTTTACTGGTAGCATGGACCGTTTTTGTGTTAATGTTGTACTCTAGTCCTGACTTTGATGTGTGTATATTACTCCTGTTTACATTGTCATCCAATGTGACTAGTCACTTTATGCACTTTATACTTGGTCCTTGCATTACCATTGTTATATATATGGTACCCTCCAGGTGCTTGTTCCCTGGTGTCTCCGCTTTCCCTGTTTAGTCGGTTTTTCACTGCCATCCCTGGTAATTTTAATATTTGATGTTTACTTCTAATAAAATTTTGTATTTTGTCATTATGAGTAGTGCTATTTTCTTTATTTGATTTCCCCTACTTCATTAAAGGCTCTTCAGAGATTTTTAGGTTTTGCCAATTTTTATCGTAAATGTATTGGTAATTTCTCGGTTATTGTTAAACCATTAACTGATTTGACCAGAAAGGGTTCTGATGTGGTGAATTGGCCTCCTGAGGCAGTCTCTGCATTTCAGGAACTTAAGCAGAGATTCACTTCTGCTCCTGTTCTACGGCAGCCTGATGTTTCTCTGCCATTTCAGGTGGAGGTTGATGCCTCTGAAATTGGGGCAGGTGCCGTTTTGTCCCAAAAAGATCCAGAGACCTCTAAAAGTAACCCTTGTGCCTTTTTCTCTCGAAAATTTTCTCCTACTGAACGTAATTATGACGTGGGTAATAGGGAGTTATTGGCCATGAAGTGGGCTTTTGAAGAGTGGAGACATTGGCTGGAGGGAGCCAAACATCAGGTGGTGGTCCTTACGGACCATAAGAATCTGGTCTATCTGGAATCTGCCAAGCGACTCAATCCTAGACAGGCCAGGTGGGCCTTGTTTTTCACACGTTTTAATTTTGTGGTTTCCTTTCTTCCTGGCACTAAGAATGTTAAGGCGGATGCCCTCTCGAGGAGTTTCCTTGCGGACTCTCCTGAGTTATCTGATCCTTCTGTTATTTTGAAAGAGGGTGTAGTTCTTTCCGCCATCTCGCCCAATTTGAGACTTGCTCTGGAGGGGTGTCAGGAGCATAGGCCCGAGCGCTGCCCTGTTGGAAAATTGTTTTTCCCGGACCAATGGAAAAAGAGTGTGATGTCTGAGATTCATTGTTCCGCATTGGCTGGGCATCCCGGAATTTTTGGTACCAGAGACTTGGTTAGTCGGTCCTTTTGGTGGCCTACCTTGTCTCGCGATTTCAGGGAATTTGTGCAGTCCTGCGGGACTTGCTCTCGCTCCAAGCCTTGCTCTCGCTCTAGTGGTTTGTTGATGCCATTGCCTGTGCCCAAGAGACCATGGACCCATATCTCTATGGATTTCATTTCCGATCTTCCTGTTTCTCAGAGAATGACCACCATCTGGGTAATTTGTGATAGGTTTTCCAAAATGATACATCTTGTGCCATTACCTAAGTTGCCTTCCTCCTCTGAATTGGTGCCGTTGTTCCTTCAGCACGTGGTTCGTTTACACGGCATTCCTGAGAACATTGTGTCTGACAGAGGAGTCCAGTTTGTTTCCAGATTTTGGAGGACTTTTTGTTCTAAACTGGGTGTTCAATTGTCTTTCTCCTCGGCATTTCATCCTCAGACCAATGGTCAAACTGAGAGAACAAACCAGACATTGGAGACTTATCTAAGATGCTTTGTGTCTGCTGATCAGGATGACTGGGTCTCTTTTTTGCCTTTGGCTGAGTTTGCTCTTAATAATAGGGCTAGCTCTGCCACTTTGATGTCTCCGTTTTTCTGTAATTCTGGGTTTCACCCTCGATTTTCTTCAGGACAGACGGAGGCTTCTGTCTGTCCAGGTGTTGACTCTGTTGTTGAGCGTATGCAACAGATTTGGGACCAGGTAGTGGAGAGGTTGTCCCTCTCTCAGGAGAAGGCCCAGCGGTTTGCTAACCGGCATAGGACTGATGGTCCTCGGTTTAAAGTGGGGGACTTGGTCTGGTTGTCCTCAAAGAATATTCCTATGAGAGTAGCATCTCCTAAATTTAAGCCTAGGTTCATTGGACCTTATAAGATCATGGAGATTATTAATCGTGTTTCTTTTCGTTTGCTTCTTCCAGGGACATTTAAGATCCATAACGTGTTCCACAAGTCCTTGTTGAAGAGGTTTGTTGAGCCAGTGGTTCCTGCTGCTGTGCCTCCTGACCCTGTTTTGGTTGAGGGCAATCTGGAGTATGTGGTTGAGAAAATATTGGATTCTCGTTTTTCTAGACGAAGACTCCAGTATTTGGTTAAATGGAGAGGTTATGGTCAGGAAGACAATTCTTGGGTGTTTGCTTCGGACATCCATGCTAGGAGACTTATCCGTGCGTATCATAGAACTCATCCTGACCGACCTGGTTGCTCAAATGAGGGTTCGGTGACCCCTCCTCAAGGGGGGGTACTGTTGTGAATGGGTTTGAGATGAGTTCTGAGCAGAGGCTCCCTCTGGTGGTTACAAGCGGTACTAGTGAAGATTGTGAGGACTGGGAATCAGGTGTTACTGACTGGTCTTATATAAGGGAGTCATTTTCCCATCAGGGTTGCCGGTGATCAATTGTTCTGGTCTGAATCCTTCTTTCCAGTTTCCCTTGTAGCCTGCTGTGTCGTGTCTGCATCTCCTGCTATCAGATAAGACATTTTCTTCTTTTGTGTTTGTGCTATATTTTTGCATTTTGTCCTGCACTTCTGTGGGGGCCTTCAGGGTCCCCTCCGGGGGCTTTTGCCCCCTCAGTTTAGTTCAGCCACTGAGTTTTGTACTTTTGCTTTTTCCAGTTTTTTCAGTGGCTGCTGTTTTGATTTTGTTACACCAGAGAACTAATTTAGGTGGTAGAGGTCGTGTGATCTCAGGTGATTTTGAAATTAGTAGAGTTGGTATTTTTCAGGGTTTTCTGAGATTGCAGTAAGTACCCTTCCTGTCCTTTTCTATTTAGATAGTTTGGGCCCCAGCGTTTGCTCATACTATTTTCTTTCTGTGTCAGTATTTCCTCTTGTCTAACCGCCATTACATGTTTGGGGGCTTTCTATTATCTTTGGGGTTCTGCTCCGGGGCAGATAGCTTTCCTATTTCTATCTTTAGGTGTAGTTAGTTTCTCAGGCTGTGACGAGGCGTCTAGGACCAACGTAGGAACGCTCCACGGCTGCCTCTAGTTGCGGTGGTTAGTCAGGGTACTGCAATCTCATAGATTCCAACTGCTCTGGTGTATTTCCTTTTTTACCTGCACTCCTCAGCTACCGTAACATAACACTCTTCCTCTAGAGGAGACCTAAATTAAATGCCTGTTCACGACATTCACATCCCAGCTCCTGAACCTTGAACTTGACCAAAATAAAAGACTAGATATCTATGGGCTTTAGACTTTGAGACAATGGCCTAAGTTAATGTCAGACTTCTCAAGCTGGATAAACTGGCTGATCCGGTAGCAAAAGAGAAACTGTAAAAAAAAGTTATTCCTGTACTAGCAATGATAAATTCATGGCCTGCAAGCATGGTTCAATCAGCAGACTTCCTATAGATACATTTACCAAAGGACAGGATCAGATCAAGCTCAAAACTTCAATAAAGCACAAAAGTAACTATAAAACTACAATGCATTAATAATAAAGTCAGACTAGAACATTGCTACAATACTATGGTAAGTTCATGGAGTTGAAACACATACTGGTTGGAAATCTTAAGTTGCACGGTCAAATCGCTGAGAAAAAAATACACAATGCCTATTACTAAAACCCTATGATATGGAAAAATTATATTTACATGTCTTTCAAATTAACATTAGTTATTAAAACTGGCTGCAATTTTCATTTCATCAGAAATAATGATTTTTTGCAGCTTGACACAAGTTTTAGATTTTTCTCTTGAGGGAGTGTCCCTCCCTGTAATACAGGCTGGATGTGAAGTCTGTGGATCCAGGATCCAGCTTCTATCCTGCACTTATTTCCTCTCTGTGTGTTTTTTTTTGTTGTCTATAACGAGTTTTCTCTCTTTTAACTTTTTAGATAGTCTTCCTTTTCTTAACTTCAAATCTATGCACAACTCTCTCATCTTCACTCAATACTGCCATCTCTAAGGCTAGGGACACAAGACCATTTTTCTCTCATCAGAAAAAATCAATTCGATTATGCTAACCTCAAGCTGATCGGGTGAGATCTGATTTTCATGGATGTGGAGAAAAAAAAAGTTTCTCCACCTTTCTCTATATTGTCAGTCCATAAAAATCGGAGCGCACTTGGATGACATCCGAGTGCAGTCAAATTTTTTCCACGGACTCATACAGTTGAATGCGTGAGTGCCATCCGATTCTCAAAGGCAAATTATGCACGCTGCGATTTTTTTCTTAGCACCGAGTCAGTCTGGGAAAAAAATCGGACATGTGCACAGCCCCATAGAATAACATGGGGAAGAGTGCTGCCCGTCAATACTACGAACAGCACACGTCCAATTTTTAAAGGTCATGTGACACTGGGAAAGACACAGGGGCGCGAGGATCAGTAGCGCTGATGGATTGTATTTTTTCTTCTAGATAAAGGACTCTGGAGCAGAATTTTTTAATGAGATTATTTAGAAAGTTGCCTAATTTTGCATTTAGAAAAAAAATTAACAAAAATGAGAATTTAGAAAAAAACAAAGACTTTAATAGTAAATATACAATATGTTAATTTGTTCATTTGCATACACTGAAAATTATAATAATGCATTTACCTATACTTCTTTGGATAAGATACTCGAGGATGTAAGCCTTTCGATAATTCCGAGAGACGTTTCTCTCTGGCATGAATTTATCTCCAATCTACCGCCTGCATGCTAAACACCACAGGCTTTTCCTTGGGAGCACACATCAAAGCAAGATCATGGCCGAGTCACAAAGGCAAGCTCGCTGCTCGAGGGAAGGGCACCATCAAACCTTCAAATTTAGCTCAGATTGATCCCCAGAGAACTGACAGCCCACTGGGTAAGACACACGGCTGAAAGCACAAATGTCATCCAACACTGGCCGGACCGCAGAGTTCACTTGAAAGCATGGGAACTGAAAGATTTACATTCTTTATATGCTCAAAATTATTCAAACCTATGTATTTTTTGTATTTGTCTAAAAAATGGGATAATTTTTGAGCCTTTTGAAATTTTTCATATTGAAAATCTATCTATCATATATATATATATAATTTTTATTTTACATTTTTATTAGTCCTCGTAGGTATCTTGAAACTGGAATCACTAGATCGCTTGTACAATACACTGCACTACTTTTGTAGTGCAGTGTACTGTGCACAAAAATGATGGGCATGGCTGCCATAATAACCTATTGGCACCCCCTGCTGGGGGAAAGGGAGCAATGGGGCGACAGAAGAGGCCCACCTCTTCTAACAACTTAGCTAGCTCTGACCGAAACAGCGCCTGCCATATATACAATGGGTTTGGCTACTGAGCTCGCTCCACTTGAGTCGCACAACACCAGGGTTATGGGGTACTCGGCACCGAGCCCGTAAACTTCAATGGGGGAATAGGTCACGGGTAGCGCAGCTCGGTCCGTTGCCCTGGGCGCTCATTCAAAGGGGGATATTTACAGGGGATAGTAGTAATGTTCGTGACGCCACCTGTGGTTTCTGATCAGGGTGACCAGTGCTGCAGGGTGAATCCTCTGAGGGGTTGTTATTTGGCAGCAAGGTGTTAAGTCCCCCACAGGCGAGACTGGATCCCTCAAGGTATATGGCGGTGCAGGGTGCAGGCAATAAAGCAGTCACACACAAGTCAGTCTCTTTCCGTACCTTTACTGGTGGTATTTGCAGGTATGTCCCGGGAAGCTGCTCAGGGTGGAGGATGCACATCCAGGTAATCACCGAGTAGGTTTAAGGCCTCCTTACTTCTTACGTGTGAGTTTCCAATCTGCATGAATCTAAGTTCAACTCTGTATAGAACAGCTACGCCCGGCCGACATTGTGGTGGAGCCTTCTTTTGGCAAGAACTGAGTCTATGTGCTGATCAGGCCCGACTCCTGTTCTCCCTGACCCCAGTTACGTATCAGCACTATAGGGCCCCTCTGCGACTTGAAGTCCAGCAGGGATTCCGGTTTTCTCCCACTAGCCGTGAAGGTTCTAGCAAGCTTCGGACCCGGTGTCCGGTTGTGCAGAGTGGAGGCAGCTATCGTTGCTGTATCGCCTCGGTCACTCTTTCCCTTTTGTCACCACTCGCCCGTCGCCCTACTCTCACCCTTAACATAAGCACGGGTAACAGTAGGTGTAGTCAAGTCATCAGCTTCCTTCCTTCCACAGCTCACTGACCGTTTCTCAGTCGACTCGATGTTATGATAACTGTAGTCCCCTTCCTTCTTCTCCTTCATAGACTCTGTCCAGAGCAGCTCTCAGGACCTTCCGTCAGATTGAATTCACGCTCGCTCCGAGAGTCACTTTCCACATTCCTTGGAACTAACAGTCAGACCGTTCTGAGGTAACAGCTTGTCCTTCGTCCTCTGTCGCATCTTACAGGAATCACCAATCATCTGAACTCGCTCTGGCTCAGACAAAGCTCTGACTAGAACATCTCACTCTAACAGGAAATCTCCGTCTGTCTGCCTAGACCAACTAACTACTGCTACGTCTCCCACACCCTTATATATCCTAAGGCTCCCTCTGGTGGCACTATAGGGAAGTGTGAGATGTGAATGAATATCAGGTGTTTGTGATTTACCTTTCTGTGCATTCTCCAGGAAACATGTGTCACCAAGCGCAGCTGGGCCACACACACTCATTGGAACAAGACAAGTGATGTCCATATATGTCACATTTCTGGAAGATCTGATGACGCTGGTGCACTTACTTTTTTTAAAATCCATGTCAGAATGGCTTTAGAGTGAGGAAGTCCATAAGTCCAAGTGTATTCAGTCTTCCCCCCACCCAGTCTGACAGCTGCAGCTTGTACTGAGCAGTGTGAGATCTCAGCAGCAGAGTTGATGGATGCTCAGGATCTGTCAACCCGGATTGGTGGTCAGCGATTAAGCAGCAGCAGGGAAGAGGGACGCTGAGGACTTATCAATTGTCTGACATGGGTTTTCTAAGTAAGTACAACAGTCTCATCAAGTCTAAGAGATCTATTTAATAATGTTTGTAGCTTTTTTTCTGAAATCGACATATCCTCTTTAAGTCTACCTAAGAAAAAAAAGACAACCGGATTCCTCTAGATCTCTTAGAGGGTCTACATTTTTTTAACATTAGGGCACGTGCACACGGGACGGATAGTAAGATTTCCTTGGAAGAAGGTTCGACATACCACTATATTTTTATAAACCGCCACACAAATATTTAAGCTGATTGACATCGATTGTAGATTTCGGAAATTAATGGAAGTCGGGATTCATTTAACCATCGTTTGCGAGTAATTAGGAGAACATTAGATCAATCTTAATAAAGTAGTATTATTTTAAAGCATAAAATCACTTAAAATAAAGCAATAAAATAAACTAAAATGTAATACAAGCAAGAAAAAGAAGAAACCTAGATCCACATCCATGAAGTCAAGGTTTACAGGATATAACATTGCCTTTCAATACACGTTTTCATCAAATTACTAGATGCTTCTTCTTGGATTGCTTGGTTCCTGTTTGGCTTGAGGTTTTGCTGGCACTCATCTGTGTAATGATGAGTTGATGTTTCCTGAACTTATCCTCCCCCATCTGATGTCACATGTACCAGTCACTGGCCATATACTGTGTATTCAACCACACGAGACAAAGTAAAATTGAGAGCGCTACACGTCACATCCATTTATCACAGTGGAAACTGATGCCTGGCCTAGCGCTGGGGCTATGCTGACACCACGAATTACCGTATCTCAGGCTGCCTGCTCCAGCACTAAACAAAGGGACCTGATATCGGAAAATGGAGCTGAACAACAATATACCGTGTATTACCGGTACACTATCGACCACGTGTATTTAAAGGGGCATGACACACAAAGCAAAGATCTTTACTCACAAAGCATAGGGACAGTCACGATTTTTCCAGGATAATTCTGTAAACCAAATCAGAAAAAAGGTGCGGACTGTGCCGAAAAGTGAATGTCCTTTGTCATTTTGAGAGCAGTCCTGGGTGGCTAAGGGGAAGGGGAATGATATTTCCAGATTCGGGGAAATAAAATGATGGCAAGAATGGACCTATATAAAAAGGACAAAAGTATTTGACCAACTTACAATCCTTAATCCAGAGCCAAAAAAGTTGGACAAGGCAAGACCCAACATCCGGGCCTTCTACTGTGTCGTAGATCCAAGTAAGGCTAGGGTCAGTGCACAGGGCTGTGGAGTCGGTAAGCCAAACCAACGACTCTGACTCTGACTCTTCAATTTCCCTGACTTCCGACACCACAACACCAACTCCGACTCCACGACTCTGACTCCCCAGCACTGTCTGACTACTGAGCATGTTCGTAAAGTGCACCCCAGATTCATTGCCACGACTCCGACCGCCCAGCACTGCCTCACTAATGAGCAATGTACATAAAGTGCAGCACAGACTCATCTCCGTGACTCCAACCCCCCAGCACTGCCTCACTACTGAGCATGTACATAAAGTGCAGCACAGATTCATCTCCACGACTCCGACCCCCCAGCACTGCCTCATTACTGAGCATGTACATAAAGTGCAGCACAGATTCATCTCCATGACCCCCAGCACTGCCTCACTACTGAGCATGTACATAAAGTGCAGAACAGATTAATCTACACGACTCTGACCCCCCAGCACTGCCTCACTACTGAGCATGTACATAAAGTGCAGCACAGACTCATCTCCGTGACTCCAACCCCCCCAGCACTGCCTCACTACTGAGCATGTACATAAAGTGCAGCACAGATTCATCTCCACGACTCCGACCCCCCAGCACTGCCTCATTACTGAGCATGTACATAAAGTGCAGCACAGATTCATCTCCATGACCCCCCAGCACTGCCTCACTACTGAGCATGTACATAAAGTGCAGAACAGATTAATCTACACGACTCCGACCCCCCAGCACTGCCTCACTACTGAGCATGTACATAAAGTGCAGCACAGATTCATCCACGACTCCGACCCCCCAGCACTGCCTCACTACTGAGCATGTACATAAAGTGCTGCACAGATTCATCTCCACGACTCCGACCCCCCAGCACTGCCTCACTACTGAGCATGTACATAAAGTGCAGCACAGATTCATCTCCACGACTCTGACCCCCCAGCACTGCCTCACTACTGAGCATGTACATAAAGTGCAGCACAGATTCATCTCCACGACTCCCCAGCACTGCCTCACTACTGAGCACGTACATAAAGTGCAGCACAGACTCATCTCCACGACTCCGACCCCCAGCCCTGCCTCACTACTGAGCATGTACATAAAGTGCAGCACAGATTCATCTCCACGACTCCGACTCCCCAGCACTGATCACTACTGAGCATGTACATAAAGTGCAGCACAGATTCACCTCCACGACTCCGAGCCCCCAGCACTGCCTCACTACTGAGCATGTACATAAAGTGCAGCACAGATTCATCTCCACGACTCCGACCCCCCAGCACTGGTCACTACTGACCATGTACATAAAGTGCAACACAGATTCATCTCCATGACTCCGTCTCCCCAGCACTGGTCACAACTGAGCATGTACATAAAGTGCAGCACAGATTCATCTCCACGACTCCAACCCCCCAGCACTGCCTCACTACTGAGCATGTACATAAAGTGCAGCACAGATTCATCTCCACGACTCCGACCCCCCAGCACTGCCTCACTACTGAGCATGTACATAAAGTGCAGCACAGATTCATCTCATCTCTGACTCCTCAGCACTGGTCACTACTGAGCATGTACATAAAGTGCAGCACAGATTCATCTCAACTAAAAGCCGAGATCCTTACATCAGGAACAGAACAGACATTTATAGGACATTTCATAACTGTCCCCAATTCTTATGAAAAAATTTACAGCACATCCTGCACTGTACTACTGAACCCAATTTATTATATATTTTAGGAGTTGGAGTCAGTCCATTTTATACTGACTCCAACTCCGACTCCACCAAAATGGACACCAACTCTGACTCCACAGCCCTGAGGGTCACACCAGCGTATTTTCTCTCATCCGCAAGAATCGGGCCAGTCATGCTAATCAGACTCTGACCAGTGCATGATTAGTGGATGATTCAACTTTCTCAGATGAAAATATGGGAAATAAATTTCTCCATCTTCTCTATTCTGTCAGTCGTATATCATCTGAGTGCAGTCCAATTTTTTTCACGGACTCATTGACTTGCACGGCCGAGTACGATCTGATCGGACCCAACTCAGGCACGCTGCAATGTAATCCTCGGTCCGGCTTGATCGAGGAAAAAAACTGGAAATGTGCACGGCCCCATAGGATAACATTGGTCCAAGGGCGATCGAATATTTTGTTGGATTTCACTTGGGTCAAAAATACGGTTAAGTGCACGAGACCTAATATCACATTGGTGAAATCTGCGATCTTGGGTGACCATTAATTCCAGAATCAAGGTCTCAACATCCTTAACGAATAGCTGATTGAAGGGAACACCTTCTTTGTTCACCAGGCATAGATCAGTCATTTTGGCTATGTGACAACTAAGAGTGGATAGGACAAATGTGTAATATCAGGAACTGTATGGAACTGTGCCTGGTAAACATTGAATGGGAGAGTATCTTTCATCTTTTCGTTGCGATGGACACCCACTGATGCGATATTGATAGCCTAACCTAAAAACAGGTCATCAATTTTGTAAACCAGTAGAAACCTATAGAGGAAGCCATGATATAAGTGAGAGTAACCACCCCCTGGTGTGCTGGCCCCAGCTGGCAAATTATCCCAAAACAGCCCCCACAATCCCACTTTCCTGACCCTGTAGTGTGGACTATATATTTAGGAGTAGTCTAAAGGGCGCACGCAGTAAGGGGGGCGCACGCATCACAGAAAGCAAAGCATCGAGTAAAAGGCAGTTATCCATGGCAGTTAATCAGGGCAGGAATCAGGTAACCCACACTTTGCTTTCTTTTAAATTATGTTCTCTATCTCTATCCTCCTGTGTTCCCTTGCCATCCACATTCACTCCCCCATCCCCCCTCCATCACGACTCATATACATCAGCCCCTCCATACTTCCCTCTCCCATGTACAGTTCCCATGCACTCCTCACCTTCCTAAGAAAACTCAGCCCATCTTGCCCAAACATATCTCAGAAAAAACCTATTTATAAATCCAACAACTACCTGCTCTTTATCTTCCTACTCCTACTGATTTCAGGGGACATCTCCCCCAACCCTGGTCCATCCCCCAACCTCAATCCCTACCCTACCTCATTTCGAAACCATAATAATCTTGTTAATATTACTTGCACTCCCTCATCTCCTTCTTTCAACTGTGCCCTCTGGAATCCAAGGTCTGCATGCAATAAACTATCTTTCCTGCACAACTACTTTCTGAACAACTCTCTTCATCTGTTGGCCCTCACTGAAACCTGGATTCAGGATTCTGACACGGTCTCCCCTGCTGCCATTTCCTATGGTGGCTTACAGTTCTCCCATTCCCCGAGACCCACAAACAGACATGGTGGTGGAGTTGGCATACTCCTGTCCCCACAATGCACTTTCCAGGTCATCCCCCCAATTCCATCACTCTCATTCCCTTCTTTTGAGGTCCACACCATCAGGCTCTTCCATCCCCTCTCCCTCAGAATAGCGGTCATATATCGGCCCCCAGGCTCATCCACCCAGTTCCTTGACCACTTCTCAGCCTGGCTGCCGCACTTCATGTCCTCAGAACTACCAACCCTTATCCTTGGAGACTTCAACATCCCCATTAACAGTCCTACTTCCACATCTGCATCTCAGCTTCTATCATTAACCACTTCTCTAGGCCTCTCACAGCTTTCAACCTCTGAGACACACAAGGATGGCAACACCCTTGACCTGGTCTTTGTCCGCCTCTGTTCAATTTCCCACCTAAATAACTCACCGCTTCCACTCTCTGACCACAACATTCTCTCCTTCACGCTCACAAATCCTCCACCACCCCAGCGAACTCCTACCTACCGCACATTCAGAAATCTGCAAGCCATTAACCCTCAGACACTTTCAGACTCCCTACACTCTTCGCTGTCCCCAATCTCCTCTTTTTATTGTCCTAATCTGGCTGTTCAGCACTACAATGACACTCTTAGAAGCACCCTTGACCAAGTAGCACCGCTCACCCTCAGAACTTCCAAACACACAGTAAAACAGCCCTGGCTCACATCGCAAACTCACCTTCTCCAGCGATGCTCTAGGAGTGCTGAACGCCTATGGAGAAAAACCCGCACACCAGAAGACTTCATCCACTTTAAATTCATGTTAAGAACTTATAATGCTGCCCTTCACCTCGCCAAACAGACCTACTTCACCACACTGATCTCCTCACTAGCCAACAACCCCAAGAAACTTTTTGACACTTTTCACTCCCTCCTCAGGCCAAAAGCACAAGCCCCTATCACAGACATTTGTGCTGATGACCTGGCCTCCCACTTTATAGAAAAAATAGATACTATCCGTCAGGAAATCTGCTCTCAACCACCAAGTGCTGTGACTCCCATCCCACCCTGCATTTCCCCTGGCTCAATTTCCACATTTGATCCCATCACAGAAGAAGAAGTCTCCAGACTCCTCTCTTCCTCTCGTCCGACTACATGCACTACCGACCCCATCCCCTCACATCTCCTCCAGTCTCTTTCTCCTGTTGTCACAACTCACCTAACTACAATCTTCAATCTCTCACTCTCCTCTGGCATTTTCCCATCCTCCTTCAAACACTCCATCATTACTCCACTACTAAAGAAACCCGCTCTTGACCCTTCCTGCACAAACAACTACAGACCGGTCTCCAATCTCCCCTTCATCTCCAAACTTTTGGAGCGCCTAGTCTACTCCCGCCTCACCCGTTACCTCTCCACTCACTCCCTCCTAGACCCTTCACAGTCCGGCTTCCGACCCCTACATTCGACTGAAACTGCACTCATCAAAGTGACCAATGACCTTCTGACAGCAAAACGTAACGGCGACCACTCTCTGCTCATTCTACTCGACCTTTCTGCAGCTTTCGACACGGTTGACCACCGTCTCCTACTGTCCAGGCTCCACTCTCTAGGTATTAAGGACACTGTTCTCTCCTGGTTCTCCTCCTATCTTTCTGACCGCTCCTTCAGTGTTTCGTTCTCTGGCTCCACTTCATCTCCTCTCCCTCTCACTGTCGGTGTACTCCAGGGCTCAGTCCTTGGCCCCCTTCTCTTCTCTCTCTACACCGCCCCAATTGGACAGACCATCAGCAGATTTGGCTTTCAGTACCATCTTTATGCTGATGACACACAATTATACACGTCATCCCCCGACCTTACCCCCGCTGTACTACAGAACGCCACCGACTGTCTGTCCGCAGTCTCCAACATCATGTCTGCTCTCTATCTGAAACGCAACCTCTCCAAAACTGAACTCCTTCTGCTCCCGCCGTCTACTAACCTCCCTAAATCTGACATTTCCCTCTCAGTGGGCAGCACCATAATAACACCCCGGCAGCAGGCTCGCTGTCTGGGTGTTATGTTTGACACCAATCTCTCCTTCACCTCCCATATACAATCTCTTGCCCGCTCTTGCCGTCTACACCTAAAGAACATCTCTAGAATCCGCCCTTTTCTCACCATGGAAACAACAAAAACCCTCACTGTAGCATTGATCCACTCCCGCCTGGACTACTGTAACGCTCTATTACTTGGCCTCCCCATTACTCGACTATCCCCTCTCCAGTCCATCCTTAATGCAGCAGCCAGGGTTATCCATCTGGCTAATCGGTACTCGGACGCGTCCGCTCTTCGCCAGTCCTTACACTGGCTGCCCATTCATTATAGGATCCAATTCAAAGTACTTGTTCTCACCCACAAAGCTCTCCACACTGCAGCACCCCCCTACATCTCCTCCCTCATTTCTATCTATCGGCCTAACCGACTGCTGCGCTCTGCAAACGACTTTCGACTAACCTCTGCACTAATCCGTACCTCCCACTCCCGACTCCAAGACTTCTCCCGCGCTGCGCCAATCCTCTGGAATGCTCTACCCCAAGAAATTAGGACTATCCACAATTTGCATGGTTTCAGGCGCTCCCTCAAAACACATCTGTTCAGAGCGGCCTATCACATTCACTAATCAAAGTCATTCTATGTGTAAGTGTGTGTGTGTGTGTAGCCCATTCACTATCTCCATCCATCCCTCACTCCCTTAAGATGGCTGGACCATCATTGTAAATGCACCATTGTATATACACACCTGTATTTTGTATCTCCCCCACCTCATTGTAGATTGTAAGCTCTCACGAGCAGGGTCGTCTTATTTTGCTTTAATTACTGTATTGTTAACGTTGTTACTTATGACTTGTGTTTTGAAACTGTTAAACTGTAAAGCGCTGCGGAATATGATGGCGCTATATAAATAAAGATTATTATTATTATTATTATTAGAGAAGCAATTCGAACGTGGACAAAGTCATCCGACTCTTTTACAGCCTACCTACAGAATACAGGCTGTTTTACAACAGTCTGTACCCTACGCTCCACAGACCACCATAATCAGTAGACAATGATTTATCACAAGCTCCATGGGCAGCAATTTGGTTTAACCAGCTGCCCCGATATCTATTATATCTGGAAATTCAAAGTTCAAAAAAGTTTCTGATGGTTTTGAAAGTGATTTTTTACATTCCTTCTTCGACTTTTCTGCTGACGTTAGAGAAGGTGTGAGTCATTGTACCCTATAGCTGATGAGAAATGACAGCTTCAAATACCCAAAGGCTATGGAGGGATTAATGTACAGTCAGGGATATGTATAGACTGCTGCAGCCAGAGCATGCTACTTAGCACAGATTACAAGGAGACGTATTACTGAAATGTCCCTACAGTAATAATCTGAATACATGGAGCGTTATTTAGATTGGTAGCTATCAATTATCAGCTTATCTCTGTAGAATAGTAATAACGCACCAAAGCAAAAAAACAAGTAAACTATAGGATCTGTTTACTAATCCTTTCCCGTGTTATTTTAGCATTATCAGCACAGCGAGATCTCGGAGGTTTCAGCACTCAACATACTTATACGTGAAGGCGGAACCATTAGAATGTAATGTTTTCTTCTGTACCTGTGGGTTTAGTTGTACATAGAAGTACCGTATAGATGGCGTGGCACACGCGTGGTCTCGAGGACTTACTTGTAAGGTAATAAATTGCTACGTAAGTTTGTTTTTTAAGTATCGGAAGAAAGTTTTGGAAGATCTCTAGTTTAAACACATGGTCTAAAAATGGACTACACCCATTTCACCTCTACTTTGGACTTACTGGTTCCAGCCTTATTATAGCTAAGTTTTTCTCATGGAAATCTCCAAATCTCGTTATATATTGTTGAGTTAAATGGGGTGTCCGTTATTTAAAAAAAATGTTGACATTCATAAGACTGTTGAATCCAGTGGATGACGGCAAAGGGTATATGGACGTACATGACCATGCTCGACCAAGGTGCTACCTTCAATCCTGACTCAATGAAGAAGATTGGGGTATCGAGACCCTTATTGTTGTGAATGCGCTAGAGATGGTTTCTGAGCAGAGGCTCCCTATGGTGGTTACAAACAGTACTGAACTTTCCAGTGAGGAATGGCAATCTGGGATCACTGACTGGTCTGATATAAGGGAGGTTCCCTCCCATGATGGTCGCCGGTGATCAATTGTTGTTGTCTCAATTGTGGTTCCTGGTTCATTTGGAAGTTTGCTGGAGTCTTGCCTGCATCTCCTGCTTTCAGATAAGATATTTTTTGCTTTTCTTTTTGTGCTTGCTCTTTGCATTGTTTTCTGCACTTTTGTGGAGGTCAACCAGGTCCCCTCCTGGGGCCTAAGCTCCTCACAGTTTATCTGCAGCCACTGTTATTTGCTCATTTGCTTTTTCCTGTTTTTTCAGCGGCTTCGGCTTGGTTTTTGTTCACACTGAGATCTGATTTAGTGGGTGGCGAGATCGTGTGATCTCAGTATTTTTGTAATCAGAATTGTTGGATTTTTGTAGGGTTTTCTTGGTTGCAGAAAGTAATCTCTCCTGTCCTATCCTATTTAGTCAGCTTGTGGCCCCAGCATTTGCTCAATCTATTTTCTGCCTATGTTTGTATTTTCATCTTGTCTAACCGCCATTATATGTTTGGGGGCTTCCTATTTTCTTTGGGGATCTGCTCCGGGGCAGATAGCTTTCATCTTTCTGCCTTTAGGTGTAGTTATCTCTCAGGCTGTGACGAGGCGTCTAGGATCAACGTAGGAACGCTCCACGGCTACCTCTAGTTGTGTCGTTAGTTTAGGAATCTGCAACCCATCAGTTACCAACATCTCAGGTGTTCGGCTGCCCTGCTGTTATTCCTGTCCTCCTCAGCTACCGAAACATAACACCTTATTCTAGAAATCCATGGGGGTCCCAGCCATAAGATCGATGAAAAATGTTTGAAACTCTATTTAAGGAATTAATCAGTACAAATTTTTGGATAAAAAAACACAACATGATGTTATATGGTGGACTTTTTCACCTTTTCCCAAATTCCTCCTGGATATTCTGGAAGAGTGAACAAGCATGTTCCAACTCCATCCTAAAGTGAGAGTTTTGGGACTGCCAGAATAGTTGGTAGATCTCCCGGTGACCAGCGCTTGTAATCTGTCTGGTGAAGGAACATCTCAATGTTCCTTCTCAAGATGTTCCTTCATCAGACAATGGGGATATAACTTTGGTGTAGTCTGTAGAAGGGAAATGGGTTTGTGGAAAGTTTCATACCAAAGCATTTCAGATGACGCGCTAATAGAGCCTTCTGGGCTCAGTTCGGTAAAAGATGGCAATCACAAGTTGGATTAAGGGTGCCAGGCCACCTGAAACGCATAGCTGTCGCATGCCATGTACTGCTGATCACCTACTTTATCCTCTATCAGGCACTTTCGTGAATAAAGTTCATTCACAGTTCATCGAGTTGGACTTCCTTTTTCTTCCTCCATTGTTATACGCCCTGACATAGCGGGTTCCAAGCTCCAAACAATATCAAGATAACCTTGATGGTGAGCTGGATCTAATCTTTTAATTATATGTTGGGCTCCACTCAGATGTCCTATTTTCCGAGAAAAACGGACCAGTTAATTTCATCAGAGTTTGAGAAGAGTTTTGTCCAAATTTTTCTCGTACGTAGAGGAAAAAAAAAATCTCCAACTTCTCCTACGTGACAGTCTGTGATGTCTTCCGATTTTTTTACGAACCCATAGACTTGGATTGGCGATTTTGATCCAAAGCTTGGATCAAAATTGGAGATGTCTCCTGTATTTTGCCAAAAATCACAGGCATGTGAATAACCGCATAGACTATCACAGGTGCCGGTGCCATCAGTGAAAACTATGGATAGCACTCACATGAAAATAAGGCCTTTGGATGGTTTAATTTTTTTTTGCCTGGCATTTGATATTATTGTCATTTTATTGCAGCATAGTCACCCTGTTATTGTGTCCAGCCTGGAAATTGCAACCTAATGGCTCTTAAGTTTTGCACAAATTGTTCTTGTGCCATCTTAGATGAGGGACGGGATAAGAGAGCTCAGCACACTATTAAATATTAGCGGCGAATCTCACGGCTGGGCAAATTATAATTATTTTTCAACTAGAAGTCAGCAAAATCCTTACTTTCATTGCGTTCTTCACAGGTTTTCATGGGTTCTCTAGTCATAAAACTGTAATTTGAGATTCATTTGTAAACCGGTGGAATCTACTAATAGAAACTATTGTGGATTGCTGCCTAGGAAAACTATTTAAATCAACCATGCAGAATGTGTATCAAAAACAAGATAATGGAATGAGATTTTCAGACAGCGGAGGAAAAAAACCCCACAACACATCACTAACATTTGGAAGGAGGCCCAGTGAGAATAGCTTATCTCTTCTGTCGTGGGCTGGCAATGGGAATGCACTTGCAAATTGACTTCCATGCACAATGGATTGAAAAACTTTCCAAAAGTCGATCATTTTGTCTAAGGCTTAGGACCGGTATTCAGATAACAGGAAATAACATTACTGGACTTTTAGACAAATTGCTTGTAACTCAATAGTTGCATTTATAACTAAATCCCGAAGTCTGGGGCGAGTGGCACGGTGGCTCAGTGGTTAGCACGGTGGCTCAGTGGTTAGCACGGTGGCTCAGTGGTTAGCACGGTGGCTCAGTGGTTAGCATGGTGGCTCAGTGGTTAGCACTGCTGCCTTGCAGCGATGTAGTCCTGGGTTCAAATCTCACCATGGACAACGTCTGCAAGAAGCTTGTATGCTCTCCCTGTGTTTGTGTGGGTTTCCTCCAGGTTCTCCTGTTTCCTCTAAAACTCCAAAGACATACAGATAGGGAATGTAGATTGTGAGCCCCGATGAGGACTGTGATGAGCATAGATTAGCTATGCCATATGGGCCCTATAACTAAACTAGGAAAGGGCCAAAGTTGCTGGTTCATCCTTTAACCTCACAACCCCCCAATAGGGTCCAGAAGGAAGCAACAGAATGGTAAAGGGTTGTACCTAAATGGGGTCCCAAAGGAATAAGATGCCAGATGACAAGTCAATGATCTGAGAAATTGTAGGTCAGGAACCAGTCAAAAATGTTGCATTTTGGCCAAGGAGTCCAGTGGTTGCACTTTGCAATGCCTATGGGAAGATCTAGGAAGATACACAGTACTCATTTGGTATCTATGATATATCTTCATACCCAAGAACCTCTCTTGATGTCTAGTTTTCAAAATTGTCCAGGTGAAATCAATACAATAGACAAGTATGTATAGAGAAAGGGAAAGGGCTAACTAGATCTTAAGGTCTGAGGTATTGTATCCGATAGGCCAGACTACAGATTTGCACCAGAATCTTTAACTGGCAGGACCACTTCTGTGATTATTCTTACATAATTTCCATCTGGCCATATATATGTTCATTGCAGTCCCAATGGATGAAATGAAAAACTACAAGGAATCCTTGACAGTAGCTATAAGCCAATACTTTCTATGTTTATGGCATCATACTCAGGGGTTCACATACATTCCACCAGAAATGATCTGATTTCATGGCAGAGCTAGCATAGCTGGCAGCCAGAATTAAAATAATAGATCCCTGTGAGGAAGAGGAATACTCAAGACGATTCACTCGAGAGCACTGGAAGGAAGAAGAACCGTGGACTGAAGAAAGCGCATGGCTACATCTATTACCGGCACTATGGATGATTGTAAAAATATGGAATTGTCCCTAGTAGGAATCAATTATAACTATTCTAATGGAAGACTTGAGTCAGAAGAATGCCATGGATGTACGGCCCGATCATAAATAATACTCTTACAATACAAACACTATTCCAAATATCATTCAGGTAGCCAGTAGCGTCATATTGATTGCCAACAGCTACTAAAAGGGCGATAACCATCTTCACAGATGACCACTGCTGGATGGTGACTGTAAAAACAAGCACATTTGCAATTTACTGTTTTTTAAAATTTGCAGCCGTTTTCGAGATATTAACAATTTTCTTTTCTTTTGTTGACAGCTGGTTGCCTAGGAGACTGACCACCACGGCGGTGTTGCTTGTAAACACTACTGGGATTAGGAGATTCAAGTGAGTTCCAGTGATCCCAGCTGGCTTTGAAGCAGTGCTTACAAACGCAAAAGAGAAGAGATTGTAAGCACCGTGCGTGGTCCGCCACCGCTGTTCAATAGCAGTGACGGTCAGTCTCCTAGGCAACGAACTGTATACACAAGGAAAGAAAATTGTTAATGTCTCGAGAATGGCTAAAAATTTTAATAAACGGTAAATGACAAAAGTGCTAATTTTTACAAGCATTATCCAAAAATGCACATGTATAAATATGGGAATAACCCTTTAAAGGGCATGTCTATAACATAGAGCCACTGATTTCACCCACGATAAGTCTTTGTTCTTAGCGGCAAACTATACCTTGAACTTAAGTCCTGAGTAATTTGAGACTGGATGCTAGGGATTTTCTGCTTAGCAACCCATTGTTGATAGGCAGTATCTCATTAGCAACCAGACTATCAGATTACTACTAGGACAAGGACGGGTAATAATAACAGAAATAACTGAATTAATCAGCATTAACAGGCCTTTCCGATGCCACGGAACAGGTGGAACACAGTATCGCCATGGCCTGCAGCTGAGGATCTCACAGGAAGCTGTGAAGAGCTGCATTCATAAACACGTTCACAACTTTCCATGCCAAGGACCTTAGAGATATGCTAAACAAAAACGCCCTGGGCACTAGAATGTGGAAGCAAAGCTTAAGAAACGTCTTCTGAACTTCCCGTGAACCAGTAATCCAGGAAGTCGGAGTCTAAATATACATCTAAGAGCACTTACTCTCCGGTACCCAATGGCACTATTATAATTCAGAGTATGGAATGATGTTATCCTACTGATTGGAGCCCAGGAGCTTCGAGCTACACGTCTGACTTGTCTTAAAGGGGATATCTGCTTCATCCTTTTTTTTTAAAAAAAACCCAAATGTGTTGAAGACATAATCTTATTACAATCACTAACATAAAAGTATAATAAGTCCTCCTCCTCCTACACCTGTTAATATATTCTTCCCTCCCAGACTGCACTGCTCTCCTGTTTCTATAATGGCCGCTGATGGAGGAGCATGTGATCAGACCCGTCCATAGGTCTCCTCCAATTGGAAAACAGCTTTCTTATGTAGAGAGTTTTCAATTGGAGGAGGCCTGGTCACATGCTCCTCCATCAGTGGCCATTATGACAACAGGAGAGCAGTGCAGTCTGGGAGGCAAGAATGTATTAACAAGTGTAGGAGGAGAACTTACTATATTTATATCCTAGTGTTTGTCACAAAATTATGCCTTCAGCATCGTGCAGTTTGTGAGAAAGGCTGTACTAACAGGTGCATGACAAAATGGAGAATCTGTAATACTTATATAATAATAATAATCTTTATTTTTTTTTTTATATAGCGCTAACATATTCTGCAGCGCTTTAAGTTCCGGCCAAATCATGTCCTCAACACATTTGTCAAAACAAAGATAGAGTGGGATAACCCCTTTAAAAAGGTTTGTTTCCTGAGATGTGGCAATCCCTTTAACATTGAATATTCACATTATTCAGCTACTTTACATAAAACATTTCATCTCAATCAATATTCTTTTGCTTCTTTATGCAACCAATACAAAAAAAGAGACTTTTCATTATATTTGCTGGACTTGTTGTGCTATCCAGGCAGTGAGTTTTTGGGTTAATTCTTCATTTTGTGTCTCGTTAACTCTCTGCTCTGAGCCTTGGGCGGGGACGTTACACTATTTAAACTAGATCTCAGCTTCCAGTGCCGGTTATAGGTTTAACCTGACCCTGGTTTAGTCCTAGCACCTCTGCTGTCTTGATCATGCATGTGATATCCAGTTATGGTGGACCTTAGTTTGACTACTCTATTGCCTGATATTTTTGGTCCTATTCTGACCTCTTGATTCTTAACTGACTTTCTGAGTTTTTCTGCCAACCCACTCCACCAGCCAGCAGCCACTCCATAGACTCCAGATACCTGTATAGGGGTGAAAGGGTGAAGGCCGCCAGGGTCACCATGAAATCTGCTAGATAGTATGGTTAGCACAAAGATATGTTTGTGGAAGCCGACCTTCTCTTATACAATGCTTCTGTAACTTGTATACCCTTTTTGGGGGCTATATCCCACTAGTGGGATATGGAGACCAAAATTACAGCGGTATATCACTAAACCAAAAAAAGTTCTTTACTTACTTCATCGGCTTGAAAAGTGCTTGTCCGTAATTTTGGAATGTCAGAATGAGCTTGAGTTGGGTACCTCCAGATTTCATTGCTAAAAAAAACAAAAGACAAATCAAATTATTCATATTTATTTTCATCTCTCAAGGTATTGTGACATCTTAGTTGACTGCCAAGAGCTTCTTTAGATGAGAAGACCCAGCCATTGACGACTCACAGCCTTATCCGGTAGGCTGTTGAACCCACTTAGGACGCTAAACTAAGGTGCAGGCGCCATCTTAGGGGTGCATGACAGCTCACATCTCCTGTGAATATTCAAGATAGTTCCACAGCATTGGGACCCGATTACTCGGAAAATGCTTAGGCAAGTGTTGTTTTGACTACATTTGGATTGACGCCGTGGTATAATAGGTTGGTCTTGATGGACCTCTTCTTCTTCAACCTTCTCAACTATCTATGTAACTATTTTTACAGCGAAAAGGAATAAATTATCTAGATTTTTACTAATTGAAATCAAACCTGATATTTTTGTATTATATTTTCTTTCAGGGACTATAGAGACCCCCATCTTGCCTGAGATGCTGTTAGCAGCATTTAGAAAAATGCTTTACAGAAGTTACATAAACCATGGACAGAAATAGACTTGTACATTAAAGGGCCATTCCCATCTCCAAGATCCTATCACAACATGTAGTAGGTGTAATAACAATAATATTAACAAATACCACCAATTAGAAATGTAGTATAGTTCTTCTGATTCACTATGCTGCTTACCCCATTGCAGTAGCCAAGGTATCCACGGTTACGACCACTGATATAGTGACAGTTAGTTTTTAGTTGTCTTAACCATGGATATCTATGCTACTGCAATGGGGTAAGCAAAATAGTTAATCAGAAGAACTATACTACATTTCTAATTTGGGGTGTTTGCTAATATTATTAGTATTGTTACACCTATTACATATTGGGATAGGATCTTGGAGATGGGAATAAGCTTTTAACATGTCTGAAAGAGTTTTTTGCACATGCTTTGATCTGAGCAGATGTCACCGTGCAAGGGGAGGGAGGAAAGAAGCAGTGACCATTGCCTTTTATGAATGGTGGATCCTGTGTTATTCGTTTTGTGATCTTTCAATGTAATCTTGTTTACGATGATAATGAGATGACTGTGACCTCTACAGAATAGGAAGTGTCGTCTTGTTATGAGGCTTAGCAGCCAGAGGGAAAAGTGCTGCCACGAGAGGTGGTGAGTTCTCCTTCAATGGAAGTCTTCAAATAGAGGCTGGAAAGATATCTGCCTGACATGGTTTAGATATAGGAAAGATGTGTATCTTCGTACTGTGTTAGCCAGTAGATAGAAAAATATTTAGACTTGAGAGTCCTCAGTGGTTGATACCTTTTAATGGCTAACTGAAAAGATGGTAACAAATTGCAAGCTTTCCAGACTACTCAGGTCTCTTCATCAGGCGATGAAGTTTCTTCATCTTCGCCTGATGAAGAGACCTGAGTAGTCTCGAAAGCTTGCAATTTGTTACCATCTTTTCAGTTAGCCATTAAAAGGTATCAACCACTGAGGACTTTCAAGTCTAAATATTTTTCTGACATGGTTTAGTGATTCCTGCATTGAGCAGGATCAGGATTAGGGTTAGGTTTAGCCTATGCGTAATCCTAACCCTAACCCTGGAAGTCCCTTCCAAGTTCCAACTCTAACATTCTCTGATTCTATGATATCTCATTCCTCACTTTATGCCAACACAAGCTAATGTTATATTGAACCAGCGGCAGATCATGGATTGGATAGGGCCTCCAACTTTTACTAAGCAGCTCATTACAAGCCTCCTGTAATGTCGTGTTTCCAGACACTTCCCATGCCACGTTACACATGAAAAGCACACTTTGATTTCCAGCTAAAACATGCCTTCTACTAAGTCTAACCTGCTGACTTCGCCAGCTGATTTTCTTGAAAAGTGGTGTTTATTCTCACAAAAACTATCATTACCGATGATTGCGTAGCTTAAAACATAATTATCCGGCTTCATATGCAGAATGCATTCCTTGAACAAGTGTCGTTCCAGCAATCATTGTCTCTCCCAGGTCTGGTGGATCTAACGATACATGGATAAGCCAAATAATAGATAGTGTTCTTCCTGAAAATACTAGTCCCCGTAAATGTATCATCAGAAAATGACTTACACCTTAAATCAGGTGTTTTATGTCAAATTCATTTTTTTTTTACATTTTAGATATTTTTTTCCTTTTTTTTTCTATAAAAAAAATCTTGCACTTTTCACACAGGCCACTTGGGATATCTTAGACTTTTCAGCAGTTTCATTATCAACAGAGGCAGGGTCACAATGATAGTAAACACCACTATACACAGCTGATACAACAGTATATATATATATATATATATATATATATATATATATATACTAGAGTTTGACTTTTTAACTTTTTTATGCTAAATCTTTTCAGCATTTGCAATATCCTTTGCAAAATCTCATCTATTCAACCAATAAGTCCCTAACGGAAGCCTAATTTCCAACTCCTGTGCCCAATGCAAAATCTAGGGTCATCAACCATTTGGGATATCTTAGACTCATACTCCTTGTTCTTTATCGAAGACTTTTCAGCAGTTTCGTTATCATCAGAGGCAGGATTACAATGACAGTTAACATCACTGTACACAGCTGAATAAGTCTGTAACGAAAGCCTAATTTCCAACTCCTGGATCTAATGCAAAATCTATAACAGGGTCATCAACCTGTAATGTGCCATTTATTATACCGACGCCTTACTATTTGGCAGAACCGCCTTTAAGCCCCCTAATGCACAAGGGTAAAGCTGCAATTGATATTATTAAGGTCCATGTGCTCCTCGTGTCTTATTATTGCTCCATATATGCAGTTTTCGAGAAGAGAGCTGAAGGGTAATGGTGGACCTTGATCTCCTCTCAGGTTTGGTCAGATATGGAAAAAGATACTACCTATTTCTATTGTAAAGAGTTTCCATTCTCCTTAAGAGGAATATGTTCTTAAAGAGAATTGGACACAGGAGAACAACCTTATTTAATCTTGACATATGTTCTTCTGTGACTCTGAAGCTTTGGCTGCTGCTGACTTTTGGCACTCGTCTGGAGGAAGCAATCACTAGACTTTTGGCACCAGGTACTGTATGCAAATGAGAGTCCTTACATGAATAATGTATGGATTTGTTCTTCCTCAAGGTATCGGGGAACAAACCAAAATGTCTGTGCAGAAAAAAATTGAGGCCGTAGAAGATTGGCAGAAGGCGTTTCATATTTGCATTTGCGGTACTCATCTGTCCACCCTTACCTTTCTGCAAATATTGTTTAGAGTCTAGTTTTTGTTATGATGCATGTTCAATGTCTATTGGCGACAGGCAAGCAAAACCCATAACAGGCTGCAGATTACATAACTACTAAAGATAAGTGAACCCGAACTGTAAAGTTCGGGGCTCGTACCGGACACGGTGCTGAACTCCTAGCGGACTTCTAACAGAAGCCCATTTTAGTGTTCGAATAGAGAGAGAACTCTGCTTCCTTTTGCAGCCCTCTAGCCCTTACTATATCCATTTTACAGCATTAAACTCAGAGTTCCCATTGACTTCCATAGGGTTCGGGCTTGGATTCAAGTTTGGGTAGAATTCTGGTACCGGAACAGTACTGGTTTGGTCGAACCAGACGAACCCGAACATCCATGGGTCCGCTCATCCCTAATGACTACCACTGGGTGGCCACACATATAGACACATATAGCATAACAATATGCCAACATAGAGTCACAAAATTAATTTTTTTAAGCACATTTCGCAAATTGAAGTACGGTAACTAGTATTTCACAGAGATGGCACGGGCATAGGTGCCGTACCTGTGCCGTCTGCCTCTGCGCATGCGCTCCATAGCCGGAGGTGGCTGATCTCCTGCTGCCTGTGTCGACAACAGAGCAACACTTTAAACCCTCAGACGCCACTCTGAATAGTAACAGTGGCATGTGAGGAGTTTGACAGAGGGAGATCTCTTCCTCTGTCAGCCTATCACTGTCAGCAACTATCGACACCCTGCAATTGCACTAGGGAATCAGGGTGTCCATGGTCGCTAACCATGGCCTTTGAGCCTACCATAAACCTCGACCTATCAGAACACGCCAAAGGTGGGGTCTTTCCAGACCACAGCATGTCAATTTCTCGAGTCTCTGCAAGAGAAATTTTACCTATACAATGTATTGGACGCAGTGAATCCGCACGGATCAGTGACCACGTGCAGATTTAACTTGCGTTCAATAGACGGCAATGCTTTGGGCACAGCTGCCATTTCTGGATCGTCTGCACACACCATAAGGATTCTCCGGTGCCAGCATCGGGAGCGGGCGACCATGAGACCGCAAGTATGTCATTTGTATACTACAGTTCACATTCCAACTAGTCATGTCTGGCCTTGCTCAATTCACTTGTATTAAGCTAGACTGCACATGTCTAGTCGGCATGTGTCTACATGTATGCAAATTGAATACTTGCAGTCGCGCGCCTGCCTTGCTAATTAGTCACGTGTATCCCGAAATGATTCCACTGACAAATGTAACTCATCCCAAAAAAATCAAGCCCCACTGTTCTGATATTAATTACCTAACCAAAAATAGGTCATAAGTATAGTTAGTATTAGCAGGACCAGAGACGTCATTACGATGCACGCCTCACATCTCGAGGGTCTACTAATCAGAAGAAGTGCCGAGGATGCCATAGGTAGTAGTAGTGCTCTGGTCTTGTGACCACCAGGGGACCTAACTTGACTTTTCATTTTTTTTCTGGACAGCATAGCAAAAAATCACAGACAGACAATATTTCTTTTATGAACACATTGGTAAACCACAATAAATCATTATGACTATAAGTGATACATGTCCACAGCCCAGAAACCTGATATGAAGACATCAGCTGCATTTACTGGAAACTGTAAAATGATGATAATTAGAGTCTAAATAATCCGTATAAGTTTCCTCATCTTCAAAAATATCTGGGACGCCTTCAATTTTTTTTACAGACAGGTCAAAAAAATGTCCTATTGTTAACGGACTGTCCTAGAATTATTGGAAGGTTTGCAACCCTGGTGGCCACGGTGTACTGATGTGGCCACAGGACCAAGGTCCTACAAACAGATATTGCTTAAAGGGGGTATGTGGGACTTTACAAAAAGCAAAACATGTATCTGTAATGTAAGCACTTAGCAGGCAGGTAATTGAAACTTACCTGCCTGTTGTGCATGGCGCCATTCTTCCCAGGCTCAGAGTGGTCATTGACTGCTCTTGCCAGGGATTCAGCTGCCTCTTTAGGGTGGGACTTCCGAGGTTATTCTGATTGACAGCTGACTCACCCAGTTATGCAGTGGGGATCCGGCTGTCAATCAGAATAACCTCGGAAGTCCTGCCCCGTCGACAGAATGTACCAGAAAAGAAGCCTTTGCTCTGTAGACATGACGTCAGCAAAGGTTTCTGAATCTCCGGCAGGAGCGGTCTGTGTCGGGGAAGAAATGGTGCCAGATACAACAGGCAGGGAAGTAGCAACTACCTGCCTGCTAGTGTTTAGGTACATTTTTTGTTTTTTATAAAGTCCTGAATACCCCCTTTAACTCTATTGATGACGTATTCTTTGGATGGGTCAAAAGTATGAGATCGATGGAGAAAATTAAAATATTATGAATTTAGATTCAATGTTCTACAAGACAGGACCTAAAACTAATGCAATGTACTGTACAGTATATTGGGTTAAAGCTTCTTGTCATATGATTGACTGCCTGAAGCAAGGAACCAAACCTTCAGCACGTCAGCCACTGTTGACCTCAATCTCCCATAATGCTCAACCAGCTATGAAGTCCTGAGCTAAATGCCATTCTTCGTGGAAACATTTTTGGCAGCATTATGTTGTCTTACTACTTTTTTTTCCCCAAGTAAACTCAATCTATCAATTTGTCGTCTGCAAGAATTTAGATATCTACTTCTCCCCGGCTTCTATACCAAGAAGAATGGACTGCGGGGCCTATGACTAGTAATATAGGTTTTCTTCCACTTCAGTCTGGCCGCTTTAATTACGGATTCATTACGGGCTGGTCTCCTGTGGATCGCTGCTTCTATTGACCTATGTCTTCAATTAAATTTCCAGAATCTCCTCATAGGAAAAGAGGAAAAGAGGAAATAATTAGAAAATGAAGGCCATTTAGGTGTCTTGTAGGAGAGGTAACGGGGAGATGTTAGTGCAGCGGTGGGAGGGTTGTACTTCGGTGATCTTGCTTATTTTCAGACTTCCCAGTTGAGTGAACTCGATAATGAGTGACCCTTAGGCCAACTGCAAAAAGGGAAATACTAGAAGCGTTGTAACCTGCAGGAAGCGGAGGAGCACACGTCTCGAAAGGAACCACCTCCAGGTCACACCGTGGGATTAATCAACTTAACCATGACAGGAAACACAAGAGGTCCATGATCAAGATGGCAATATGGCGGCATCATTAATATTTCATCCACTAAGTCATTAAGAACCATACTACAGTCTGCCATGTCATAATTTGGGGACGTTGGGTGGACTGGGGCAGAAATTAGTGGAACCAGGAGCTTAGAGGACATTGGTGATGATGACAATTGCGATCATCATAATGATGAGGAACATTTATATGAAGAGTTAATAAAGTAATAATTATGATGAATAGATGTTGATGATGATGATGAGTTGACAGTAACGGTGATTATGAATGGTTGATAATGATGTTGACATTCAAGTTTACGATGATTGGGCGAAATGGATGGTGACGATGATAATGACATTGATGATGGACTACCAACAATAGGGACGTGGATGAAGATTGCAGGGGATGATTAACGATGAGTTGATCGCGTTATAGACGATGATTATGAGTTGTTGATAATGATTGCGATAAATTAAAAGTAATGATAATGATTTGTGTAGATGATGGTGATGGACGGGTGATGATTGTAACTGATGATGAGGAGGATCATGAAATGAGGACTGTGATGAATTGGTGACGATGATGAGTTGAGGGCAATAATGAATGGGATTTATGATTTCTTGATACTGATATGCAATTTTATGATAATTGTAATAAATGGATGATGACGATGATAATACTGATGACGAGTTGAAGAAAATTGTGATAACTGATTATAATAGTAACGAGGATGATGAACTAATAGTTATATAGATGATGATGATGATGATGATGAATTGACACTAACGATGACTATAAATTGCTGACAATTAGTGATGAGCGAGTATGCTTGTTACTCGAGTTTTCCGAGCATGCTCGGGTGCTCTCTAAGTATTTGGGTGTGCTCAGAGATTTAGTTTGTGTCGCCGCAGCTGCATGATTTGAGGCTGCTAGACAGCCTGAATACATGTGAGGATTTCCTAACAAACAGGCAATTCCCACATGTATTCAGGCTGTCAAGCAGCCGCAAATAATGCAGCTATGGCGACACAAAATAAATCTCCGAGCACACCCAAATACTCGGAGACCACCCGAGTAACGAGCATACTCGCTCATCACTATTGACAATGATCATAATATTTCATTGTCTGATGATGAATGTGATAAATTGATAAAAAAAGATAATAATTTGCGCAGATCAAGCTTTTTCAGTCCAGTGCCAAATTTTGTGATTTTACCACTCCCAATAAAATGTGAAGGGGATTATATAGACAATGCTGTAATATAATAAGTAATAAAAGGAGCTCCCTCTCCATTATCGTAGACATGAAGGGTCCTCTGCTCCCCTATATAGTCCTCCAGAAATAAAGGAGTCAAGGTGACCAAACAGTGAGGGCAGATAGCCCCAATACAGAGGAGTCAGATAGGCAGGGGCCGCACAGAATGGTGTGGGGGGCCTCAGGTTAGGCATCGCTGGTGTAGATGGTGGTGAGTGATCTAAGGACAAGGAGGATGATGATGAATCTGATGTTAATAAAATGAGGATTATGATGATGATTTTGAATCGTAGATAATTATTTGTTTAGGATTTGTTTATATAGATCATCATCGGCATTATCACATTATCACCATCATGAGTGATGTTGACGAATTCTTCATAATAAGGATGATGCCATCGATTTATGAGGATATTGATCAACTTCATCAGTTTCTCATCTCATCATTACACATGTATCACAATCCACTTAATTATCCGATTACTCTCTCATCATCGTCACTTTATTAAATATTGTATGATGAGGATTTGGATGATCCATGGTCCTGATGATGAGGAGGGTGAATTGACCGAAGTAATTATATAACTAAACTACATTAATAAATTATATCAATCCCTTTTTGATGCTTATTTATGTTTTCTTTTTTTTTTTTAGAGGAAGGAAAAGACCGACCAATTTAAGCGAAAGATAAAAAGTTGCCCATTCCGGACGCAGCATTTCCTGTGATTTGACATGTATGTTGTAATTTGTAAAAACCGTCGACATATGAGGAACAACCGCTTTTTGTTACTTTTATACTTCCTAGAAAAGAAAGTGAAAATTTCGTGCCGCTGTCATGCAAGAGTATCAATTTCCGCTGTCTTCTAAGTGTGACATTGATGTCTATGGAGCGTGACATTGAAGTTGTTAAAGGCCAGGGATAGACGGAAGCTTTAGACGCGTAATGATATGTGACATCTAAAGGTGTGAGTCTGTTCCACCACAGCCTGTGGTCATGCATTAAATCGCACAAGAAGCTAAATGGGGAGTTAACAGGAGGGAACGTTGGTGGATAACACTATGGAATACGACTGATCCGGACGCTGGCGCTAGTCGACGACTAGTTTGTGAGTTTTTGTAAAAAATTCCATGTAGGTAATTTTGAGCTCATAAGATTCTTGCTTGTGTTGTACTTTTTCCTTGAAGGTGACATGACTACCTGGAAGTCTTAAATTATGGAGCACCTCCGTTGGCTGTAACGGAACAGGACAGTAGATTTTCTCACCTGACTTTTGATAGCCTGGAATGATTTATTCACAGTCAGCTAGATGAAAATTACAATCTGTGGTGTGGAGGTGACGGTTTGACACTTTCAGCACCTCCGATGTAAAATCTTCCAGCTGCAGAGTTGATCAAGCTTCAGCTCTTTACGAGACACTTGCGTGCAACATGTCGGACCTGTTATAATTTTCTTCCTTGAGTATCCTGGAAACTTTTCTAAGTAATTCCGAAAGATCAGCACCTTACTTGTCAGTACCTCATAAGAGTTAAATGGTCTAGAAGTCTTCCTATGGAAACTTATTACACTGCCCAAAGAGGAACTGTACCCACCAGACCTCCTTCAGAAGCATCTCTCCCAGTCAAGCACTTCCTGCTCTCCCCTGAGCACTAAACCATTAAATCTATCTCTCAAAACCCCAGAAACGTCCCTTTATGTCCTTTCACCAATTCAAGTTGTACCCTATTCTGCATTATTGAGGGTGTAAGAACCTAAAATCAGCTATTTGTGGATGGATGTATTTTTCCTTTGAAGAAGACTCTTGTAACAAAGCTCAGAGAAGATGCCTCCGATAGTCGGCACTAGCGACCCAGCCTTCTTCCTCCTGGAGGAGAGCATTGTCTAGGTCAGGGTTCCCCAACTCCAGTCCTCAAGGCCCACCAACAGGTCATGTTTTCAGGATCTCCTTAGTATTGCTAGGATGATAATTGCATCACCTGGGCAATACAAAGGAAATCCTGAAAACATGACCTGTTGGTGGGCCTTGAGGACTGGAGTTGGGGAACCCTGGTCTAGGTTATAAGTCTTCCTATGCCAGTGTGGTGGTCTTCACAAAGAGAAATAATATCCCCAAGTCTTCATAAAACCAGAGAATTGAGTTCCCATAAGTGAGTAAAAAAATCAACTGTTATAACTATTCCTGGAAAAGCTGGGAAAAAAATAAATATACCGGTCATTCGCGTTCCTTTGGGTACTGACACCCATTTTGACTATGGTGCTGCCAAATTTGTCTAGTTATAACACTACTGGGGACTATAAAGTCAGTATATTATTTATTGATTTATTATGCTCACTTATATAGCGCCATTTATATACATTATCATCGCTGTTCCCATTGGTGCTCATAATCTAAATTCCCTATCAGTATGTCTTTGGAGTGTGGGAGGAAACCAGAGAACCCGGAGGAAACCCACACAAACACGGGGAGAACATGCAAACTCCTTGCAGATGTTTTCCTTGGATAGGTTTCAACCCAGGACCCCAGCGCTGCAAAGCAACACTGCTAACCACTGAACCACCGTGTATAAAGATAAATAGATTCTTGAGGACCTTTTTTTTATCCAACAGTTCATGTGTTTGTAATTGGGAGAGTGGAGTATGCCGTTTTCAGAAACTTCTAAAAACAGCCTCTCTCTTCTGGGAATAAAAAGATTGGGCATCAAAACTCAATACGCCAGATTTTTTTTGATTGTGTCAAGGGAGAGTCAGTAGGCTTCTGTACAAGTTAGGACTCATTCATAAGTCCAATTTTCGTGTAAGAGTGCTATCCATGGTTTTCACAGATAGCATTCGTACTGCTGATACTCTAGGGACCAGTCACATGTCCACAATTATCCACGGACCAAGCATTCTGCAGAAAATCGCGTGGACATATCTGCTTTCGATCAAAGTAATGGAAATGCAAGTCTATGGCTCTGTGAAAAAATTGGACCACAATCAGACGATATCAGAGTGTTGTCCCATTTTCACAGAATGCCACATAGCAGAAACGTTTTTTCGCGAAAAACTGATGACACTCGGACCACGCTCTGATCTAACTCTGATCCAGCTCTGATCCAACTCTGATCCAGCTCTGATCCAACTCTGATCCAGCTCTGATTCAGCTCTAATCCAGCTCTGATTCAGCTCTGATCCAACTCTGATTCAGCTCTGATCCAGCTCTGATTCAGCTCTGATCCAACTCTGATCCAACTCTGATCCAGCTCTGACTCATTTCAGATCCAATTCTGATATAGCTCAGATCCAACTCACATGCAACTCTCATCTAACTCTGATCTAACTCTGATTCCGTTCTGATCTAACTCTGATTCAGCTCTGATCCAGCTCTTATTCAGCTCTGATCCAACTCTGATCCAACTCTGATCCAGCTCTGATCCAGCTCTGACTCATTTCAGATCCAACTCTGATATAGCTCAGATCCAACTCACATGCAACTCTCATCTAACTCTGATCTAACTCTGATCCAGCTCTGATCCAACTCTGATTCAGCTCTGATCCAGCTCTGATTCAGCTCTGATCCAACTCTGATCCAACTCTGATCCAGCTCTGACTCATTTCAGATCCAACTCTGATATAGCTCAGATCTAACTCACATGCAACTCTCATCTAACTCTGATCTAACTCTAATTCCGCTCTGATCTAACTCTGATCTAGCTCTGATCCAACTCTGATCCAGCTCCGATCCAGCTGTGATCCAGCTCTGATTCAGCTCTGATCCAACTCTGATCCAACTCTGATCCAACTCTGATTCAGCTCTGATCCAGCGCTGATCCAGCTCTGATCCAACTCTGATCCAGCTCTAATTCAGCTCTGATCCAACTCTGATCCAGCTCAGATCCAACTCTGATTCAGCTCTGATCCAGTTATGATTCAGCTCTGATCCATCTCTGATCCAGCTCTGATCTAGCTCTGATTCAGCTCTGATAGAGCTCAGATACAGCTCAGATCCAACTCTGTTCCAACTCTGATCCAGCTCTGATCCAGCTCTGATCCAACTCTGATTCAACTCTGATTCAACTCTGATCCAGCTCTGATCCAGCTCTGACTCATTTCTGATCCAACTCTGATATAGCTCAGATCCAACTCACATGCAATTCTCATCTAACTCTGATCTAACTCTGACCCAACTCTGATCCAGCTCTGATCCAACTTTGATCTAACTCGGAATCAACTATGAACCAACTCATCTGTCCGTCTTTCTTGAGTGCGTGAAAATCTAACTTAACATCTGAATGAGCCTTTTAGATGTCTGATTTGGCCAAAATTGGCAGTTTTGGTAAGCTATAACCTGAATAAGATCTTAATTGTGTTCATACTGATCTCATTTATGAACACAATGGAACTACTTTTACATATACAATATTGTAGAAGAGTTTTCAAATGAGATAAAGTTTTTCAGCCCTGAACATCCTACACTAGCAGTAGGTTACACCTCACCCAAAATACCTATTAAATATGTTGGGTAATAAGTCTTTAATACCTGGCCAAACAGGCTAATTTCAGATGTAATCTCCTCGTATACTATGTGCAACTTGTTTCTTTGAGCCCAAGGCATTAAAATTAGATTTGGAGTTTAGAAAAGTTTACAAAGATCTGCTCAGCGCTTGATACAAGTATCACACAACGCTTCCCTTCTTCTTCTCCAGAATGATACGTTCTGCAAGTTCAGCCAAATCCAGTTCATGGAAATAGTGATGTGATTACATAACCAGCAAATAATTATAATCATAATTTTGCAGCATTTTTTTTATGACAACACATAGACCAAAAATTACTCGGGAGACAGCATATGAGATTTCCTTAATAGCAACGTTTTACTTTGCATCGCATTTCCAACCCCCAGAAAATGCCTCCTGTGAGGGTTATAACAGAGAGAAAACGTATTACTGAGGCTCAGGAGATCACTGATTTTTGAGGTATTTGAACCAGCTGCTAAACCCAGTGCAACCATCAAAATGCTGTTTTTTGCCCTTGATGATACTCCCTCTGTGGTCGCTGCGAAGCTCCTGACGACCCTTTGGCTATTTATTGGGTGTCAGTCGCTAGAGCAATGAAGTCAGTCTCAATCTAATAGAGAACCTCACTGAGGCTGTAGGCAAAAGAGACGCTCCTTGGAGACATCTAAAAGTGCCATACAATAACTGAATCATAGACTAGATTGCACAATTAAACGGGAACTGTACCAGTAAGAAACTTTGCATAACTTAGTAGTACATGTGAATATCGGAATCTTTGTAATATTTCTAATCATAGAAATCTGCATCTTTCTCCACTTATGAGCCACTTCTTCCCTCCTTTCTGCCTCCCGAACTCACCATCCGCTCTGATAAAGACAGCTCAACTTTGTATTACTAAACGCAAGACGTACTGACAACACAATAAGATGTCATGTTACATCCACTATTATACTCTATATATAGAGAGGGAGAGTGAGGAGCAAAACAGACTTTGAGAGACACAAAAAGATCGTGCTGAGCTTTCTGACAAGTCTTTTACCTAACCCTAGAGCTGGAGTCACATCTATACAGCTCAGCACAAAGTATATTTTTTTTTGTAGGAATCCATCTCTGTGTGCTGTGCTGTATATGGGAGACATTATAGCAGATAGCTTCTTCCCACCAGCTCAGAGTCAACTGCAAATTAGGAGATAGAGGATACAGAAAGGAAAACTGATGAAAATGTAGGCTATAAGTCATATAATGGCCAGATTTAAGTTGCCCTTAAAGCTATGTGGTCAATGCATAAATGCTGCAACTTGGCGCACTGGCACCAAATAGGAGCAGGATTGGGGAATGTGATGAAAGCAACATCGTCATGCCATGTCTGTTTTTCCTATTCGATCTCTAGTTACAACTCACTTTCCAAAAACATTCCTAGTTTAATTGCCATCCAATGATTTCGGGCTACCATGTTTCTTTGTCGTTGATCAGGATAATTAATATGGATGGAATCTGGTTGGCATTGGTTTATGAACACTTTTGTGCTGGCCCTACAATAAGTATTTTTCTGTGCCAAAGTTAGATGTTGGCACTGTTGTATAGGCACCACTAGATGCTTGACCAGTGTGAAGTGTTTGGCACATGCAGCATCATTTGAAGCACAAGTCCCTGAACTATCATGAAGTGTTAATAGCATTGATCTCCTTCTATGGGCCAAAGAAACATTTTGGCCTCTCCACGCTCCAGGGACCAGTTGTGACTACAAAGAATGAATGGATTGGAGATGTGGACGCTTGATCACCGCTCTATTCAGAGGAACCTCTGCAGAGCCCTATTCTCGAGATTTATGGGGTCCAGCAGTCAGATCCTCAGCGATCACCAAGTCCTCCTTTATCCTATTGATAGGGATAACTTATATACTTCACACAACATCTTTATATGTTTGCCACTATCTTATAGGCAGCACTATTTATGGGCACTGTTAAATGTTCAACACTTTTGCACCAACACTACTACTTGTCTCCAAGTTTTGCAAGCCCATTTTGTCTTTCGACAGCACAACATTGGGAATATTATGTAAATCATTACAATATCAGTAGTTTTGGTCGTATAACGTCACCTAAAAGGAATTGTCAACGATCAGAAAAAGGATTTTCTATTTAAGGAGAAACAGTACCAATGTTGTCCAATGCCCTAGTCTGGTACTGCAGCTCTCATGTATTAAATTCTATGGAGCGGAGCTACAGAACCAGACACAACTCTTAGACAGGAGCAGTTCTGTTTATGGGGAAATTAAAGAAGACCCATTTTCCAAACTCCTTCTCTGTCATAACAGATGAATAGACAAAGAATGAGTCTGGCTTACCTATGGAAACGAACATTCAGCCAACCCCCTTCATACACAGCCAACAAGGGAGATGCTCTCCTGTGTCTGGCACAGGGCCAGAAGTGGAGCTGCCGAACCCGAAACTGGTTCATTAGGATTACTTCTGAGCACCTTTATTAATTCAATGGGTAATTTTTAGAAAAATACCAAATCCAGTGTTGGTCACTCTTATTAAATATAAAGGGTAACTCCAGATTGGTGATGGCCACTCTTAATAAATAAAAAGGGCAACCCCAGATTGGTGATGAACACTCTTATTAAATGAAAAGGGCAACTCCAGATTGGTGATGAACACTCTTATTAAATAAAAAGGGCAACTCCAGATTGGTGATGAACACTCTTATTAAATAAAAAGGGCAACCCCAGATTGGTGATGAACACTCTTATTAAATGAAAAGGGCAACTCCAGATTGGTGATGAACACTCTTATTAAATAAAAAGGGTAACTCCAGATTGGTGATGAACACTCTTATTAAATGAAAAGGGCAACTCCAGATTGGTGATGAACACTCTTATTAAATAAAAAGGGCAACCCCAGATTGGTGATGAACACTCTTATTAAATAAAAAGGGCAACCCCAGATTGGTGATGGACACTCTTATTAAATGAAAAGGGCAACCCCAGATTGGTGATGGACACTCTTATTAAATAAAAAAGGGCAACTCCAGATTGGTGATGGACACTCTTATTAAATGAAAAGGGCAACCCCAGATTGGTGACGGACACTCTTATTAAATAAAAAGGGCAACCCCAGATTGGTGATGGACACTCTTATTAAATGAAAAGGGCAACCCCAGATTGGTGATGGACACTCTTATTAAATAAAAAAGGGCAACCCCAGATTGGTGATGGACACTCTTATTAAATAAAAAAGGGCAACCCCAGATTGGTGATGGACACTCTTATTAAATGGAAAGGGCAACTCCAGATTGGTGATGAACACTCTTATTAAATAAAAAGGGTAACCCCAGATTGGTGATGAACACTCTTATTAAATAAAAAGGGTAACCCCAGATTGGTGATGGACACTCTTATTAAAGAAAAGGGCAACCCCAGATTGGTGATGAGCACTCTTATTAAATGAAAAGGGCAACCCCAGATTGGTGATGGACACTCTTATTAAATAAAAAGGGCAACCCCAGATTGGTAATAGACACTCTTATTAAATAAAAAGGGAACCCCAGATTGGTAATGGACACTCTTATTAAATAACAAAGGGCAACCCCAGGTTTGTGATGGTCACTTTCATTAAATAAAAAGTGCAACTCAAGGTTGGTGATGGACACTCTTGAACTCCTTCCCAAATGGAGATTTTATGTTTTTAAACTTTCATTTTTCTTTTCCTCTTCTTCAATGAGCCACAATTTTTTTATTTTGAGGTCTATACTTATATGTGGGCTTGTTTTTTGTGGCTGGAGTTATATTTCTGAACGACACCATCCATTTTATCATGTGATATACTGGAAAATGTGAAAAAAACATTCCAAGTGAGGTAAAATTGCAAAAATAAAACAGCAATTCCACAGTAGTTTTAAGTTACTTTTTAACCCAATTTGTGTTGTTCTTTTCGGGCTGGACAATCCCTTTAAGCCTCCGACCAAGGTTCGATCTTGAGGTATGTACAGGGTTTTTTTTCAAGATTTCATTGTGTCCTGGGGATGGGTATTCTGCCTTGTGGTTAAGCCACTTATAAAATAGTTTCTGATGTAGGACATTTTAGCAAATCTTATTTTATATTACATTACTGTCTGTGAGTTTTCACATTTCATTTCTTCAATTTGCTTCTTGCCAAGGGAGACAAAACCAGTTCTTAGATTTTTTTTTTCCATTTGCAGAGGCCTCAGGCTTTCACATATTTGTGCATAAACCTATATACACAGGAATGAGAAGGCCAGGGCACAGCAAACCAGAGGAACTAGCAGTATCGCTTCCGAGCTTTTCCAAGTGGAGACTACTTCTAATTCCAGCAGCAAGAAACATTACAGGAGTCGCACCACTTTTGTTCATTGCGTTTGAAAGGCCCCTCTTGTTCATTCATCACAGCGACGGCCATTAATCTGCTGGATCCGGGCAGGTTTATGGCCGCTATTCTCCATAAACAAATCAATGATTCCATATTTCACCAAGTTTTACAACAAGTTTGGAGATGGCACTTTCCCACCTTTCAATGGGATAACAATGTTGTTTGCTCAATAAAGAAGCCGAGGGTTGGAAGTTATTTGTAATCTTCTGCCAAATCGCTGCCGCTCGCCCCATGCCCGCTCCTCTCCCTCCTCATTTTTTAAGCAGCTGTGGTTTGCGAATTATAATAGATTAATTTAATATCTATTATCATCAGGGATTAAAAAATTTCCCCTAACATTAGATTTGCTCAAATTGGCCGTCAAATTAGATTGGGTCGGAATAAAACTCATCTGAATCAAAATCGCAGAGAAAAGACATTTTATTCAGCTCTATTGTCTCTCCAGACCCCAAAGCATAATAAACGGAGGTTCAAGAAGAAGTTAAAAAAATAATAAAAGCTTAAAAATCTCCTATTCCGCCATCGTAGCACCCCACCAGGTCCTCCGCTTGCTCCGCTCGCTTCCTCTGGTCACTCTTCTCTTTCCGGATCGGCCACCACAATGCGGTTACATGGGGAATGATACACATCAAGGAGCGATAGGAGGAGCTAAGGAGCCTAGGACAGGCGAGTAGAAGCTTTTATTACTTTTTGACCCTGTCAGAGCTAAATCAGCATTTCTTCAGAAGACCTTGGTTCGTCAGAAAGGCTGATGCATACTAGAAGTTGAGATAAAATGTTCCTTTTTTGTACAATACACAACCTTCCCCCCCAGTTATTAAAAGACACTCTGTGCTGGGAGCTAAGGGAAGGATGAAGTTTTCAAGGTAAAACTAGTATTCTATCTATTTAGTAATAAGTTGTATTAACTGCCATATATGGTAATTCCGCTTCCTGCTTCAGGGTGTATATAAGCCCCTTCGTTAGCAATAAAGAGTAGAGTCTATTGACGCACACTTTGGTCTGTGTCTTATTCTCTCTCGTACCACATTCCGAGGAGGAAAGGGTTAACAAGATAACAGCGACGACAACTGGCGCCCGACCAGGGGACTGAGTTATTCTATTCTGAGATAGCCCGACCGGTCCGGAGACGTGAGATGAGCGGAGCCTTCTGTTGGTGATATACACAGCGCTGGGGTAAGAATACTTATTATATTCTACCTAAAATCTATATCACTGTATAGTGGACTCCCTCTTCCCCGAGCAGTCGGCTTTCCAGGTAAATCACAGGTATTCCTGGCTCAGGTCCCTTTGAACCAGTAGACCTTCAGATTAATTGTCAGTCCTGCCTTTCCTCCTTTGAATAATGACAGTATGGATCCAATGATTGTGTTGTGGTTTTGTCTTGGTGTCTGTGTGATTGGATTGTTTATTTGGTTGGCGTACAAATCTTGGAAAGCGAGCAGTGGAATGGTTCAGAAACCTTTGTGGCCCATTGTCTAAGTGACGCAATTGTCTTGGTGACAGAGTCTTGGTGACAAACTTGTCTTGGTGACAAGAGAATCTCTTCTAGGTGAGGAGATACAAAAATGGGGAACCAAAATGCCAAGGAAGGCATTTCTGCTAAAGATTTAGTTGTGCGCAGAGAAGGGAAGCAAGCTTTGATAGGCATTGACAAAGTATTGTGTAAAGCAGGCATGAGTGAAAACGGAGAATTGAACAGTGATAAATGGAAAATGTTCTTTAACTCACATCATGGATGGTTGAGAGACAAAGGACTGTTGAAAACAGTGAACCTGTGGATGAGTGTGTGTGATTACTTAGAGGGAAAGACTGAAGAATTGGAGACGGACGTTACAGACTGACAAAAACAGGGATGACTGATTTGCCCTCCTGTTTGCCCCCTACGTTACCTCCACCCCAGTATCAGACCTTCCCACAGACTTCCCACGAACCAAACTGTTGGGTCTGCCCCAGGTGTGGACAGCAAAATCCCCTGACGGTAGATGTCTGTGTAAGTTGCGGTGGACCCAGACCTCCCCCGGCCAATCTATTTCCAATGAGCACAGTAGTGGTACCTGGCACCCCGGTGCTGCAGGAGGAGTGGAGGGCGGAGTAGCTCAAGGCGCCCCCCGGACAGCAGTGTTATACAGACCATGGAGCCCTTCAGAGCAGTTGGCTCTAATAATGCAACTCCCAGACCCTTCACAGTCACCAATGGGGTTCGCTAGAATGTTAGCTACAATGCAGGATACGTATAAAGCAACTAGACAGGATCTGGAAGCACTTATAAAAGGGAAATTAGCAGATGAAGCCAGATACGATAGACTGATAGATGAGACATACAAGTGTTATGTTGGTAGGAACGGACCTGATGATGCAGAGGTCAATGACGCAGCAGCAGGGGTTATGTTTACAGAAGCGTTGAAAAAAGCATGTAAAGATAGACAAGCAGAAAAGGAAGTTACACTAGAAGACAGAGTACAGGGAAAAGAGGAAGAGCCAAAAGATTATTTCTGGGCTCTAAGAAAAACTTGGGTGGAAATGGGTTTTGTCCCAGAAAACAAGACTAGTGAGAGAGTACTGGCAAGTGCTTATATGACTGGGTTAAAAAAGGAAGTGGCAGAAAAGGTGAAAGTAAGTAGACCTGATTGGAGATCAGTAAAAGCAGAGAATCTAGCCAGAATAGCACAAGGGGCACAACATGATTTAGCGCAGGCAAAAAGAGGAGCAAGGATACATGCTGTAGGTACTCGTCCTGCAAACAGCAGGGAGGGGAGACGTGTGCCAGGAGGTGGACAGAAATTGTGCTACGGATGCAAAAAACCAGGACATTTCAGGAGAGATTGTAGAACTAATCCATATCCAGCCTGTCCAACTAATCCATATGCAAATGCCCCTAATGACCCGCCTGCAAGAGGCCCCAAGATCAATTAGGGCAGCTCCCATAGGATAATGGTAGCTTGCACATGAACCCCCTTGTCTCCTTACCCCCCACTCCTAATTGCACAGTGCAGGTGAACCTACCAGGGGGACATGAGGTTGAGGTCCAAGTGGACACGGGGGCAGATAATTCAGTAATTACAGAAGAGGACTGGCCATTTGGGAAAAGTGATTTCTCCCACCATGTTATAGCGACTCCTTATAACTCTCCATCTATCCTGCTCCCCGTCACTAAAAAGATTCCCCTGCAAATTCAAGGAACCACTGTACACACACAGTTAATGGTATCACCACGGGGTCAATGTAATCTTTTAGGAAGTGATGTGTTGTCACAATTGCAAGCACATATTGAGTATCATCCTGATGGAACTGTCACTATGACACCAGGACTGAAGCCGAGCACTCTTTGTAAAATCATGTCGCTAGACGTTGCTAGTATAGAGGACACAAATGAATTTCCTTCAATGTTAGAAGGTGTGATACCGCATGATTTCTGGGCTTCAGATAAAACAGATGTGGGCAGATTAAGGGTGCAGCCAGTCATGGTCAAATTAAAGCCAGGTGCAATCCTGCCCCAACAGAGACAGTATCCTCTTAGTTCAGCTCAAGAGACGGCTATAGCTCAGCTGGTACAGAAACTGGTAGCAAGTGGTGTTTTAGTTAAGACCCAGTCCCCTTGTAACACCCCTCTGTTCCCAGTTAAAAAGAAAACAGCACCGGGGCAGCCAGCAGCGTACAGAATGGTCCATGATCTCCGGCTAGTGAACAAAGCTACAGAGCTCCTCACACCAGTTGTTCCAAATCCTCACACACTTCTGTCTCAGATCCCGGCTGGTGCTCTTTGTTTTTCAGTGATTGACTTGGCAAACACATTTTTTAGTGTCCCATTGCATCCTGACTGTCAGTATTTGTTTGCCTTTACATTTCAAGGGAACCAGTATACGTGGACTGTTTTGCCCCAGGGTTCCCAAAATTCACCCACTATGTATGCTGCCAGTCTGCAAGAGATACTGGAAAGATGGAAAATGCCAAAAGTAGTTGTTCTGCAATATGTTGATGACTTACTGATTTGTGCCCCCTCCAGGAAACAGTGTCGCAGTGCAACAATATCACTCATGTTGTTTCTGTACCAAGCTGGATGTAAAGCGTCAAAGGATAAACTGCAATTTTGTAAATCTTCAGTTATCTTTTTGGGACATTGCATTACACCAGGGGCGCGACATCTGACCAGCGCTCGCAAAGAAGCTGTACAGAACTTTCCTATGCCTGTTAATGTTGCCGCTCTTAGGATATTTCTTAGACTGATTTTCTACTGCAGGCAGTGGATTCGTGCTGTGTCAATCCTCATGCAGCCTCTCTATGACTGTATCACCATTGTGCCTTTTAAACTAACTCCTGAAGGTATAGACTGTTTTTATTCTCTCAAAAACAGGATTGTGGCAGCTCCAGCGCTAGGAACCCCCAACTATGAACTACCATTCACCCTGTATCTCCACGAACAGCAGGACATGCGGCAGGGGTATTGACTCAGTTACATGGTGACAATCAAAGGCCTGTAGCCTATTTCAGTGGAAGACTAGATGCAGTGGCTAGAGGTGCCCCGTCCTGTGTACGGGCAGTACATGCTGTAGGACTATTGCTCCACAAATCGTCAGACATCGTTCTTGATCATCCATTGACAGTACTTACACCTCATGATGTATATACCATACTGAACCAGGTGCAACCGGCACACCTTTCAGCTGCACGTCACCTTCGATTGCAATGTGCACTTTTAATGCCTCCAAATGTTTCTTTGCAGAGATGTACCACACTTAATCCTGCCACGTTGTTACCTCTCTCGGATCTAAAGGAGGGGTCAGGTACGGTATTGTACAAAGAAGATCCAAGAGAGGAGATTCCTCATGATTGTGTTCAGCTTATGGCACAGGAAACAGCAGGCCTACCCACAGTGTTTGAAACTGAAAGACTTAATGCTGATTTTGAATTTTTTGTAGATGGATCTCGCCACCAAGATGACTCAGGTACCTTCCACACTGGGTAGGCCATCGTCTCCCTGAATGCAGTAATCAAAGCAGAACCAATGCTCCCACATCAGTCGGCCCAGGAGGCTGAACTTAAGGCTCTGACCGAGGCCTGTAAAATAGCTGAAGGTAGAACTGTTAACATCTACACAGATTCTAGATACGCATTCGGTATAGCTCATGATTTTGGTCCAATTTGGAAATCTAGAGGATTCCTGACGGCAGCAGGACATCCCATTAAAAATGCTGACGCAGTCCAGCAGTTAATTGATGCATTACAATTACCAAAAGAGGTAGCTGTCATAAAAGTTAAAGCACATACCAGACGCACTGATCAGGTGAGTAAAGGAAACGCAATGGCCGATGCAGCAGCAAAAACAGCAGCCAGTAGACCACTCCAAGGGGTAACGATGCACCAGGTAAGAACTCCCAAAAATCCCTTTGTGTCGGAGGATGCCTTATCCCAGATGCAGGCTCAGGTGCGCCAGGAGGAAGTAGGAAAGTGGGAAAAAGAAGGTGCATGTCTGAATGAAGCAAATGGGGTATGGGGAAGAGGGATGCGTCGATGCCTTTCAAGGGCGTTGTACCCTGCGGTCGCCCAGATGTTACATGGGCCAACCCACCAGTCCAAAACTGCTGTAATGAGCGTGATGCAGAAGCATTGGGTGGCACCAGGCTTTTCCACCTGTATAGAAGGTTTGATCCAGGGATGCATGGTATGTGCTACACATAATCAGGGAAGGGTAGTCAAGACACCACCCAAACACACCCCTCGGCCCCTCTATCCTTTCCAGAGACTGCAGATTGATTATATTCAGCTGCCAAAATCAGGATCATGGGAGTACGTGTTGGTCTGTATTGATTTATTCTCAGGTTGGCCGGAGGCTTTCCCGATTGCCAAGGCTACGGCTGCGGCAACCGCAAAGAGCTGCTTGCGGAGGTGGTGTGCAGGTATGGAGTACCAGAGGTGATCGAAAGTGACAGAGGTACACATTTCACAGGTGAAATAATGAATGAAGTCTTGACAGCTCTGGGAATTCAACAAGCTTTTCATACCCCATATCATCCACAAAGCAGTGGAAAAGTAGAAAGACTAAATGGGACATTGAAGTTAAAAATCCAAAAGGCCATGGCTGAAACAGGGAAATCTTGGCCTGAATGTTTACCATTAGCCCTATACTCAGTAAGGTACACTCCAAATAGAAAAACTGGACTTTCTCCGTATGAAGTACTGTTTGGCAAAGTGCCTAGCTTAGGATGTTTCTTTCCCCAAGCACTGGAAATGAGTAACCATGTATTAAGCTCATATGTAAGGGATTTGCATAAAAGACTTAAGAAAGTACATGATAATGTTTTCAGTTCTCTTCCAGATCCGAACCAGGATCCTGGAAGTCACAGCCTGCAGCCCAGAGACTGGGTAGTCATTAAAAGACACGTGAGAAAGAGTCTGGATCCGAGATTTGATGGACCTTTTCAAGTTCTACTGACGACAAGTACTGCAGTCAAGCTACAAGGCAAGGAAACTTGGATTCACGCATCGCATTGTAAGAAGATCCTTGGAGAGCCTCCAGAAGAGGAATGATGCTACTAATGACATTTGCTTGCATCCTTGCAGTAAAGGATGCTTGGAACAGACTTAGCCGTGTAGATGGTGATGATAACAGGTTCATTAGACACCACTTAGCTTTAGTGGATGGACTGAAAGAACAAAACCAAAATATTGCAAACTGTTGGATTTGTACACACGCGCCGGTGACATCCACCAGTCTACCATTTCTTGCAGTCCCAGTCTCGTGGGAAGAAATTAACTCTTGGGGATACTGTGCAGACACACTAAGCAGCAATGCCACTCAAAAACTTTGGAACACTACGGTAGGAATACCGGTAGTGGGTTGGACTGATTTTCCATGGTGGCAGGGAAATCTAACAGGGCAGATAATTCCAAGACGGTATCTATCTTTTAAAGGTGGGGCATGGGTACCCAGAAATAGAACTAGCATAACCTCTTTGGGAGAAATACCGACACAGGGGTTAAAGATAAGTTTTGGGGTCACTACAGGAAGCTTAGATGCTTTCAAACCCTCCCTATTAGAACGATATCTACACACTGATAGATGGAAAAATAATGTTTTCTTTGAGAATGGAAATGATGAAACTTGTGCTAACAAACCAGGTAACCTGAGGTGTAATGAAGATGAAGGATATCAGAAGAACACTCCCACCTGCGGAGAACCTACCGCAGGATACTGCTCCCCACTAGGACAAAAGCCCGGATGGTGCATGATGAGTAATATTTCAAAGTTTATAGATTTGGCACACCGATTAGTATTACAGCATTCAGCTATATGGAACCTTCCACCATCAATGTATTGGGTATGTGGGGACAAGGCATTTAAGTGGCTTCCAGTAGGAGTCACCGGGAAATGCACCCTAGCTAGATTGACACCAGCCACCTATCTCATCACTCCAGATAGATTAAATCCATTGTCTATTCCAAAATACACATTACATAAACGATCTGCAGACAATAGACCTCGCCCAAATGGGAGACCACACATAGTGGAGATGGGGACAGCAAATAAATTTTTCAGTGCATTATTTATCTACCCTATGATAACTCAGACGTGGGATAAGTTGGTAGAATCCACAGACTACCTAGATGATCAAATATGGGATATTTTAGATATCATGAATGGGTCCCTTGCAGTACAGAACCAGCTAATTATTGTTACTAACCAACATACCCTCGTGTTAGATTACCTGACTGCAGCTCAAGGAGGGATGTGCCAGATTATCGGACCTGCATGTTGTCATTATATTGATAATTTTAGTGTTTTAACCCTTAAGGTACTGCCACACTAAGCTATCCCGCTAGCGATCTCGTTAGCGTTGCATACTAATGAGATCGCTAGCGGGGTTGTTTCTATATCGCTAAATGCGGCCACATTTAGCGATATAGTTAACGACGCTATCGCCGTTAGCGATCTTCTTAACGACTTTAGCGGTACAAAAGTACCGCTAAATCGCTAAGAAAAGGTGCCACACAGCGATTAGATACTTACCCAGCGGGAGCGCCAGCGATGAAATAGGGTCCGGAACGATTCCAGCGACGAGCGAGATCACAGCAGGAAGCTCGTCGCTGGAAGCTGCCGCACTGAACAACATCGCTAACGGGATCGCTAAATAGTGACGTTTTTTAGCGATCCCGTTAGCGATATTGTTTAGTGTGGCATACCCTTTAAACATAAGCTAGAGGATGTCATAAAGTTAAGGAAACTATATGATGAGGCAAATCTGAAGAATCAAGATTCATGGTGGGCAAATACTTTCTCCTTTCTTAACCCCGCAAATTGGTTCAAAGGTATAGGGGGATGCCTGACTGGGATAATACAAGCTGGCCTACAGGTTTTATTAATATGTCTTGCTATCTATTTAGTTTTTAAAATCTGTTTGATGTGTATTAAACGATGTACTAGGACACAGAGGAGGTATGAAGATGTGTATTGATCAAATGAAGGAACAAAAGGAGGGAATGTCAGAGCTAAATCAGCATTTCTTCAGAAGACCTTGGTTTGTCAGAAAGGCTGATGCATACTAGAAGTTGAGATAAAATGTTCCTTTTTTGTACAATACACAACCTTCCCCCCCCAGTTATTAAAAGACACTCTGTGCTGGGAGCTAAGGGAAGGATGAAGTTTTCAAGGTAAAACTAGTATTCTATCTATTTAGTAATAAGTTGTATTAACTGCCATATATGGTAATTCCGCTTCCTGCTTCAGGGGTGTATATAAGCCCCTTCGTTAGCAATAAAGAGTAGAGTCTATTGACGCACACTTTGGTCTGTGTCTTATTCTCTCTGGTACCACATTCCGAGGAGGAAAGGGTTAACAAGATAACAGCGACGACAACCCCATCCCAGTATTAGTGCCCTTAGGGGACTTAGAGCGGCGATTGTCCAGCCAATAGTGATGAGCGAGTGTGCTCGAATACGGTGTTATCGAAGCATGCTCGAGTCTAAATTGAGTATTTTCCGCGTGCTCGAAAAAAATGCTCAAGTCCCCGTGGCTCCATGTCTTGCAGCTGTTCGACAGGGATTCCCTAACAAAAAGGCTAACCTTCCATGTGTTGTGGCTGTCGAACAGCCGCGAGACATGGAGCCGCGGGGACTTGAGCATTTTTTTTCAAGCATGCCGAAGACACTCGGTTAGTACCCGGGAATGCTCAGATAACACCTTGCACCTCCAAATTTTTGATTCTGGCAAATTCAAATTTTTCAAGAAATGCCACGGACTGCACACCATTTTTCATCAATAATTTGCCACTTTTCAACTTTCAAAACCTTTCAAGGAAGTGGCAAATAATGTATAACAGAGCTTAGCAAAAGGGGTGTGGGTGGCATGGTGAACAACACCCCACTAAATTTAAAGGGGTTGTCCCAAGAAAAGCATTGAAAACTCAACAGAGTATGTGACAAGAAGAGTATCTGCGCTATACATCCGTTAATAATAGTGTGTGATTTTATATGTACATTGTATTAATTTTTCAGGTAATAAAGCCCCTTTCCACGCATCTTGGCACCGTCCAGGTTGAAAACTGTTTATCCCCCAGACATGGATTACGGCGTGGGACAGAACGACAGACAGGTATAGTATATTGTTGCTTTTCAATTTTAGTTTTACTACAGGAGAACGAGGGCTTCAGTGGAATAGGCATTAGGTGAGTATAACTGTGTTTAGTCTTATTTTTAATAAAGGACTTTATTCTGACTGTGTCTTTATTTACCATACAATATAGGATAAGTAAGGGATAGGCGTTGTATGACGCCTTTCCATTACTAAGCCATGGGCTTGATGTCACTGGACAAAACAAAGATGACATCAACCCCACAAATATTAACCCCACTTGCCACCGCTACAGGGCAAGTGGGAAGAGCCGGGCAAAGTGCCAGAATTGGCGCATCTAATAGATGTGCCTTTTCTGGGCGGCTGTTTTTTTAGGCTGGGGGGGGCAAAATCCATGTTCCCTTACCAGTCTGAGAATACCAGCCCCCAGCTATCTGCTTTAGCAAGGCTGGTTGTCAAAAATGGGGGTGGACCCCCACATAGTTTTTTAAAATTATTTATTTAAATAATTTGAAAATGTGGTGTGGGGACTCCTCCATTCTTGATAACCAGCCTTGCTAAAGCTAAAAGCTGAGGGTTGCAGCCCCCAGCTGTGAGTTTTGCCTGGCTGGTTATCAAAAATACAGGGGAACCCACGCTGTTTTTTATTTAAACTTATTTATTTACAGCGCAGGAGCCGGCTAATGAATACTCCCATCAGCCGCTTCTACTCTCACTGTTATTAGCGACAGGAGGTGTCGGATGATGTGAACTGTAGTCACATCAGCCGACACCAGTGACCAGGGGTAAACTTTATACCTCCGATCACAACTGAGTGCTCACACTGTCTTTTGACAGCTTGGGAACCATGGTTCTCTGACCAGCGGGGATGATTTCACCACCGATCAGAAGCGATGTTTGCCGTGCTGTCATGCACAGTGTGACAAACACCCGGTGTTCGGGAAACCGAACCCGAACAGTAACACAGACTTCCTGGTGAAGTCTGTGTTCCGTGTACGTGCCGGAACAGTAGGTGTTCGGTATGGACGCCGAACTTTACTCTTCAGGTTCGCCCATTTCTAGTCACCACATTTTTCATCAACTCCTGGTTTTGGCTTACAAATACTGAGGTAAAGAACTGACAAAATAATGAATGTGTGAACGTGGCCTAAGGCTGTGCCTGAAGGATTATTTTCTCTGCAGCTCTGAGGAAGAAAAACGGAAATCAGAGCTCCAGTTAACTAGGAGTAAGCAAGAGCTGCCTGCAATGCAGACCTGGGAGTTACAGCTGCTTCCTGGTCACAAGGCATCAGCTGTGCCTAATCTCAGAAGGTGAAGATGTGAAGGTGTGAAAATTACACTGGCGAGTGGAATTTTTTGTACACAATTATACTGTGGTCCAAGTGCAATCTGACAAAACATTGGATCGCACTCGGACCAGTTGTTATTCTATGGGAAAGTGCACATGGCTGATTTTTTTTCTCAGACAGAGACTGTCCTATGAAAAAAAAAAGAAAGAAAAGAAAATTGCTGCTTACCCTAGCTTGATCCATTATTCGGATCGCACTCGGTCATGCAAGTCGATTAGTGCATGGAAATCATCGCACTGCACTCGGATGGCATCTGAGTGCAGTCCGATTTCTGTGTACTGACAGAATGGAGATTTTTTTTCCATCTTCTCCTTATCGAAGAGAATCAGATCACACACTGATCAGAGTGTCATTTGCATGATCGTCCCGATTCTCTCGGATGAGAGATTCTACAGTCATCTGCCCTAAAAGTGATACATGAAATGAAGTCATACACAGCGACCTCAGTTATCGCAATATTTTTCTCCTTGAGCAACTGAGGTTTTAAACTGGTATTCCAATATGTATTACGTGTAATAATAATAGTAATAATATTAGCAAATACCTCAAATTAGAAATCTAGTATAGTTTTTCTGATTCGCTATGTCTCTTTCCTCATGTGCAGGCATTGCAGGACCTTAGATATCCATGGTTACACCCACTAGCAACTAGCTAGATCAGTGATCGTAACCATGGATGCCTAAGGTCCTGCAATGCCTGCACATGAGGAAAGAGACATAGTGAATCAGGAGAACTATACTACTTTTCTAATTGGAGGTATTTGCTAATATTACTATTATTACACCAACTACATATTGGGATAGGATTTTGGAGATGGGATGGGAATACCTCTTTAAGACTACTTTTTTTGGACATCTGAAACAATTCTTAGCCCAATGAGTTACTACTTTTACATTGACTACTTACTTTTTTGGGCCTGTTTCATTATTGCTTTTGAGCCTTTTTTTAGATTTTGCTGATTTTCCAGCAGTTTTTAATTCGCACCTAATTCGTCATGTAATTTTTGCCTTTTTTGAAAACATTTTATATTTTACTTTTTTTTATGTTCGCCATTGTGGACAGGGTTTTTTTGTTTTCCAGATGTTTTTGGCTGATTTATCAATTGCGACTCTTTTTTTTATAAGTCACACAATTTATTGGAAACATAGGCCAGTCTCCCTTACCTTGCACGATCTTATCTACTCCAGATATTTTGGCACAAATTTTTGCACCATTTAACGAAATGCTAAAAAGTCCCAACACGGGTCAAAGAGAAAAAATAAGTACACGTTTGACTTTGCGCAGACATTGATGAACCCCATCCGCCATTTTGAAGGAATTCATGAATTTCTGTGTAAAATCAAAAGCACTTTTTCTTTCCCTTTTGACCCATGTTGCAATATTTTAGCATTTTGATAAACGGTGCAAAATTTTTCACTGTCACGTTTTCCCAGGGTTATGCTTTTCGCTGCCGAGCCCAGTGTGAGTGAGCGTTCCCACCGTCCCTGCAGCCACACTGGTGTCCTATAAACACTACAGTATGTCATTGACCCAACCACAAAGAAGGAATGGATTTAAATAGACCCGGCGCTTGCAAAACGTGTGCTTTACCTTTATAAATAGCCTCGTGCTGTGAGCAGAACACAGAAGTCTGCTGGTGCTGAACTAAGTGAACCCTCCGCAGTCAGAAAACGGCAATATACAGGCGGCCATCTATTTGTAGTGTACCAGGGCAGACACACAGGACAGTGTTTGGGAGTTCTGTACATTGCTGCGCGCTTTTACTCCACAGCGTCCCAACCTTCGTGCTCCGCTTGTTAAAAACTTTAACTCCATGCATGCCTTAGAAGTAGTAGATATGCTCGATAAGGTGTTATCCCAGTATCTTGTAGTGCTCTGCTTATATGTTCCAATGTATCTATTATCTATTTATACGTGTATCCATCCATCTATCCATCCATCCATCTATCCGTGTATCCATCCACCCGTGTAGCCATCCATCTATGTATCCATCCATCCATTTATCAATCCATCCATTTATTCATCTATCCGTGTATCCATCCATCCGTGTATCCATCCATCCGTGTATCCATCCATTAGTGTATCCATCCATGTATCCATCCATCAATCCATCTATTTATTCATCCATCCATTCATCCATCCATCATCCGTGTATCCATCCATTTATCAATCCATCCATCTATCCGTGTATCCATCCATCCATCCATCCATCCATCCATCCATCCATGCATTTATCAATCCATCCATTTATCCATCCATCTATCCATGTATCCATCCATCCATCCATCCATCCATCCATGCATTTATCAATCCATCCATTTATCCATCCATTCATTTATCCGTGTATCCATCCATCCATCCATCCATCCATCCATGCATTTATCAATCCATCCATTTATTCATCCATCCATGTATCCGTGTATTCATCCAGAAAATGGCTCAATTGTTTGTTGCAAAAGTTCGCTTTTAACTTTCCAGATATTTTTGGAGCGCTGCCTCTTTTTTGGACATTCATTTGTTTACCTATGTATCTAAAATTTTAAAAAATAAAGATAAATTGGATCCAATCAAACAAAGTGCTGGTGCAGCCTGACAGAGGCTTTGTATAAATACCATTTTTTTTTTTTGGAATTGAGAGTGCTGCCATTTTTTTTATTCTATCTGTTCATATCTCGAGATCTATCCATCCATCCATATTGTATCTACACCAAGCAGTTTTGCGACTAGCGTGTATCAGAGGTTAATTTGATGCATGTCTCCCTTTTCTTCCAGTATGTATATATACCATAAAAGCTGTAGCTCCGGGGCCCCTAGAGAATTGGGGCTCATTTCTGGTTAATCTCATCTCCTCTGCCTTCGCTACTGAGTGGTGCCTGGATCAGACTTCTGCTCTGCAGTTTTAGGATACGAGAGAGTGAGAAATTTGCGAGGTCATAGAAAATTGGGGGCCAAACTGGGTGTGACGCTAGTCACTACTCACGGACAAGCCATGAGGCAGGGTAGTCAAATGATTCGGGGTCAGATACCGAGAGCTTGTCATAAACTAAAGGGAAAGATTGAGGCGCAGTCAGGTAACAGTCTGAGGTTAGAATACCAGCAAGATAGCGGATCAGAGCAAAAGGGCTAGATAAACGGATGGTCAGAACGAGATCCAAAGTCAGGCAGCAAAAGATCAACAAACAGAGCACAGGAATACAAGGCAAAGCAACACACAAATGCTACGTCTGGCAGAGATCTGTGACTGCCAGCTGAGTAGCTGGGAAAGGACTAAGAACAGGGAACACCTGAAGGAAGCTCAGCACCTTCCAATCTCAGATTGGATGACTGAGCTATCAATCAAAGTACTGACAACTCAGCACGCCCCGGCACTTGACTGGACAGCTTTAGAAGAGAAGGGAATTATCATAAGAAAACGTACTGAATAAAATTTGGTTCTTCTTCATTTAACACATTCGGGTCTGCTGTATTGAACACATTCGGGTCTGCTGTATTGAACACATTCGGGTCTGCTGTATTGAACACATTCGGGTCTGCTGTATTGAACACATTCGGGTCTGCTGTATTTAACACATTTGGGTCTGCTGTATTGAACACACTCGGGTCTGCTGTATTGAACACATTCGGGTCTGCTGTATTTAACACATTCAGGTCTGCTGTATTTAACACATTCGGGTCTGCTGTATTGAACACATTTGGGTCTGCTGTATTTAACACATTTGGGTCTGCTGTATTGAACACATTCGGGTCTGCTGTATTGAACACATTCAGGTCTGCTGTATTTAACACATTCAGGTCTGCTGTATTGAACACATTCGGGTCTGCTGTATTGAACACATACGGGTCTGCTGTATTGAACACACTCGGGTCTGCTGTATTGAACACATTCGGGTCTGCTGTATTTAACACATTCAGGTCTGCTGTATTTAACACATTCGGGTCTGCTGTATTGAACACATTCGGGTCTGCTGTATTTAACACATTTGGGTCTGCTGTATTGAACACATTCGGGTCTGCTGTATTGAACACATTCGGGTCTGCTGTATTGAACACATTCGGGTCTGTTGTATTTAACACATTCGGGTCTGCTGTATTTAACACATTCAGGTCTGCTGTATTGAACACATTCGGGTCTGCTGTATTGAACACATTTGGGTCTGCTGTATTGAACACACTCGGGTCTGCTGTATTGAACACATTCGGGTCTGCTGTATTTAACACATTCAGGTCTGCTGTATTTAACACATTCGGGTCTGCTGTATTGAACACATTCGGGTCTGCTGTATTTAACACATTTGGGTCTGCTGTATTGAACACATTCGGGTCTGCTGTATTGAACACATTCAGGTTTGCTGTATTGAACACATTCGGGTCTGCTGTATTGAACACATTCAGGTCTGCTGTATTTAACACATTCGGGTCTGCTGTATTTAACACATTTGGGTCTGCTGTATTGAACACATTCGGGTCTGCTGTATTGAACACATTCAGGTTTGCTGTATTGAACACATTCGGGTCTGCTGTATTGAACACATTCGGGTCTGCTGTATTTAACACATTAGGGTCTGTTGTATTTAACACATTTGGGTCTGCTGTATTGAACACATTCGGGTCTGCTGTATTGAACACATTCAGGTTTGCTGTATTTCACACATTCGCGTCTGCTGTATTGAACACATTCGGGTCTGCTGTATTGAACACATTTGGGTCTGCTGTATTGAACACATTCGGGTCTGCTGTATTGAACACATTCGGGTCTGTTGTATTTAACACATTCGGGTCTGCTGTATTGAACACATTCGGGTCTGCTGTATTGAACACATTCGGGTCTGCTGTATTGAACACATTCGGGTCTGTTGTATTTAACACATTCGGGTCTGTTGTATTTAACACATTCGGGTCTGCTGTATTGAACACATTCGGGTCTGCTGTATTGAACACATTCGGGTCTGCTGTATTGAACACATTCGGGTCTGTTGTATTTAACACATTCGGGTCTGCTGTATTGAACACATTCGGGTCTGCTGTATTTAACACATTCGGGTCTGCTGTATTGAACACATTCGGGTCTGCTGTATTGAACACATTCGGGTCTGCTGTATTGAACACATTCGGGTCTGCTGTATTGAACACATTCGGGTTTGCTGTATTGAACACATTCTGGTCTGCTGTATTGAACACATTCGGGTCTGCTGTATTGAACACATTCGGGTCTGTTGTATTTAACACATTCGGGTCTGTTGTATTTAACACATTCGGGTCTGCTGTATTGAACACATTCGGGTCTGTTGTATTTAACACATTCGGGTCTGTTGTATTTAACACATTCGGGTCTGCTGTATTGAACACATTCGGGTCTGCTGTATTGAACACATTCGGGTCTGTTGTATTTAACACATTTGGGTCTGCTGTATTTCACACATTCGGGTCTGCTGTATTGAACACATTCGGGTCTGCTGTATTTAACACATTCGGGTCTGCTGTATTGAACACATTCAGGTCTGCTGTATTTAACACATTCTGGTCTGCTGTATTGAACACATTCAGGTCTGCTGTATTTAACACATTCGGGTCTGCTGTATTTAACACATTCGGGTCTGCTGTATTGAACACATTTGGGTCTGCTGTATTTCACACATTCGGGTCTGCTGTACTGAACACATTCGGGTCTGCTGTATTGAACACATTCGGGTCTGCTGTACTGAACACATTCGGGTCTGCTGTATTGAACACATTCAGGTTTGCTGTATTTCACACATTCGGGTCTGCTGTATTGAACACATTCGGGTCTGCTGTACTGAACACATTCGGGTCTGCTGTATTGAACACATTCAGTTCTGCTGTATTGAACACATTCGGGTCTGCTGTATTTCACACATTCGGGTCTGCTGTATTGAACACATTCGTGTCTGCTGTATTGAACACATTCGGGTCTGCTGTATTTCACACATTCGGGTATGCTGTATTTAACACATTCGGGTCTGCTGTATTGAACACATTTGGGTCTGCTGTATTTCACACATTCGGGTATGCTGTATTTAACACATTCGGGTCCGCTGTATTTCACACATTAGGGTCTGCTGTATTGAAAACATTCGGGTCTGCTGTATTGAACACATTCGGGTCTGCTGTATTTCACACATTCGGGTCTGCTGTACTGAACACATTCGGGTCTGCTGTATTGAACACATTTGGGTCTGCTGTATTGAACACATTCGGGTCTGCTGTATTGAACACATTCGGGTCTGCTGTATTGAATAGTGTTGAGCGATACTGCTCGATATCTAAAAATATCGGATCGGAATGGTATCGCCGATATCACTAAATATCGGCGATATCCGATTCCGATACCGGAAGTCCCATGTAAGTCTATGGGAACAAAATATCGCAACTAAAAAAACACTTTCTTTCCTTGTAAACACAAATATACACACATAGAATACATATATATATATATATATATATATATACATGTCATTGTGACATATATATATATACATATATTTATAGTTTATTCACTTCTACATAGTAAAATAGCCTCTGATTCAATTGCCGGGTAAAGCCGGCATTTGTGAAAAGACAGAAGCACCCGAGGGTCCAGTCGCCACAGAGATGTTGCATCGCACCCAGCGGTGTGACAACTTACTCTCAGGTAAGGAGGAAACACCCCATTGACTCCAACCACTGCATTCAACAGTACACTATGCCAGCTGAGTGTAGGCGGACCCAATGGGATGGTCTAGCTCAGGCTGGTTAGAACAGGGTGTAGCTAGTTGGATGGGAGGGGTTGAGGCAGCCTTATGCTGCATGTCTTTGTAGTAAGAATTGTTTCCTTTCCTGCTTTCTTACTACGTCGCATACTCCACTCTGCTACATCACTCTGCACCATTGCTCTATCTCACATCTATCTGCCCTGGAAGGATACCGTCTTACCTGTACAAGACTTATCACCTAGCTGCACTACACCATCCCTGCCAGAGGACCTGCACAGCAGCGCTGGTCACCCTGACCAGGTACTACAGGTGGCGTCACGACAAACTACACAAACATTCTATCATCCCCTGGAAATATCCCACATTCCAGTGAGCGACCAGGGCACGGACATAGCTGTGCTACCCGTCACATCCCCCATAGAGGTCGACAGGCTTGGTGCCGAGTACCCCCAAAACCTGTGGCTCTGTGCGACTCAACTTTGGCGTCACGAACAGGATTCAGAAGCTCGCTATAAGCGAGTCCTGTGTGCCTTAATTGAACTGTTTTTTTGCTTGAGAATTGCAAAAATCATCATAGACTGTATTTGCCATTTTTCCGTCATATCTGCGCCACGATGCACAGGTGAAGAATAAGGGCGTGCTCTCGTGGGCGTACACTCACTCCGTGGTGCGAAAACGATGTCCGCACACTCTAAATGTTACTGCAATGTAAGATCGTGCCCCACAGCTCTGGAGTTCCGCCTCCTCATCCTCCTCAGTGGGCGGAAACGAACGCGAAGGTCCCGCCTCCCTACAAAAGATGGCGCCTCTCCTGATGCTAATGACACATGTGACTTGGCAGAGATGGCGAACGGACGTGAGCAGAAGTGGGAAGGGATGGAGGAGTCAGAGCTCTCCCCCCACGGAAGCGACCCGATCGCCACGGAGCCACCGTTTGGCACCCGGCCTGGAAACCCTCCTACGCTCGAAGAAGCGGAGGATACCCTGAGAGACCTGGCCCGGCACCGGGAGGAGGTCGCCAGGATGGAAGCGAGCTGGCGGGCCCTAAAACTACAATTGGAGCGGCGCCAGTCCCTCTTACCCCCTGAAGTGTCTGTACCGGAAGGTGAGGCACCCGTTCCAGTAGAGGAGGCCGTGCGGGCATCCCAGCCCTTGCAATCTGAACCGGTTGCCAGTATCTCAGTGGAGGCACCCGTTCCAGTACAGGAGGCCGTGCGGGCATCCCAGCCCTTGCAATCTGAACCGGTTGACAGTATCTCAGTGGAGGCACCCGTTCCAGTAGAGGAGGCCGTGCGGGCATCCCAGCCCTTGCAATCTGAACCGGTTGCCAGTATCACAGTGGAGGCACCCGTTCCTGCAGAAAACGCCGCACCAGCACCCCAGATCCCGCTGTCTGCCCCCGTCGCTGAGGCAGAAGAAGCGACACCCGTCCTCATGGAGGAGGCCGCGCAGGCACCAGAGCTCTACCTGCCTGTACTGGAGCCCCGACCGTCATCTGTTCCAGAGCCGGCTGCTTCCGCCACAGGTGAGCGCCGCCAGGACTGGCGGGCGCCAGGAGAGCTGCCGCAAACCGTACATCGTAAGCTGGCGTTTGATGGTGGAGACATGGAGCTGCTGGTGGAGGAGAATTACAACCGGCGTCAGGAGGAAGATTGGAGACGTCGGGAGCGGGAAGCAGAGCGACAAAGGGAGCAGCGAGAATCCCAAAAGCTTCGGCAACGTCACCTGGAGAAGGACCTGGCAGAGAAGGCACGTATGAGAAAGGATAAAAGTACGGTGAGGGAGCCGCGGCGTAAGGGTGCAGTACGGAACTTTAAGTTAAAAGGTGGTTGGGGCTTCATCCAGGAGCCTGGACTTTATTTAGAAGTTTTTGTAACCCGGCGGGACGTGGAGGCTCACCTCCCAGAAGGACACCCGGGGAGGGACCTGTTGCCAGGAGACTTGGTGAGTTACACCCAACACTGGGGTTACAATGGATGGTATGCCCTAAATGTTACCAGGTGCGACCCCTACTCCCCAGAGTGTCAGGAAACTGACAGACCCTACGAGCCTTCAGCCTCCCCCAACCAGGCCTCTGCACAAGTGCCCACCCCACGCCGTAAATCTCCCCAGCCTCCCTCAGTGGTCTCCTCAGCAGCCCCAGCTATGGACATGATAATGATAGCTGGCCCGTACCCGGCGCCTGTTAGGCCCCCTGGGGTTCGTTCAGTCCGGGACATAGGGGTCCAGACCCGGAGGGAGACGAAAGAGGTGGCCACACAGACCCAGATAGCGGGTCACGACGTCACTGTACAGGCCACACGACGTCATCAGGTCTGGGTGGACCCTCCTGTCACGGATGTTTGGCAAGCTCCAGAAGAGTACCAGGTGGTACCTGGAAGAGGCCAGCCAAAGAAGTCTAAATAACCCGGACAGGGTCTCTGTATGTAAATAGTTAAATTATTGATGTACCCGGACGGGTGAATGTTCGTAAAAAGAAGTTTATTGTTGCCTTAATATACCCAGGTTGGGTAATGGTTTGATGTACCCGGACGGGTGAATGTTCAGAAGAACAAGTTTATTGTTGCCTTAATATACCCAGGTTGGGTAATGGTGTTTCACTGTAATCAAAATGTTGAACTTTGAAGCCATGAACTGTAGTGGCTCACAAACTTTTCTGTAAATAGTTGGCACTTCGGTGCTCCATCTTGGTTTTACAAAAAACTTAACTGTGCACTATTTTCAACTACCTCAGAAACTAAAAACCCGTTTGGTGTGGCCGAAAGTGAGGTCTGCTCAAGGAAAGTCTTGCAGCCCACCCAAGACCACAGTTGGAGGTTTGGAGCGGGTCCTCCACAAGCACAAGTAAAGGACACTGTGAAGTTACCCCGGTGGGGGTAGTCCTAAGAAGTCTCCACGAACTTCGGCACTAATGCTATTTGCACTTTTGTAATGTTATTATTAAAAATTTTATTATGCAACGTTTAACTTGAAGTGTTTCCTGCTTTCTTACTACGTCGCATAGTCCACTCTGCTACATCACTTTGCACCATTGCTCTATCTCACATCTATCTGCCCTGGAAGGATAGCGTGTTACCTGTAGAAGACTTTTCACCTACCTGCACTACACCATCCCTTCCAGAGGACCTGCACAGCAGCGCTGGACACCCTGACCAGGTACTACAGGTGGCGTCACGACAAACTACACGAACATTCTATCATCCCCTGGAAATATCCCACATTCCAGTGATCGCCCAGGTCACGGACCGAGCTGTGCTACTCGTGACATCCCCCATAGAAGTCGACGTGATCGGTGCCGAGTACCCCCAAAACCCCTGTCTCTGTGCGACTCAACTTCCCTCACTGTGCTGGCACTTTACATTTACAATGCCTCTGGGTTTTTTTTATGGGGGAGTGGGGAACATTCAGACTTTTGCTATGGGGCCCCATGATTTATATGTACGCCCCTGCTGCTGAGGCATGGTATTTAAGGCTGTTAAGGAGCCAACATACATGGACCTTGCCAGCAGCGTCGGACTGGAGTACCTTGGGCCCACCAGAGAAAATATATTCTTGCGGCCCAACATCATACTTCCCAACCTTTGAATAAGGGAAAGAGGGACAAAGGCTGTGGCACGCTGTGCATGCTGCAGAAAATTTTAGGCCATGCCACGTTGCACCACAGACTGTCCAGGAGTTGGTGGATGCTTTAGTCCAGGTGTGGGAGGAGATCCCTCACGAGACCATCCGTCGCGCTCATCAGGAGCATGGCCAGAAGTTGTAGGGAGGTCATACAGCATACCTCCCAAATTTGGAAGACAGGAAAGAGGATTAAAGGCTGCGGCGCGTGTTGCGCGCCGCTGAAAATTTTAGGCCACGCCCCGACAACACCCATTTCACAGCTAATCACACCCATATCCTCGCCCCAAGCGTAACCATTTAGCACTGCTGATCACACTGACTGGTAATGAGGGCACAGTGGCTGGTACTGAGGAAAAGAAAGAAAGAGCAGCGAGAGAGAAAGAACAAACAGAGAAAGAAAGAGAGGAAAGAAAGAAAAGAGAGAAAGAAAGAACAGAGAGCGAGAAGGAAAGAACAGAGAGCGAGAAAGAAAGACTAGAGAGAGAGCCATAGGCGTAGCTAGGGTTTTGGTTTAGTGGGGGCAAAACTTCTGAGTGGGCCCATCATCAGAGAACCTCAGCAAATGACCGCGCTGTTGGCCAAAATAATCTATATATAAAAAGACCAATATTGATATTACCGCCATATGGTCTGTGTTAAATAATACCAGTCCTACAGAACATATAATAGATTACAGCACAGGTACAGATAATGACTTACCGCTGATGTTCTTTCTAATGGAATTGTTCACTTTTCATGTCTTTTCCATCTGGCCCACACCGACATGACAACTTCTCCAGCCAGGACTCGACTGCACCCCCATTAAAAAAAAAATCAAAAAAAAACTCACCTCCCGGTTCCTGTGCTGCTCACTGTTCTCCCTCTCAGCGTCTGACAGCGGGCGCCGGCAGGTGATGTTATTGCGCCCGCTGTCATACGCTGAGAGGGGGATTCTGGGAGAGTAGGAGCGCTCGCTCCTTCTCTCTCCATGCGGTCAGCTTTATCGGCTGGATGCCGATACAGCTGACCCTCCGATGATGGGTGGGGGGCCCACTGCTGGCACCGGGCCCCCCCAACGCCTGTTCAGGCCCCATAGCTTCCGGGCGGCATAGCAGGGAGAGCGATTCTCCCTGCTCTGCCGCAGAATGTAACTGTATCGTAGCTCCGGGTGGGCCCCCTCAGAGCGCGGGCCCCGGGGCCACCGCCCCCTCTGCCCCGCGACCTATCCTTTCAAATCAGGGCCCACCACGCAGGAGCTGGGGCCCACCGTAGGTTTTCTCCGGTGTCCCGGTGCCTCAGTCCGACCCTGCTTGCCAGCCTGATAATACCAGGCCACAGCAGTCTGCATATCTTGGCTGGTTAACAAAAATAGGGGATCCCCTCGAAAAAAAATTTGGCGTGGGGTCCCCACTATTTTTGTTAACCAGCCAGATGAAGTAGACTGCTGAGGCCTGGTTTTTCAGGCTGGTAAGGATCCAATATCCATGGACCTTGCCAGCCTGATAATACCAGGCCACAGCAGTCTGCTTAGCTTGGCTGGTTAACAAAAATAGGGGATCCCCTCGAAAAAAAAACGGCGTAGGGGTCCCCCTATTTTTGTTAACCAGCCAAGTAAAATGCAGACTGCTGCGGCCTGGTATTAAAAGACTGTCAAGGCCCATGGATTTTGGCCCTCAACAGCCTGATAATACCAGGCTACAGCAGCCCCACATTTGGCGCATCAAAAGATGTGCCAATTGTGGCACTTTACCCGGCTCTTCCCACTGCCCTGTAGCGGTGGCAAGCGGGGTAATAAGGGGTTAATGTCACCGTTGATTGCACGGTGAGAATAAGCCCGGTTAATAATGGAGAGGTGTCAATAAGACACTGATCCATTATTAATCCCAAAGTTATTAAATGTATAAAAAAAAGACGCAGCAAGAAAAAAGTATTTTAATGAAATAAAAGAGACAACACACTTTTCATTTCTTTTATTACACTCTCATTCCTGCGACGCCATCGATCTCCTGTAAAAAAAGAAAAAAAACAAACCAACAGTATACCACCTGTCCGACGCAGTCCATAGTAACGACTGTCCCACGACGATCCAGCTCTGCTACATCGGAATGACAGGCAGAGGCTGTCATCCCGGCGCAGCACAGCTGATTACCTGCTTCCCCGGCGGTGACGTCATCGGACTGACTGCTTTACGGCCGGGATTACCCAGCAGTCACTGCAGTTATCGCGAGAAACTGCATATGACCGCCGGGAAAAGATGATGGTGGCCATCAAGCAGTCCAGCCCGTGACCGCCGGAGATCTTCTGCCAGGTAAGTGCCGCTGACTCCTGACAGACCCGACCGACGGACACTGACAGTGACAGACCCGACCGACGGACACTGACAGTGACAGTGACAATCCCGATTCCGGTATCCGATAAGACGAAAATATCGGAACTAAGTATCGAAAGTCCGATAGAGCTAATATCGGCCGATACCCGATACTTGCGGTATCGTATCGCTCAACACTAGATTGAACACATTTGGGTCTGCTGTATTGAACACATTTGGGTCTGCTGTATTTAACACATTTGGGTCTGCTGCATTGAACACATTCGGGTCTGCTGTATTGAACACATTTGGGTCTGCTGTATTGAACACATTCGGGTCTGCTGTATTGAACACATTCAGGTCTGCTGCATTGAACACATTCGGGTCTGCTGTATTGAACACATTCGGGTCTGCTGTATTGAACACATTTGGGTCTGCTGTATTGAACACATTTGGGTCTGCTGTATTGAACACATTTGGGTCTGCTGTATTTCACACATTCGGGTCTGCTGTATTGAACACATTCGGGTCTGCTGTATTGAACACATTCGGGTCTGCTGCATTTAACACATTTGGGTCTGCTGTATTGAACACATTCGGGTCTGCTGTATTTAACACATTCAGTTCTGCTGTATTGAACACATTCGGGTCTGCTGTATTTAACACATTCGGGTCTGCTGTATTGAACACATTCGGGTCTGCTGTATTGAACACATTCGGGTCTGCTGTATTGAACACATTCGGGTCTGCTGTATTGAACACATACGGGTCTGCTGTATTGAACACATTCGGGTCTGCTGTATTGAACACATTTGGGTCTGCTGTATTGAACACATACGGGTCTGCTGTATTGAACACAAATCCGGTCTGCTGTATTGAACACATTTGGGTCTGCTGTATTGAACACATACGGGTCTGCTGTATTGAACACATTCGGGTCTGCTGTATTGAACACATACGGGTCTGCTGTATTGAACACATTCGGGTCTGCTGTATTGAACACATACGGGTCTGCTGTATTGAACACACTCGGGTCTGCTGTATTGAACACATTCGGGTCTGCTGGATTGAACACATTTGGGTCTGCTGTATTGAACACATTTGGGTCTGCTGTATTGAACACAAATCCGGTCTGCTGTATTGAACACATTTGGGTCTGCTGTATTGAACACATTCGGGTCTGCTGTATTGAACACATTCGGGTCTGCTGTATTGAACACATACGGGTCTGCTGTATTGAACACATTCGGGTCTGCTGTATTGAACACATACGGGTCTGCTGTATTGAACACACTCGGGTCTGCTGTATTGAACACATTCGGGTCTGCTGGATTGAACACATTTGGGTCTGCTGTATTGAACACATTCGGGTCTGCTGTATTGAACACTTTCGGGTCTGCTGTATTGAACACATTTGGGTCTGCTGTATTGAACACATTCGGGTCTGCTGTATTGAACACATTCGGGTCTGCTGTATTGAACACATTCGGGTCTGCTGTATTGAACACATTCGGGTCTGCTGCATTTAACACATTTGGGTCTGCTGTATTGAACACATTCGGGTCTGCTGTATTTAACACATTTAGTTCTGCTGTATTGAACACATTCGGGTCTGCTGCATTTAACACATTTGGGTCTGCTGTATTTCACACATTCGGGTCTGCTGTATTGAACACATTCAGGTCTGCTGTATTTAACACATTTGGGTCTGCTGTATTGAACACATTCGGGTCTGCTGTATTGAACACATTCGGGTCTGCTGTATTGAACACATTTGGGTCTGCTGTATTGAACACATTCGGGTCTGCTGTATTGAACACATTCGGGTCTGCTGTATTGAACACATTCGGGTCTGCTGTATTGAACACATTCGGGTCTGCTGCATTTAACACATTTGGGTCTGCTGTATTGAACACATTCGGGTCTGCTGTATTTAACACATTTAGTTCTGCTGTATTGAACACATTCGGGTCTGCTGTATTGAACACATTCGGGTCTGCTGTATTGAACACATTCGGGTCTGCTGTATTTAACACATTCAGTTCTGCTGTATTGAACACATTCGGGTCTGCTGTATTTAACACATTCGGGTCTGCTGTATTGAACACATTCGGGTCTGCTGTATTGAACACATTCGGGTCTGCTGTATTGAACACATTCGGGTCTGCTGTATTGAACACATACGGGTCTGCTGTATTGAACACATTCGGGTCTGCTGTATTGAACACATTTGGGTCTGCTGTATTGAACACATACGGGTCTGCTGTATTGAACACATTCGGGTCTGCTGTATTGAACACATTTGGGTCTGCTGTATTGAACACATACGGGTCTGCTGTATTGAACACATTTGGGTCTGCTGTATTGAACACATACGGGTCTGCTGTATTGAACACACTCGGGTCTGCTGTATTGAACACATTCGGGTCTGCTGGATTGAACACATTTGGGTCTGCTGTATTGAACACATTTGGGTCTGCTGTATTGAACACATTTGGGTCTGCTGGATTGAACACATTTGGGTCTGCTGTATTGAACACATTCGGGTCTGCTGTATTGAACACATTTGGGTCTGCTGTATTGAACACATTCGGGTCTGCTGTATTGAACACATTCGGGTCTGCTGTATTGAACACATTCGGGTCTGCTGTATTTCACACATTCAGGTCTGCTGTATTTCACACATTTGGGTCTGCTGTATTGAACACATTTGGGTCTGCTGTATTGAACACATTTGGGTCTGCTGTATTGAACACATTCGGGTCTGCTGTATTGAACACATTCGGGTCTGCTGGATTGAACACATTTGGGTCTGCTGTATTGAACACATTTGGGTCTGCTGTATTGAACACATTCGGGTCTGCTGTATTGAACACATTCGGGTCTGCTGTATTGAACACATTTGGGTCTGCTGTATTGAACACATTCGGGTCTGCTGTATTGAACACATTCGGGTCTGTTGTATTTAACACATTCGGGTCTGCTGTATTGAACACATTCGGGTCTGCTGTATTGAACACATTCGGGTCTGCTGTATTGAACACATTTGGGTCTGCTGTATTGAACACATACGGGTCTGCTGTATTGAACACATTCGGGTCTGCTGTATTGAACACATTTGGGTCTGCTGTATTGAACACATACGGGTCTGCTGTATTGAACACATTTGGGTCTGCTGTATTGAACACATACGGGTCTGCTGTATTGAACACACTCGGGTCTGCTGTATTGAACACATTCGGGTCTGCTGGATTGAACACATTCGGGTCTGCTGTATTTCACACATTTGGGTCTGCTGTATTTCACACATTCGGGTCTGCTGTATTGAACACATTCGGGTCTGCTGTATTGAACACATTTGGGTCTGCTGTATTGAACACATTTGGGTCTGCTGTATTGAACACATTTGGGTCTGCTGCATTGAACACATTCGGGTCTGCTGTATTGAACACATTTGGGTCTGCTGTATTGAACACATTCGGGTCTGCTGTATTGAACACATTTGGGTCTGCTGTATTGAACACATTTGGGTCTGCTGTATTGAACACATTCGGGTCTGTTGTATTGAACACATTTGGGTCTGCTGTATTGAACACATTCGGGTCTGCTGCATTTAACACATTTGGGTCTGATACATTCTTTTTTTTCTCTCTCATCTATTACTGTACATGATTATCCCAAGCTTAATAGGAGTGCAGCCTATGAAAAAGTATTGTTTTCTGGCCCTAGCGAGCAGTGACTCATCCCGGAGTGACTCTTATGAACCTTCCCTTGGAAAGCAGCTGTTTGATATTAACATTTTATTGAGCAAGATGTTTATTTCTGATACTGGCGAGGACGAGCAGATACCAGAGAGAGGAAGCCACGCAGTGACACGATAAGGATGCCGTTGACTGTCATTCATTACTGTCTGCCGTTGCGATTCTCGGTGATAATGGAAATTTCCGTTACCAAAGAATAGATCACACGCTACGCCCACAATACAACCGCTACAACACAAAAACTTCCCCTTAAAAAGTGATTCAATCAATTTAACCTCTTAACAGCTGAGCTTCTGTATGTCGTACATGTCACAGGGACCATCGGATGAATTAAAGGATTTAAAGGCGTTTCTCGAATTTATTTGTACTTTAACAAATGTGTTAGAAACATTATTTTGTGTCGCTCACTAATATATAAGTATTACAGGTTGTTCTCCTGTACAATTTAGTACACCCTTCATCAGAGACTGCACAGCTCTACTGTTCTCGACACTGCAGCTCATGGAGGATCACGTGACCAGACCTGCCCATCAGTTCCTCCAATAGAAAACCTGCTTACGCCTGTGTTTTTCAATTGGAGGAGGCTGATAGGCAGGTCTGGTCACATGATCTTCCGTCAGCTGTGCTGTGAAGTCTGTGCACTACCGACTGCACAGCTCTACTGTTCTCGACACTGCAGCTCATGGAGGATCACGTGACCAGACCTGCCCATCAGTTCCTCCAATAGAAAACCTGCTTTCGCCTGTGTTTTTCAATTGGAGCAGGCTGATAGGCAGGTCTGGTCACATGGTCTTCCGTCAGCTGTGCTGTGAAGTCTGCGCACTACCAAGTTCAGGACAAGAACCTGTAAAGCCACGTTCACACATTCAGTATTTGGTCAGTATTTTACATCAGTAAAATCAAAACCAGGAGTGGAACAATCAGAGGAAAAGTATAATAGAAACACGTCACCACTTCTGTATTTATCACCCACTCCTGGTTTTGGCTTACAAATACTGATGTAAAATCCTGACCAAATACTGCAATGTGTGAACGTGGCCTAATATTTATGTATCACAAATAAAAGTCCCCTATCATACTGTCTTTTTTTGGTAATACTTATGGCTGATTGTTTATTATTTTAGAGCCTTTTTTGTCTCTTTTTCGTGTTTTTCGCCTCATTTTTAATGAGTCTTTTTTAAATTTGCTCTTTTTTAAACTATTTTAGATGTATTCACTTACTTTGTTTTTAGATTCGCCATTATGGGCAGGATTTGGGGGTTATCAGATGATTTTAGATGTCATTTTTCAGTACAATGTTCTCCAGTTCCCTCTAGAAGTGATTTTACATACATACACCCGGAATTTTTTTCCTTTTGTTCAAATTTTGTGACGTTTTAGCAGAACATGCGACTTTTTTTTGTACTAAAAAGAGAAGTCATAGAAAAGGATAAAGACGAACAGAAGGAGCATTTTTTGATTATACAATGGATTCGTAAACCACGTGCAACATTTTGAGAACAAAAAAAGTCGACAAATATCACAAGACAAAATAAAAGAAAAATGACTTTAAAACCCTCTCCCTGAAATTGATGAATCACACCCTGGAAATGTATTTCACTGGTAAGTCCGTAAATGAGTCAATGGAAATTTTTATTCCTAGAGCATAGTGAGCTCTGAAAAAAACAGGAAAGAAAACCCCTAAACCCCACCAAAAAAAATATATTTGAAAATGCCCTTTAGATTTTAGAAAGGATTTATCACTTGCCATAAATATGTACATTTCTGTACCTGGTGTAAATGCTGCTGTTCTCCTGAATCCGACGATGTGCTTCTTTTGTTCCTGCGCCTCTCCGTTTCTGAGATATAGGCTTTTCTTCCTTGTATATAAATCTAGTCTTTTTATCCAACAGGGCGTGGTCTGCAAGAAGACGCCCATTTGTAAAACAGTAGAATTTTTCATAGAAGGAAGAATGGGCCATATCTCAGGAACGAAGAGGCGTAGGAATAAAAGAAAAACATCGCCGGATTCAGGAGAACGGCGGCATTTACACCAGGTGAAAAAAAAGACACATTTATGATAATGACGTTTGTCAACTGTTGACTGCATACAAAAAAAATGCTAAAAAGTTGCAAAATATCTGCACAAGAAGAAATTGGCTAGCAGCTTTCTATGTAAATTCATTTATGTGCAGTCAAACTGGGATGAAGCTAGAAGCATTTTAATGTGAGTGAGGTAAATATATACCGTGCAAATTGGAAATTCTGCCTGCTGGGTAACATCGCCACTAAATGCGGGGCTATTCATTAACAGTAAGTGATAGATGGATCTGAAATACAAGTCAGCTTCCAAGATTTCACACTACACATGTCAATAAATGACAAGATTCACCGAGGAGGGAAACAAACCCAGGTAGCGCTCAGCTGCCAAGAGGTACAAAGGGTGAATCTCAGTATAACCTTACACGAGGCATTCCAGAGCGGCAGCTACGACATGCATAGGCCTAACCGGAGACTGAACATATTTCTGTAGAGAGATGACAAATAGCAGAATATGAGCAGATGACAACACCTGCCAGAGCGAAGAGCCTCTGCGATCAGCTCTTCAAAGAGGATTTAATCTTATAACAGCATGATGCAATAAACCATGGCAACACAACATGTATCTCATCAGAGCGCAGAAAGTGAGACTAATGAAAGCATTTGCCTGATTGGATGCCGTTTATGCCACGGAACTAATATCGTTGCCAAGAAATCATTAAAAAAAGGTTTTCATTTACCTGCAGCGCCTCTATAGGGGAAATGAAGCATTACATCGCTCAAAATCAATGGGGTGTCCTGAGTAATGCACAGATATGTTGTGTCCTTCAAGGTGGCAGGTGCTCTACTCTAGTGAATAAAGATTTTGAATGGCGGACCCCCATCCCTTCCCCAGAATTCCTTAATCATTTACATGTAAATGTATTTCTGCGACTAGTCAGTTTTTTAAACCCCTTTAGGGGAGGGTCTAAAAGCGTTTAGAGCCGCTCAGGTCTACAGTGGAAGTGAGCAGTGCCGACAACATGAGAACCACACACATTACACCTGCTCATCATGCATGACTCTTGGCAGGTGTCATCGGTGCCGATGCACTAGATAATGCCAGCCAACCCCTTTAAGAAGAACCCGTCAACAAGTGAAAAGTGCCCAGTTTTTGATCTCATGTTATTCTCACTGCTCCTCTGTATCTTGGGGCGTGGCTCACAGGCTCCTCAGGGGGTGTCTTTACATAGACACACAATGCCAAGACTGCGTTAACTTCTCCTTTACCTTGTTTCAGGTGTGATTTTCATATAGCCCACACCTGTTACTTGCCACAGGTGAGAGTGAACGAGCATCACATGCTTGAAACCAAGTCGTTTACCCACAACTTTGGAAAGGTGCCAACGATTTTGTAGTTTTGTGTGAAATTATCACCAATTTTTTCTGTTTTTTTTGTGTTGTTCCAATACACACAAAAGAAATAGACGTGTATAATGGAACATGTGTAACTGCAATCATTTTCTGGGAAAAATACTTAATTTCAAAGCTACCATAACTATAGGGTGCGTCTGACATCGTAAATTCTCAATAGTTTGTATGATATAAAGTGGGGATCTACAGCCAAATTATTCCAACCCCAATATTAATTCTTACATTAACACCATATTCAACATCTAACGGGTTTGAAGGAGTAATCAGGGGCATAAATATAGCGGTCGCAGCTGCGACGGGGCCCAGGCTGCTTAGGGGCCAGTCCGTCCACCAATAGTGAAGGAGAACGAGGACGTCACCCAACCATGTGACCCACAGCAGGGAGGCGTCACCGCAGGTCCTCTAGTTACATGGGGGAAGATGGATTGAATGCAGTCACCGGGTCACGTGATCCAGAGAGAGACGTGTCCACAGGTTCTTCAGCCGCCCCACTGCTTGAGTGTGTGAGTGCTGCAAGCTGTTGCTGCATACTCCTGCTACTGGCCAAGTGTGAGGTGAGGTCCCTCAAATTTGCACGTGCCCTGTGAGTGCTGCGTCCTCCTGCTGCTGGCCTAGGGTCTCACAGATCTGCACCTGTCCTGTGAGACCTGTTATTAGGAGCCGCTCATCGCCAGGGTGAGTAGAGGCGGAAGCTTCTGCATCGGAGGTCTCTCTCTCTCTATATATGGCTCTATAGTGCACAGTGAAGTGCACAGGTCTCTCATGATATGGCTCTATAGTGCACAGTGAAGTGCACAGGTCTCTCTCTCTATATGGCTCTATAGTGCACAGTGAAGTGCACAGGTCTCTCTCATGATATGGCTCTATAGTGCACAGTGAAGTGCACAGGTTTCTCTCTCTATATGGCTCTATAGTGCATAGTGAAGTGCACAGGTTTCTCTTTATATGGCTCTGTAGTGCACAGTGAAGTGCACAGGTCTCGCTCTCTCTATATGGCTCTATAGTGCACAGTGAAGTGCACAGGTTTCTCTCTCTATATGGCTCTATAGTACATAGTGAAGTGCACAGGTCTCTCTCATGATATGGCTCTATAGTGCACAGTGAAGTGCACAGGTCTCTCTCTCATGATATGGCTCTATAGTGCACAGTGAAGTGCACATGTCTCTCTATATGGCTCTATAGTGCACAGTGAAGTGCACAGGTCTCATGGTATGGCTCTATAGTGCACAGTGAAGTACACAGGTCTCTCTCATGATATGGCTCTATAGTGCACAGTGAAGTGCACAGGTCTCAAGGTATGGCTCTATAGTGCACAGTGAAGTGCACAGGTCTCTCTCATGATATGGCTCTATAGTGCACAGTGAAGTGCACAGGTCTCTCTCTCATGATATGGCGCTATAGTGCACAGTGAAGTGCACAGGTCTCTCTATATGGCTCTATAGTGCACAGTGAAGTGCACAGGTCTCATGATATGGCTCTATAGTGCACAGTCAAGTGCACAGGTCTCATGATATGACTCTATAGTGCACAGTGAAGTGCACAGGTCTCATAATATGGCTCTATAGTGCACAGTGAAGTGCACAGGTCTCATGATATGGCTCTATAGTGCAAAGTGAAGTGCACAGGTCTCATGATATGGCTCTATAGTGCACCGTGAAGTGCACAGGTCTCTTTTTCATCATATGGCTCTATAGTGCACAGTGATGTCGCTCTCTGTCATGATACGGCTCTATAGTGCACCGTGAAGTGCATAGGTCTCTCTTTCATCATATGGCTCTATAGTGCACAGTGATGTCTCTCTCTCATGATACGGCTCTATAGTGCACAGTGAAGTGCACACTGATGTCTCTCTCTCTCTCATGATACGGCTCTATAGTGCACTATGCCTATATTTATTAAAAAATGCAACAAAACTATAGTGTGCAAAATGAACAGGGAAAATGTGAATTTGGGTGGAAAATATTTTGGCATGGGGGGCCCCATTTAAAAGTTTGCACCGAGGCCCATATCTTTGTAGTTATGCCACTGGGAGTAATTGTTGGCCTTATGATTCATATAGACAGCGTAAGGATCCCATTAAAAAAGACAGAGAGGTCGGCCTATGTCCTTGGTACCCTTCACCTTGGATAGTGACCATATTAGTAGAACGAGCGACAATGACCAATATACTGTATTCCCCCAAAATGACCATTCGAAGCACAAAAAAATGATATATGAAATAAAATATGAATCCCTTACCAACGCTGGTCACTTTCTGTCCGCTAAGATCCTGCAGTAAAGCTCCTATAGCCGGGTTCTGCCTGGAATATAACTCGTACCGATTGATTCCAATATGAAACTTTAACCAGTTTGGATAGGAGTCTACGTGAGCTTCTCCAGTCGGCAAGAAATTTTCTTCTTCGTTTGCTTCATTCCCCACATTTTGCCTAAAAAAATGACAACCATTATATTGAATCATGGAGGAACATAGGCGATTCTAATGACAAGGGTGGTCTTAGGAGACATACATGAAAGATGGTGACCAGTGATGAGCGAACGTGCTGTGATAAAGTGTTATCTGCGCATGCTTGGGTTCTAACCGAGTGTCTTCGGCGTGCTCGAAAAATATGTTCCAGTTTTCGCGGCTGTTAACGCAAACTTTTTTTTTTTTCAATTTCTCATGAATCTTTGCATTTGGAACAAACGATCCCTAAACCTTCCAATCCACATAGTAAGCATCTGACCATTGCAGGGCAGCAGTCTAAAGTACCTTTACCAGATCTCATTTATGCACCTGGAATCTAAAAACCATGTTTCGTTCGGGAGTTTTTACTAATCTGCGAGTGTGTCATCCAATTCCAGCAGGAAATGCCAAAATTTGAGGAAACAAGGTGTGAAACAAACCATTGTGAGCTATTTCTGGATTTGGAAGCACTGAATGCTCTGGAAAATCAGACCAAAAATATGTTTCCATAATTCAATATCACAAGAACATGTAAGATTATGAACAGTTTTGGAGTATGTTAAATGGTTTTCTGGTCTTGGGTGAAAGTCTGCAGCTGTAGACTTCTGAATTCTTACAACGTGCACCTGGCACACTGTCAGGATTCTTCAGTGTCATTGCCGAGATCGGGCGAACATGTGACCACAAGTATGTGTTTTGTATACATGCGGTCACATGCCGACTAGACGTGCGCAGCCTCTTCAATTGAGTGAGGCCACGCACGTCTAGTCGGCATGTGGCACGGAAGTATGCAGATCACTTACTTTCGGTCACGTGTCTGCCCGATCTCAGCAGTGACAGTCTACTGACTGCAATAAAAATGGCGTAATACGTCATGGTACCTGCAGAGGCAGTGAAGGGAAAATAAAAAAATACTTTTCTCCAAGTTTCTACCATAGATTACAGATGACTTTTAAAGGTCCAAAAAGCAGGACTACCTGCTGTGGATTTGATGTCAGGAAATCATAGGCTCTTCCAAAGTTATGTCCCCTTTAATACAGTTTCCTCCTAATTTAGTTAGAAGTTCTTGCATATGTTACGGTTTCTCTTAAAAGGTTTTTATTTGCCGATGGGTTAAAAAAGAAAAAAGAGAAACAGGTTGAAGCTGTTAATTCAGGAAATGTCTGGCAGCCAAAATTGTTTCCGCCGTTATTTCAACACGGTTGTATCTCTTTAAGGAATTATTTAACCCCTTTATCTACTGGAATCACCAGAAATGATGAGAATCCACATCCGTTAAACTTTTGTTCTAAATATTTTTGGGAATTGGTTGATTGGGATCGTGTAATCATTATATGATCAATGCTATTCCAGTGCGAAGATCAATCCCGATCCAATGATCGAGTGTGATCGCAACTGTTCCCGTAATTACGAATTTCAATTTTTGGCTATAGGGGAAAATAAAGGTCCATCTTGTATGGTCTCGCTGACCTCAATGGAAGGCCGAGTTGGATACACAGTACGGGCTGTAAGTAATAATTTTCATTAGTGTGTATCCCTTTAAGAAAAAGAAGATACATCGATGACTAGTTTTACACCTGACAACTACAGATATTGAAAATTCAACACGACAACCATGCAATTCCATTAATCCTGCAATTTTCGATCCCAAATCTGGATTTTGGGTTACAGGTAGAGATAAGCGAATCAATTTGCAAGATGGCGGTCCAGCGGACACGTCAGTAGTCCATGGTCGTATCCTATGTGCTACGTTTTTCTGATTTGTAAGCCCGGCGTGATGTCATTATTGGGGTGTGATGTCACATATGACATCATCACAGGCCTACGCTCGGGATGCCGGTAAGTAAGAGGCAGTTTGCAGATCTACTGGCCAATGGCCATGAATTGCTGACGTGGCTGCTGGACCAGAGCCCTGCTAATTGACTCACTCATCTCTAGTTAAAGGTTATTTTATCATTGACTCTTTGGATTTCCAAAGTTTATTGTTTTTTTTGGATTACAATCAAATGAATAATTACGGTAGTAACCTTCTTGCAAACCATTCACCTTATGTAAGGTTTCAAACAGGACCACAGATATTAGGGGTCCCAAAGAAAGAGGGGCCACTTCTTGTGCTGGTTAACACTACTAAAGCCTTGGCTACCTGGGGCAGGAGGATGCAGTTCTCATTTTCTCATTACCTGAATTTTCATGATATTAAGGCTAATCTTATACTAGTGTTTGACACCATTATGGCACCTGCACAGGTTTCCATCACCCATTAAAAAAGGGATACAAGTAGACTTGAGAAAAAATTCACAGGACCCTGAGCTAGTGGCCATGCAAGGTAAGGTTTTAATACTAAAGAGAGGATAGCACTATATTTTTGGGTACACCTTGTTGTGGTGGGATATATACACCTTGTCGTGGTGGGATGGGTACACCTTGTTGCGGTGAGATGGGAACACATTGTCTCAGTGGGATGGGTACACCTTGTCGAGGTGGGATAGGTTCACCTTGTCGTGGTGGGATGGGTTCATCTTGTCGTGGTTGGATGGGTAAACCTTGTCATTGTGGGATGAGTACACCTTGTTGTGGTGGATTGGTACATTCTGCTCTGGTGAGATGAGTACACCTTGTCATGGTGAGCTGGGTACACCTTTTTGTGGTGGGATGGGTACACTTTGTCTTGATGGGATGGGTATAACTTGTCGTGGTGGGATGGGTTCACCTTGTCATGGTGGGATGGGTTCACCTTGTCGTGGTGGGATGGATACACATTGTCGTGGTGTAATGTGTACACCTTGTCTCGGGGGATGGGAACACCTTGTCATGGTGGGATGGGTTCACCTTGTCATGGTAAGATGGGTACACCTTGTCTCGGTGGGATGGGTACACCTTGTTGTGGTGTAATGGGTACACCGTGTTGTGCTGGGATGGGTTCACCTTGTCGCGGTGAGATGGGCACACCTTGTCTCGGTGGGATGGGTACACCTTGTCTTGGTGGGATGGGTACACCTTGTCTCGGTGGGATGCATACACCTTGTCGTGGTGGGATGGGTACACCTTGTCATGGTGGGATGGGTACACCTTGTCTCGGTGGGATGGGTACACCTAGTCTCGGTGGGATGGGTACACCTTGTCATGGTGGGATGGGTACACCTTGTCATGGTGGGATGGGTACACCTTGTCTCGGTGGGATGGGTACACCTTGTCTCGGTGGGATGGGTACACCTAGTCTCGGTGGGATGGGTACACCTTGTCGTGGTGGGATGGGTACACCTTGTCATGGTGGGATGGGTACACCTTGTCTCGGTGGGATGGGTTCACCTTGTCGTGGTGGGATGGCTTTACGCTTTTTTGATCAAATAGTGCTAACTAAGTACCCTATGTTATTACATGTACTATTAGTATTTATTTACTCTTACACATTGCACATATACCAACTTATGCTCTGGCTCATTTCTTCGGTTTTGCCAGTTTGACCAAAGCACTCTGAACCTTCTACTACCTTCTGACTTTCCTGATGCTTCTTCTTATTGGTAGACCCATTGATGTCATTACACACAATGAATGACATGTACCCAGGCCTATTAATCAGAAGAGGCGGCAGCACGTGGTCGGGAGGTTTACAGTAGTCTTATCTGACGTTGTGGCTGCTAGAACAGGGTCCTGCTAATCTTTTTGCTCAAATCTAGATAAAAATAATCTTATCTAGACATCTTTCTTTTTCCAGGAGACTTTATATAGAGATAACGGGCTAGAATTAAAATGGAGGTAGCATAATTGGAAGTTTGTGGGTCCCAATGCGGAATCTCCAAAAGGACCATGCAACTAATATAGGTATTATACTTTAGTATGGAGGAAAGGGACTTTTGGGACCCCCTAGTCTTGCAACTCTTAGGCCTGTCCTAAAATGCAACTCCTGCACCTGTTGCAGTTACCACCACCATTACACCCATAGTTCTTTGGCTGGCCCATGTCCAATTCCTTTGGTTACTCCTAACCCTTGTAGGACCTAAGGAGAGCATGACCTGCCCAGATTTCCACCATCCATTAAACAAAGCGAGATGGACCCAGCCCCATCCAGGCCCTATTTCTCCAGGGGCCCCATGGCATATCTACCCTGGGCTTTCTATTGGACAAGAGGGGAAATAACTCTCTGTCACGGCTGCACCCAGAATAACACGTGACTGAATTAACCTTCGGGGCACGGGAAGGTAAAAGCAATTAAGAGCTAAGAGCTGAAATTTTATTTTCAATTACTATACGTCTATAATCTAAAAGCCATTAGGAAAGTGGGAGGGAAACAAAAAAAAAGGCTCTAGGAGAAGCGGCAGCTGCAAATATCGAATTAAGGTCTCCATACGACGGGTTCTAGCGTTAGATAAGAGGGACCTCATCAAACAGACCGGGACGGTGCCATCTCCTAATACCTGTCACGGCATAAATGGTTTATTGTATGTTCTGGGATCTGCCCCCGACTATAATTAAGACTTTATATCCCCCAATTATCTCGTCTTTGCCATAGAAAAAAGTACAATGCAGCTGCTCCAGACAATGCGGTGTCAGCTTGCTTGGAAGAGGGAGCTGTTGTCCTACAGTCGGCAAAACCCGACCCGTTGGATTATTACTCGTTTTCTTGCCAGAACTGCTTCACTTTTGTCTCTCATAAGGGTCACTTTAAGCCTGTGAAGGGTTAAACAATCCACCCCACCAGGGGTTAAACAAAAAATAAAATGGCAAAATGTTGACCTACTATCAGTCTGAGTACCAGAGTGTTTACCTGGACTCTACCACCGGGACAATGAAGGTTAAAGTTAACCGATGAGTTGCACAATTGGCCGCAGAGTCGTTGGGTTCTAACCGGTGTCCGTCCTGTTTCAGGGCCGCCCCGCACAATGACCTACTTACCTTTCCTGGATGAGACGGACACAATCCCCTAATGCAAAGTGCTCAGTAAACTGTGAGATGTGACATAAGACTGGAGTCAGAGGAGGATACAATGTGTCAGGAGGAACCTTGATACAGGCCATGTTTATGTTTAACAATGGGAGATACAATCTGCAACAACAACAAAACAAAAGAATTCACCTGTGACTGCAGCCAGATCCCGTCTCCTCTCCCATCCCCCAATGTTATATCTACAGGGGGTAAAGCTGAGATATTTAAGGGGTGAACGGCAGGGTCCTCGGCTTACCAAGCATCTCCCCATATCTCAGCATCAAAAAAAGGTACGGGGGGATGGGAGAGGATTTTGGGGTTAACTGAAGTCAGAACAGATGATTAGTCGCCTCTGATGTTCTCTAACAAAACAATGGATCTTTTTGGTATAAAAAAATGCCAGTTTCGATAACAACTTCACCGTATGGGGGCATACTGGGATTAAGTGCAAACATCTCCCCATATCTCAGCTTCCAGGCCCCTGCAAATGGAGAAAGGGAAGGTGGATACTGGGGAGATGTGAAGTCAGAGCAGATTAGTGACTTGTGATGTTCTCTCACAATGGATCTTTGTTGGGGGTAAAATCATCAGATTGAGGAAGGATATTTGCAAACAGTACCCCGTATCTCAGCTCCCGACCCCTTTAAATGGGGCGTGGGAGGGTATATTGAGGATACTCATGGTGAAAGAAGGTGATTAGCTACTTATGATGGTTTCTCTCTGCCAAAACAATGGATCTTTTTGGTAAAATGACCTGAATGCGGAAACATCTCCCTATATCTCAGCTTCCGGACCTCTGTAAATAGGGAATGTGACGTTTTATTGCGGATCAGAGAAGGTGATCAGTTACTTATGACCTTCTCTCCTAGGTCCTAATTAGCTCCTGTTACCATGATAAAATAAAGTGGCGACCCTGCTAAACATCTCCCCCTATCTCAGCTTCCAGCCTACATCTCCCCTATCTCAGCTTCCAGCCTACATCTCCCCCATCTCAGCTTCCAGCCTACAACTCCCCCTATCTCAGCTTCCAGCCTACATCTCCCCCTATCTCAGCTTCCAGCCTACATCTCCCCCTATCTCAGCTTCCAGCCTACATCTCCCCCTATCTCAGCTTCCAGCCTACATCTGCCCCATCTCAGCTTCCAGCCTACATCTCCTCATATCTCAGCTTCCAGCCTACATCTCCCCCTATCTCAGCTTCCAGTCTACATCTCCCCCTATCTCAGCTTCCAGCCTACATCTCCCCCTATCTCAGCTTCCAGCCTACATCTCCCCCTATCTCAGCTTCCAGCCTACATCTCCCCCTATCTCAGCTTTCAGCCTACATCTCCCCCTATCTCAGCTTCCAGCCTACATCTCCCCTATCTCAGCTTCCAGCCTACATCTACCCCTATCTCAGCTTCCAGCCTTCGGATATTAGAATTAGTTACAAATTATGTCAAATTTTGGCACTTTAACCCTTCAGTAGAGTAAGAAAATCACCAATGTTGGTAAAACCTTGGCAAACATCTCCTATATCTCAGCTTGCGGGGCCCCCTATTAGCGTGGAATAAGGATACTAAAATGAGTTCTTACGTTCCAGCTGGTGACCTTGTTGCGACTTATTAACCCTTCGAAAAAAACGATAACCGGCATGACAGTCCCTGACAAACAGCACCCTATATCTCAGCTTCCGGCCCCTTAGTAAGGTGGAATCGGGATATTAAAATGAGTTTTTAAGTGTGACCTCGTTGGGAGTTATTAACCCTTCCATAACAAAAAAAAGAGAAGATAAAAAAGATAACCAGCATGACAAACATAACCCCATATCTCAGCTTCTGGGGAAAACTACAGTCGCTTTCTGATTGATCGGGGTTTTAATAGACAATAATACAATAATAGTTCCCCGTAGGGTTCGGTACTCACCATTCCTGGTTTTCAGCAGCTTTGGGGTTAAACCTGATGTCGCTGTTCACATTGAACAAGACATCATCCTCGGTCAGGTCAGGAATGGCACTTTTATATAGGGGATGCTGGAACAGGGCGGCCAGGCGAGGGTACCCAAGTCCAGGTTGGAGCTTCTTTATACTTCCATCTTGGATTAACTCTTTATTGTTCAAGTCTTTGCCTGTTTCTTGCTGCTCCAGTTTTTAAAAGAGTCATTTTTGTCCATAATTCCAGTGATTTTCTCCAGCGAGTGCGACGTGAGATTCGAGCCGGGGTCGCTGCTGAAGTCCTGTAGGATCCTCAGGGTGTGCTTATTAGGCCACCCCGATTCAGCGGCATTTTTGGGTCTCTGCTTCCCCCAGTCCTCATTGAGGTTGTGAGTACAGGAGCACCCCACATCTCCATCGCTCCTGGTCGCCCTCTTCTCCAGCTTTGGTAGTAGATCTATCATAATATGCATCGTGCAAGCGATCAAGAACACCATCAATATCAACACCCGGAACTTACGAACCAAAATCATCTTCATCGTTCCTCTCTTTATTAAATCACAAATTATTTTATTTATATTTTTTTAATTATTTTTTTCGCAATTTTTTTATATGATTTTTTTTCGCTATTTTTTATATTATTTTTTCGCTATTTTTTATATTATTGTTTTCGCTATTTTTTATATTATTGTTTTCTCAATTTTTTTAATATTTTTTCCGCTATTTTTTAATATTATTTTTTTTTGCAATTTTATTTTATCTTATTTTTTCCGCTATTTTTTTTATATTATTTTTTTTCCGCAATAAACTTATTAAAAAAAAAAAAAGCCTTTTCACTGAAAAAAACTGGATTAATCTCTAGAACAATAATAATTTCTAATAATATTAATAATAATCTAGATATAAATTAAAAAGTTTTTTTTTTTGCAATGCACAAAATAAAACTTTCGAGAGTTTCGACGCAGCGTTATTGCGATGGGATAGGGGTTTTTTTTTTGGGGGGGGATTTACGGATTTTTTTTTTTTTTAAAGGGACGATTGGGAAAAGACGGCGGAGTGTATAGGGGTAAAAAAGGCGAAGGAGGGTATCAGCAAGGGGGAATCGTGGATTTATGAGATGAATGGAACAATCCGGGATGTTGGGCTGGATGAGACGCGACTCCGCTTCCCATCGTTGGCGACCTGACCCCTTGGATGGACCATCCGTTGCTTCAGAACCATTTGCGTAAAGGGTTAAGTTCTAGTAAAAAACAAAAAAAGATCCAGAGATCTTCTTCAGGCACCAGGATCCCGTCTGCTGTCACAAATCAGGTCTGTCTGATCCCCCATCCGAGAAGCCTCGGCCGCCTGTGGACATCTCTGCAGCACCGGCTGGAAGGAGAGGACACAAAGGAGGCAGCGAGAGCCCGGGTGCTGCTGCTGCTGCGGCCGCCGGAGGCTCCCGGATAATCATCGGATCGTTCCTTGGTTCATGTCAGCCTGAAAACCGGGAAAAGGAGGGAGAGAAAAGAAAAAGGGGCAGAAAGGAGGTGTGCGGGAGCAGGGTCGGTGCGTGGCAGGTGCAGGCTGGAGCCGCGCTCAGCGGAGAGCAGTGCAGCCGGTGGAGCGGCGGTGACTGCAGCCCCAGCCTCCGGTGGGTGTGTTATATCGGCGGCCGCCGTGGAGCGGCCTCCCCGCGTCACACCGAGCAGATTGGCTGCAGAGACGCCACACTGATAGGACGCGGCCGGACCCCAAGCGCACGGGTCTCACTGATGGGGGTTTTATTCCCGTGATATTGTTTTTTTCTCTGCAACTCAACTCAGGGCAGGAGAGGGCGTCAGATAGTGAGAGGTCCGGAAGGAGGAAGAAGAGGAGGAAGACGAGGAAGAAGAAGAAGAGGAAGACAAGGAGGAAAGAGAAGAGGAGGAAGAAGGAGAAGAGGACGAAGGAGAAGAGGACGAAGAAGAGAAGGAAAGAGAAGAGGTGGAGGAAGACGAGGAGGAGGAAGGAGAAGAAGAGGAGGAAGAAGGAGAAGAAGAGGAGGAAGAAGGAGAAGAAGAGGAGGAAGACAAGGAGGAATGAGAAGAGGAGGAAGAAGGAGAAGAGGACGAAGGAGAAGAGGACGAAGAAGAGAAGGAAAGAGAAGAGGTGGAGGAAGACGAGGAGGAAGAAGAAGACGAGGAGGAAGGAGAAGAAGAGGAGGAGGAAGGAGAAGAAGAGGAGGAAGACAAGGAGGAATGAGAAGAAGGAGAAGAAGAGGAGGAAGAAGAGGGAGGAGGAGGAAGAGGAGGAAGGAGAAGAAGAGGAGGAAGACGAGGAAGAAGAAGAAGAGGAAGACAAGGAGGAAAGAGAAGAGGAGGAAGAAGGAGAAGAGGATGAAGGAGAAGAGGACGAAGAAGAGAAGGAAAGAGAAGAGGTGGAGGAAGACGAGGAGGAGGAAGGAGAAGAAGAGGAGGAAGACAAGGAGGAATGAGAAGAGGAGGAAGAAGGAGAAGAGGACGAAGAAGAGAAGGAAAGAGAAGAGGTGGAGGAAGACGAGGAGGAAGAAGAAGACGAGGAGGAAGGAGAAGAAGAGGAGGAGGAAGGAGAAGAAGAGGAGGAAGACAAGGAGGAATGAGAAGAAGGAGAAGAAGAGGAGGAGAGAAGAGGAGGAAGACGAGGGAGGAGGAGGAAGAGGAGGAAGGAGAAGAAGAGGAGGAAGAAGGAGAAGAGGAGGAGGAAGAAGGAGAAGAGGACGAAGGAGAAGAGGACGAAGAAGAGAAGGAAAGAGAAGAGGTGGAGGAAGACGAGGAGGAAGGAGAAGAAGAGGAGGAGGAAGGAGAAGAAGAGGAGGGAAGACAAGGAGGAATGAGAAGAAGGAGAGAAGAGGAGGAAGAAGAGGGAGGAGGAGGAAGAGGAGGAAGGAGAAGAAGAGGAGGAAGACGAGGAGGAAAGAGAAGAGGAGGAAGACGAGGGAGGAGGAGGAAGACAAGGAGGAAGAAGAGGAGGAAGAGAGGAGGAGGGAGAAGAGAAGGAAAGAGAAGAGGTGGAGGAAGAAGAATAAGAGAGGAGGAAGAAGAGGGAGAAGAGGAGGAGGAAGAAGAGGAGGAAGGAGAAGAGGAGGAAGAAGGAGGAGGAGGAAGAAGGAGAAGAAGAGGAGGAGGAAGAGGAGGAAGAAGGAGAAGAGGAGCAGGAAGAAGAGGAGGAAGAAGGAGAGGAGGAGGAGGAAGAAGGGAAAGAGAGGAGGGAGAAGAGGAGGAGGAAGTTGGGAGGAAGAAGAGGAGGAAGAAGGAGAAGAGGAGGAAGAAGGAGAGAGGAAGAGGAGGAAGAAGGAGAAGAGGAGGAGGAAGAAGAAGGAGAAGAGAGTAGGAAGAAGAAGAAGAGGAGCAGGAAGAAGAGGAGGAAGAAGGAGAAGGAGGAGGAAGAAGAGGAGGGGAAAGAAGTAGAAGAGGAGGAGGAGAAGAAGAAGAAGGAGAAGAAGGAGAAGAGAAAGAAGGAGAAGAGGAGTATGAGGAAGAAGGAGAAGAGGAGGGAGAAGAGAAGGAAAGAGAGGGAAGAAGAGGAGGAAGAAGAGGAGGAAGAAAAGAAGGAAAGAGAAGAGGAGGGAAGAAGAGGAGGTTGAAGGAGAAGAGGAAGAAGAGGAGGAAGAAGGAGAAGAGGAGGAGGAAGAAGAGAAGGAAAGAGAAGAGGAAGAAGAGGAGGAAGCAGAACGAGTAGAGGAGGAGGAAGAAGAGAAGGAAGAAGGAGATTCAGAGCTAATCACCTCCGTGACCAGAACACTGAGGACCAGAGAGGAGGTTGAGGGAAGAGCGGCGGTGTTATCTATCTATCTAGACCAAAACAAATAGGAAAGCTTCACTCCCAAGTTGCAAAAGTGGAAAAAAGTTTGATAAAGTCTCATTGTGAGACGAAACGTCGCCATGCTATGTGGATCTAAATAAACTCCACTTTTTTTCACTTTTGCAACTTGGAGTGCTGCCTTCCTATTTGTTTTGGTCTGGATATGGCAAGTGTGGGATATTGCTGAGGAGGCCGGAGCACCCGCCATGTGGTATTGTGCTGTTCCATTTTTTCCATTTATCTATCTATCTATTATCCTTCTATTATCTATCCATCTATCTATCTTTCTATCACTATCTATTATCTATCTATTATTTATCTATCCATCTATTATCTATCGATCATCTATTATTTATCTATCTATTATCTATCTATCTTTCTATCTATCAATTTATCTATTTTTCTATCTATCTATCATCTATCTATCTATTATCTATCTATCATCTATTATTTATCTATCTATCTATCTATCTATCTATCTATCTATCTATCTATCTATCTATCTCTATATCTATCTATCTATCTATCTATCATCTATTATTTATCTATCTATTTTTCTATCTATCTATCTATCTATCTATCTATCTATCTATCATCTATCTATCTATCATCTATCTATCTATCTATCTATCTATCTATCTATCTATCTATCTATCATCTATCTATCTATCATCTATTTTTCTATCTATCTATCTATCTATCTATCTATCTATCTATCTATCTATCTATCTATCTATCTATCATCTATCTATCTATCATCTATCTATCTATCTATCTATCTATCTATCTATCTATCTATCTATCTATCTATCATCTATCTATCTATCATCTATTATCTATCTATCTATCTATCTATCTATATATCTATCTATTATCTATCTATCTATCTATCATCTATCTATCTATCTATTATCTTTCTCTCTCTCTATCTATCTATGTATTGTCTATCTATCTATCTATCTATCTATCTATCTATCTATCTAGAAAAACCTGATCAGCACCTCCTAATGTGAACACGTGCACGCTGCCAAACTGCATTATATAGACAAAAAAGGTACAACTGCACTGTGTATGATTCTAGGCCAAAACTGTGAAAACACAGAAAAACATTAAAAACATTCCATTTAAATTTAAATTTTTCTTTAAAATTTTTTTTTAAAAGGAATAGATGAAACCTGATCAGCACCTCCTGGCTGCTACCAGCTTGATCTTGCACTCCTCTCATTGACCTGCAGGTGGCCATAATCAGTTCTACCTGCCCATAAATTGTAGGCTAAGCCCGGAAAAAGAAAGAGACGTTGTGTCCATTTAACTGTAGGTTGATAGCCCGAGAGAAGGCATATACAGTAGAACAGGGACCCATCAGAGGGAGGTCACCTTGCCATGGTTGATGGGCATACATGAATTGGCCAATTTATGCCCTTAAGAACCTTCATTTTCATCTATTACTGTAAGTTAAAAAAAAAAATTAAAATGTTTTTGAAGAAAAATGTAAATGGAATGTTTTTAATGTTTTTCTGTGTTTTCACATGGCCTAGATTCATGCACAGTGCTGCTGTACATTTTTTTTCTATCTATTATCTATCTATCTATTAGCCATTTATCATCTATCTATTATCTATCTATCATCTATCATATTATCTATCTATCTATCTATCTATCTATCTATCTATCTATCTATTATCTATCTATTATCTAGCTATCTATGATCTATCTCTCTGTGTCTCAGTAATTACATGGAGAGCACACGGTTTGGATCAGCAGCTCCTCTGATGTTAATCTTCTTCTGTTTGCAACATCAGAGAGTGTAAAGTTCAGGAGCGAACCCTGCCGCTGATCTGAGCTGTCAATGATTTAGGAGTGCATGGTCCTCCGGACACTGCCGGGGCCGAGCGCACACACAGCATTAATGCCGGCTTACTCTCGTCCCCCTCTCCTGTCAGCGTCGGGCACCCGCTAATATGGCATTCTGTGTCTAGCGAGTGTCCGCTGCAGACAGGAGAGGTGAATGAGAGCACACTCACATCGACACTGTGTGTGCTCCTGTCTCCGGGAGCGTCAGTAAGTAGAGGGCTGGGGATTTAATTCCGACAACGCTCTGAAGTCAATCAATATAAGCAGAGGGGCGGTGGATGGTCATAAAGAGGGCGGAATGGCGGCTTAGGTGCGCGAGGGTGTAACAAGGATGAGTGGTGTTATTTGAATTTTGGGGGCTACAGACCACCTTTAAACTGTGATGTTTCAGTTCAGTTAACTTTCACATTTTTTTCCTCTTCAACTTACCCAGAAATCATTATTATTACTTATTTTTAGAGCACCATTGATCCCATGATCCTGTATATAAGGGGTTACATACAAGATAAAGATATAAATTACAAAGAACAAAAGACGAGTACAGAGTGGAGAGGTCCCTGCCCCGCGGACTTACAGTCTACAGGGTAATGGGTAAGTAGACAGTAGGTTGATGGGTTCCAGCAGCTCCGGTGGTCGTGGGGTGGCAGCGGGGTCATTGCAGGCTTCAGCTTTTTTGAACAGATGGCCTTTCAAGTTCCATCTAAAGTTTCCGAATGTGGTGAATAATTGGACATGTTGGGGCACAGAATTACAGGGGAAAGGGAAACACTCGGGAGAAATCTTGGAGGCAATTGGGTGAGGAACGTATAATTGTGAAGAAGAGAAGGAGGTCTTTGAAGGATCGGAGGTTGTGTGGTGGAAGATATCCCGAGATTAGCTAAGAGATATATAGAGGAGACAGATTATGGAGGCTTTGTAGGTCAATGTTAGTTGTTTGAACTACATACATTGGGGAATTGGAAGCCAATGAAGGGATTCGTAGAGGGGAGAAGTGGAGAAGTAGCGTGGTGAGAGGTGGACTACTTGGGCCGTAGAGTTGAGAATCGACAAGAAAGGTGCACTAGAGTTAGCAGGGAGGCCACATATTCCAGGGTTGAGGATAGGACGGATTCTGGAATGCACTGTTGGCTGAATTGAGTGTGTATGGGGGTTATTCTCATGACCATATCTTCATGAGCACATGGCTCTCGTATCTCCTGGCTTTATGCTTGTTGGGATACTGTTAGGTCCTTATGACTAACAGTTCGGACCATCGATACGGCTGTCCTGCTGACCAAACTTTGACTTATCCCAGTGATCCGGTCAAGCAGATCCCAGACACTCGTAGCTCCAACGTACTGCTGCAGGAATCCTCCAATGGCTTTCTGGCTTCCTCTTCCGGCAGGGTTCATTGCAATCAATCAAAGGGATAAGAAAGAGCTATGAGTAGTGTTGAGCGATAGTGCTCGATATCTAAAAATATCGTATCGAAATTGTATCGCCGATAGCACTAAATATCGTCGATAATCGATTTCGATAGCGGAAGTCCAATGTAAGTCTATGGGAACAAAATATTGCAACAAAAAAAACCCTTTCTTACGTTGTAAACACAAAATATACACACATAGAATACATATATATATATATATACATGTCATTGTGACATATATATACATATATTTATAGTTTATACACTTCTACATAGTAAAATAGACTCTGATTCAATTGCCGGGTAAAGCCGTGACATACCCCATAGAAGTCGACGGGCTCGGTGCCGAGTACCCCCAAAACCTCTGGCTCTGTGCGACTCAACTTGGGCGTCACGAACAGGATTCTGTAGCTCGCTATAAGCGAGTCCTGTGTGCCTGAATTGAACTGGTTTTGTGCTTGAGAATTGCTAAAAATCATCAGAGAATATATTTGCCATTTTTCCGCCATATCTGCATCACGACGAGGCACTGGTGAAGAAGAAGGGCGTGCTCTTCATGGGTGTACTGTACACTCACTCAGTGACGCGAAAACGATGGCTCTAAATGGTACTGCAATGTAAGATCGTGCCCCACAGCTCTTCAGTTCCGCCTCCTCATCCTCCTCAGTGTGTGGAAACTAACACGAAGGTCCCGCCTCACTACAAAAGAGGGGCCCTCTCCAGATGCTAATGACACATGTGACTTGGCAGAGATGGCTAATGGACACGAGCAGAAGTGTGAAGGGATGGAGCAGTCAGAGCTCTCCCCCCATGGAAGCGACCCGATCGCCACGGAACCACCGTTGGGCACCCGGCCTGGAAACCCTCCTACGCTGCAAGAAGCGGAGGATACCCTAAGAGGCCTGGCCCGGCACCGGGAGGAGGTCACCAGGATGGAAGCGAGCTGGCGTGCCCTAAAACTAAACTTGGAGCGGCGCCAATCCCTCTTACCTGAAGTGTCTGTACCGGAAGGTGAGGCACCCGTTCTAGTAGAGGAGTCCTTGCAATGTGATCCGGTTGACGTTGTCGCAGTGGAGGCACCCGTTCCTGCAAAAACCGCAGCACCGTCAGCACCCCAGATCCCGCTGTCTGCCCCCGTCGCTGAGACAGAAGAAGCGACACCCGTCCTCATGGAGGAGGCCGCGCGGGCACCAGAGCACTACCTGCCTGTACCGGAGCCCCGACTGTCATCTGATTTAGAGCCGTCTGCTTCCTCCGCAGGGGAGCGCCGCCAGGACTGGGGGGCGACAGGAGAGCTGCCGCAAACCGGACACTGTAAGCTGCAGTGGAGTGGTGGAGACATGGAGCAGCTGGTGGAGGAGAATTTCAACCGGCGTCAGGAGGAAGAGTGGAGACGTTGGGAGCGGGAAGCAGAGCGACAAAGGGAGCAGCGAGAATCCCAAAAACTTCGGCAACGTAACCTGGAGAAGGACCGGGCAGATAAGGACCGGATGAGAAAGGATAAAGGAATCCTGTGTGAGCCGCGGCGTAAGGGTACAGTACGGAGCTTTAAATTGAAAGGTGGGTGGGGCTTCATCAAGGAGCCTGGACTTTATTTAGAAGTCTTTGTGAACCAGCGGGACGTGGAGGCTCACCTCCCAGAAGGACACCCGGGGAGGGACCTGTTGCCAGGAGACTTGGTGACTTACACCCGACACTGGGGTTACAATGGATGGTACGCCCTAAATGTTACCAGGTGCGACCCCTACTCCCCAGTGAGTCAGGAACCTGTGAGACCCTCGGAGCCTCTGCAAAAGTGCCCACCCCACGCCGTAAATCTCCCAAGCCTCCCTCAGTGGTCTCCTCAGCAGCCCCAGCTATGGACATGATAAGTATAGCTGGCCCGTACCCGGCGCCTGTTAGGCCCCCTGGGGTTCGTTCAGTCCGGGACATAGGGTTCCAGACCCGGAGGGAGATGAAAGAGGTGGCCACACAGACCCAGATAGCGGGTCACGACTTGACTGTACAGGCCACACGACGTCATCAGGTCCTGGTGGTCCTTGGTGCCTCGGATGTTTGGCAAGCATCAGAAGAGTACCAGGTGGTACCTGGAACACCCCTGCCAAAGAAGTATAAATAACCCGGACAGGGTCCCTGTATGTAAATAGTTAAATTGTTGATAAATAGTTAAATTGTTTATGTACCCGGACGGGTGAATGTTTATAAAAAAGTTTTTTAATTTAATAAAAAAAAAAAAAAACACAGTTTTCATTACTTTTATTACAGTCTCATCCTGCGACGCCATCGATCTCCTGTAAAAAAATGAAAAAAAAAAAACAGCAGTATACCACCTGTCCGACGCAGTCCATAGTAACGAGTGTCCCACGACGATCCAGCTCTGCTACATCAGAATCCCTGCGCAGCACAGCTGATTACCTGCTTCCCCGGCGGTGACGTCATCGGACTGGTTTACGGCCGGGATTACCCTGCAGTCACTGCAGTTATCGCGAAAAACTGCATGTGACCGCCAGGGAGAAGATAATGGCGGCCATCAAGCAGTCCAGGACGTGACCGCCGGAGATCTTCTGCCAGGTAAGTGCCGCTGACTCCTGACAGACCCGACCGACGGACACTCACAGTGACAGTGACAAATCCGATTACGGTATCCGATATGACGAAAATATCGAAACGAATTATCGAAAGGCAGAGAGAGCTAATATCGGCCGATAGCCGATATTTGCATTATCGTATCGCTCAACACTAGCTATGAGGTTATTTAATTTGGCTCATAAAGATCCTGACCTTTGCAGCCAGTAAGCTTCTGTATTTTGGCTACAGCGATCAACTAATCCTCCTCTGCCAGAAGAGAGAGGCAGGAGACCGGTGCGGGACACCTGCAGCAGTATGTAGGAACAAGGTGGGCCCGTAAGGGCAGTTGACCAGAACAAAAAATATTACTAATGGAAATATGGATTATATATATACCCATAGACAAATATTTAGTTCCTTTTGTAATGATGCAAGCAAAGCTTGGTTGGCTGGTTTCAGTTAAGCAATGAGTGAGTTGGATTAACCATTTTCACTGTTCATGACTGAGCAAATTTTCTTTTTTTTTCCTACACGTGGTTTAAGAGCTGGAAAAATCTTTTCATGTTTAGTTATTAAAATATTTTTTCCCTGATATGCTAGTAGTTGGGGCCAAATGTTTATGTCTTTCTATGTAATTTTTTGTATATTTTGCATTTTTTTATTTTGCCCCATATTGGAGTTAAATTCATAGAAAATATGTGTTTCTTTTTCCTATTGTTTAAACTTTTTTTAAGATCATAAAACATGACTAAAATACCTTTTAAATTGTTTTCTCCTTTCCGTAAAAATTATTTTGATAATGGACGTATATTTTTTCTCCATCATTGCGCCTAGAATTCCGGTACAGATTGTCTTTCTTCTTTTTTAATTTTGTTTTATTTCTTTCTATATTTTTCTTTATTCTTTTATTTCATACATCATGTGCTCTCTTAGGTTCTTTTAAACACCTTTGGGGGGATTTCAATATTTAAATACCATTAAATTATCGCTGATTTCCCCTGTCACTGAGGCTGGTATGTTAGTGCTGGTTACAGGGCAAATTCAGTCTCCTGAGTCTACTGCTGGTTTGGGTTTTCTAGGACACAGTAGCTCCTGCTCTCTCCCAGAGCTCAGTGGTCACACGATCAGAGGACAGGAGGATAAAGCTCTATCAGTGCTTCCTAAAATATGTACTGAGTGCTGTGGATACTGTGATCAGGAAGGCAGAAATGGTAATAATCCATTTTTGCCTGCTCTATGATGAGTCAGTCTATCTTTGCCATTTTCCCAAAGCTCCACGATCTCCGTGCATTTGCAAACTCCACAATAAGGTTCCAAACTTTTCTTACAGAGGTAGACCAGCCTGACATTTTAAGATGTTTCCTGCAGAGGTAGACCAGCCTGACATTTTAAGATGTTTCTTGCAGAGGTAGACCAGCCTGACATTTTAAGATGTTTCCTGCAGAGTTAGACCAGCCTGACATTTTAAGATGTTTCCTGCAGAGTTAGACCAGCCTGACATTTTAAGATGTTGGGCAGACAATTTTTGCAGAAATTTCTTCAGATTTTATATTTTTATTTTTCCCAGTATCCATTATCTAATTTGACAACACATGAGCCAAAAAGTGCGTGAACAGAACTCACACCCATTGCTAATCTTGGTTGGTGGGGGTTCTACGCTAATAATTGTACTTACTGTATGTGCATAGATTGGTTTACACAGTGGCGTAGATGAGGAGGACAACAGAGACAGGAGATCCTCAACATGCAATTTTGAATGGGTCAGGGTTTTTAAATACAGTGTGAGAGCAATGGATTGAGCCTATTGCCCCAGATAAAAGAAAGTCTGCATACAGCTGTGAGTTTATCGTTGTAACATCTCCTAATCCGGTTTGTAAATTGGCCATCAAAGCATCTTATTTTGGGCGTGTCCATGATGATGCAGTGGTCCATGTTGTGGACTTACTTTGAAGGCTTCATAGAGCTGGCCCTATGTACCTTCAACCTTTTTGTCTTGAAAGGGTAGGTATAGTTGTAAGCGATCCCTAAGAAGATGGAAGAGTTCAAAGTTCTGCAGCCCACCTCTATGAGGCTTAAGAAAGCGTCTCTGTACTCTGGCATCTTCCTTGATTGCCTCTTGAACATCGCTTAGGTCATGGAGTGACATAGTTAGAGTTGGTGAAGAGCGTAATGGTCATAACATACCCTAGAATATCAGGATTGTCATCTACCAGACGTTTGAAGAACTAAGGCAAGTTTATTTAATGGGATCCCGTCACCAGTCATCACATCAGGGGTACTGTACTTCTGCACCCTAGACTTTCGGACTGTTGACCTATGAAGGGTTCCTTCAGAAAGATGTAAAAGGGCAAATCCTGGTGTTCCAGATGCAAAAATGCCAACCCGTAAACTACAGCTATAAAATGTCATTAGTAATTCTGTACACTGGTGTCACGGTATGCCATGAGAAAGCAAACTATGGAGAGATTCTGTCTCCTGTGATAAATACTCTTAGGCCGGGGTCACACTTGCGAGAAACTTGCATGAGTCTTGTACCTCAATACCTGGCACTGCCGACAGCACTTTGACAGGGGCGTTCAGCTGCATAGAAAAACATGCAGCCGCATACTCCGGTCCCGAGTGCCGGCGGCAGTGCCGGGTATTGAGGTGCGAGACTCGTGCGAGTTTCTTGCAAGTGTGACCCCGGCCTTAGAGTAGCGGCCTCCATGACAAATAACCAGTTCAATCCATGAACTTTAATTGGAGCTTTCAACAACTTTCAACTAAAGTTGAGAATTCAGGTTTAGGTAAAATCATACCAGACCCCTCCACCGAAATAATTTTTTTGGGTATGTAGTGACAAGAAAACTCATTGCAAACTGACAAGTCTTCTATGTAGTCAGTGTAGCAGGAGGTAAGAAAACAAATGTAAAACTTACTGGAGGGGTCCTCCATATTTTTCTTTTACTAGGGTGAACTGACAAGTTGATCAGAGGAAGTCTTGCTGAAAGAATTCCTGGTAATCAGATTTATATTACAGGAGGACCTGAAAACAAGTGTTTTGCATTCCTACAGCGCCTCTGCAGTAGAAGTGAAGTATTACACATTTCTTATTAAAAGCAATGGAATAAGACATGCTAAGGGAGAGATGCCGATTTTAGCCACTTTATGTTCAAGCGAATATATAAGGCAATCCTCTTACTTAATGAAGAATATTCTATTTTTATTTGGGTTTTCAAAGCCAGATATCGCCATTAACCCCTTAACGACCTGAGGTATTTTTTGGTTTTGCATTTTCATTTTTTTCTCCCCTTCTTCCCAGAGCCACAACTTTTTTTATTTTTGGTCAAAATGGCCATGTTAGGGCTTATTTTTTGTGAGAGGAGGTGTTAAATTGGTTTTAACATATTGTGTACTGGAAAACGGGAAAAAATTCCAAGTGTGGTGAAATTGCAAAAAAAAAGTGCAATCTCACAGTTGTTTTTTTTTTTTTTTTTTACCATGTTCAGTAAATGCTAAAACTGACCTGCCATTATTATTCTCCAGGTCATTACGAGTTCATAGACACCAAACATGTCTAGGTTCTTTTTTATTTACGTGGTAAGAAAAACAATCCAAAGTTTGTTAAAAAAAAATATTGCACCATTTTCCGATACTCATAGCGTCTCCAATTTTTCGTGACCTTGGGCCGGGTGAGGGCTTATTTTTTGCTTGACGAGCTGACGTTTTTAATGATACCATTTTAATGCAATGTTGCGGCGACCAAGAAAAGGTCATTCTGACGTTTTTTTTTTTTTTGGCGCTGCGCCGTTTAGCGATCATTTCTAATTGGAGGTATTTGCTAATATTATTATTATACCTACTACATATTGGGATAGGATCTTAGAGATGGGAATATCCCTTTAATAAGAAAAATACGATTTAATCAATAGGTCATTTTATGGTGATAGCGTCCCTTTAATAACTAAGCGCATAGCCAGGATTACATAGATACGGAGGGGCTTCGTTCTGTTTTTTCCTGCCTATTTCCAACACCTCGTGTAACAGGAAAAGAGGGAATGGCTGATTTATGGCAGCACACGTTCGCTGGGACTGTGGTTTTAAATTCTCCTAGTAGGAAATCGCTCGCTGCAATCGCCTCCCTCACGTTTCCCATAAACAGCACCCACCAGAAACCAGTTCCTTTTCCAGGCCCACATGCTTAGAAATGAAAGCCATCTGCTCCAAATATGCAATGTTCCTTCTCTTCCTGATGTGAGTCGCCGTCTGAACCAGCGCCGTATTTAAAGCTGAGGATAAGCTGGAAATGGCGGAGGAATGATAGTGGTAATCACCTAACGGGTCCTATGGCGGACGCAGACTGGAGAGAGGCCATCTGTCCTGGATTGTAAGGACAGTCCTGCTTTTATAGGTGTAGCATCTGCACGGATATAGTAATATGTGCAGTTATGAAAACCGATGTGACAGTGGCCTTAAAGGGATATTTTCTTCTTTAGTCTTCCCTCACTCATGCTGTTTTTTCACTTTTACTCCGTTGTAAGAAACTTTAGAGATTTCAATATAGGAAAGATGTGTATCTTCGTACCGTGTTAGCCAGTAGATAGAAAAATATTTAGACTTGAGAGTCCTCAGTGGTTGATACCTTTTAATGGCTAACTGAAAAGATTGTAACAAATTGCAAGCTTTCGAGACTACTCAGGTCTCTTCATCAGGCAAAGACTAATACAAAATCTGAAGAATCACATATTTATATACACAAAAGGACACAGGAATAATGCAATAGATAAGACAAGTGACGTGAAGCAGAACTGTCATTATGGCAGAGGGATGAACATAAATATTGGAACAGTTCATAGATAAGGAGGGAAAGTTTTATTGCCCTCTGATTGGGGTCTGGTATTGTGTTTTGATGACCCTAGAAGGTCAGAGAAGCAGATTCCTTAATTGATATAGAAAGACATAAATCCATGTGACATGTTCATTCCAGCACTAAGAGTGTCAAAGGTCATCATAAGTTTATATTCCCAAACCTTTCTATCTTTCTCAGATTTGAAGTTAGATTTTAATATAAGTAATTTTTTAGTATAAGTAATTTTAATAAGTAATTTATGTCTTTCTATATCAATTAAGGAATCTGCTTCTCTGACCTTCTAGGGTCATCAAAACACAATACCAGACCCCAATCAGAGGGCAATAAAACTTTCCCTCCTTATCTATGAACTGTTCCAATATTTATGTTCATCCCTCTGCCATAATGATAGTTCTGCTTCACGTCACTTGTCTTACCTATTGCATTATTCCTGTGTCCTCTTGTGTATATATATATATGTGATTCTTCAGATTTTGTATTAGTCTTTGCCTGATGAAGAGACCTGAGTAGTCTGGAAAGCTTGCAATTTGTTACCATCTTTTCAGTTAGCCATTAAAAGGTATCAACCACTGAGGACTCTCAAGTCTAAATATTTTTCTAGAGATTTCAAGTGTTTTTGTTATTTATTTTGTTGCTGTATTGTGTCTTTTGTTTCTGAAATCTTAGGCTTCGTCCACACAATGCATTTTTTCTGCTCTCTTTGTGACAGGTATTACTGATTTTTTTTGGTGTGGATTAAATATGTTTTTTTTATTTTTTATTTTTTTTTTATTATTTGTCCATCAATATGTATGAGGGCTTGTATTTTGCGGGACGAGTTGTACTTTTGAATGACACCATTGATTTTACCATATAATGTACTGGAAAAAGTGCGATAGAAATTGCAAAAAAAGCAAATTTCCACAATAATTTTTTTTTTTTTTTTTTAATTACCTTGTTCACAAAATGATAAAACTTAGCAGGCAGTGTGATTCTCCAGTTCATTACGAGTTCACCGGTGCCAAATATGAAAAGGTTTTTTTATTTATTTAAATTTAAAATGTAAATCCGAGATTTGTAAGAAAAGCAAAATTTGCTAATGTTTCCATTTGCCGAGACCTGTACGGTCTCCAGTTTTCTGGATCTGGGGCTGGATAAGGGCTTATTTTTTGCATACCGAACTGACATTTTTATTGATACCACTTTGGGGTAGATACGATGTTTTGATTGCCCGTTATGGCATTTTATTGTAATTCTGGCGGTTCAATTTTTTTCTTGTTACGCCGTTTACAGATCTGATGAATTGTGATGATGATTCTGAACACAGGAATACCAAATATGTATAGGTACCAATAAAAACTGATATCCTTCTCCTAACAGACTAACTAGAAGAGATCTATGCAATAATAAAAACTAATAATAAAAACTTCCAAAATTTTTTGAAAATTTCAATTAAAATATACCATACATAAAATGACATGTCATAGAACAAGGAATACCTCATGGGGCATTACATGCCTGAATACATATTAAGCCTACCAAATTAGGGTAAAAATACACATTTGCATATAGGTATAAATATCAGTACTTTGCCTGTGCATAAACATTAATGCATTCCAGCTATATGGTAAAAAATGCCCTATTGCATGGTATTAAAACTACAGTAACCATCACTACCCATAACCCTTCTCTTTATATTGCATCTATAAGTAGGGAATGTTACCACAGAGGTAAGGGTGAATGCCTCCATGGAGCAGATGGAAAATAACAAATATTTCATGTCCCGCTGCCCCGACGCGCGTTTGGCCATGTTTGCCTCTTCCTGGGGGAGTCTCGCGTGTTTGTGCTGGGGGTATTCATAAGACTTATCGATTTGGACCGGACAACCCCTTTAATCATCAATTCATTTTTTAAAATCTGCATTATGTCAATTCTTTTAGCATTTTTCACAGCCTTTTGCACTCATTCAAATCAATGGGGAAAAATGTGCATAAGCTCAGCAAAAATGCATGAAAGGTTATGGTTTTCTTAATTAGTTTTTGATAATTTTTTTACACTACTTTTTTTAAATACAATTAACCTATTTTACTTAATGGGTGCAGTGGGAACGTAGCTTATAATTGCATAAAAAATGCTCATATTTCATACAATGGGCTGAAATGTGTCCAATTTGATTTAATAAAAGATAAGAATATCACTTTTGTGAGTGTCGCGACTCTTCTGACCTCTGGAGTCTCACACATCTAGATGAATCTAGGGAATTCTAGGGAAGTATTGTTTTTATATTTCTAAATACCTTAACTTGACTGACTGTAGCATAAAAAAATCATCAAAAATATACAAAAAATTCAACAAAACATTGTGTGTGAATCTTCAGGATTGAGGAGTCATGTATATGTCCCCCATACAATTTTAAAACTTTTTTTTCACAATATATATTCCCATGGGAACCTATGCCATCACACACATGTTCAGATGCATACATTCATCTGAAAGACAAGTAGCTCCGCCCACTTGTTAATTACTCTCCCCTAAAGACCTTGATTCCCCATTAGAACCACATCTGACGATGAGTCCCAGCTCACTACACATAGCTGTCAGTTTCCATATAATTCTCAAGTGTATCCTAGAAACAAGGTCTCCAGTGACTGTCCCACAGTATGACAGGCCACAGTGGGCCCTACCAATCCCTGTCCCACAACCATTTATTAATCCTATATCTTCCAGTGAAACCATAGTTAGTAACTGAAGGCATGTTAAAAATGTATTAACTCCAGGCTGAAAATTATTTGAATATTTTTATTTATTTTTTTTTAGTCTCCTTTTTCATTTTTTTAAGAATTACTATAATTATTAGTTGAGTATTATTATTGCATTACTTTTATGTTATTTTTTATTCTCAACTTTATGTCGTTTTTTATAATGACTATTATCACTAATTGCTTATTTCTAAAGATATGTTTAGAAACATTGTTTTTTAGATTCTGCTGAAAAATGAGACATACTGTATTTGCGGCTGGGCAAAAAGTTTCTGCCGCAAATTTGTGGGTTCATTTACAAATTTAATAAAAGTCAATTATTGAACAGGTATGGAATATGCGCTAAAATTTCTCGTAGACTACATTGGTGGCCAGTAACCTTGGCAACGAGCTGTAAACTACAGAATTAAAATTCTGAAACGCGCGTCGGGGTGGGGGCCACACTGCTTGAGTTTACAGCATTCAGTATAGTATATACTGTTACCTTACTAAACTTTATCTATTTCTATAATCACTATGCATAGCATATGCTTACATTATTTAATCTGCTATATACCTGAATTGTATGCAATGTCATAGATATATAGCGCAGAATATATATCTTATATCAGGTTGACATGTTGTAAATATTTTAGTATCTTTTCTATATATTGCAATGCCATGATAATTTTGCATTGAAATGTGGCTTTTTGATGTGGTTTTTTGATGCGTTTCCTGTGAGTTTTTGATACTTTTTGCGTTTTTGATACGGTGCCTGTAAGTTTTTGACATTTTTTTTTTTTACTGTGCAGCCTCATTGATCCCTATAGGTAAAAAATTGTAAAAAGTCTGAATGAATTGACATGCTGTGTTTATAAAAAAAAAAAACGCAACACAGATTAAAAACGCAATGATAAAAATGCAACATATAATTGGAAATGTGGAAATCATATTCATTTTACCTCTATTGTAAGATGTTGTGTTTTCTTCCATCCTAAAAAAAGGACAGAAAAAATATTGTAAAAAACGCTATGTGTGAACAAGTCCTAAGGCCATGTTCCCATGTGAAGAAAATGGTGCTTTTTATGGTGCAGCAATCTACTTTGTTTATTGCCTTTTCTTCCTTTTTTAAGCATCTTCTTTTATTTATGCATTTTTGATATTAACTTTTTACAAACCATTTTTAGTGCAAAAATGTACTTAAAAGCACAATTGCAATTTTACATGCATTTTTTTAAATGCTCCCCGGTGGAAAAATATGAAAAAATGCAGAGCTCAGCAGAAATATTTAGATTAATAGATGCAGAAGATTTACTGCAAACATAATAAATTGGAGCAGAAAAAAATCAGTGTTTACACTACGTGGGAGCATGGCCTTACATAGGTTTGGGAAATAGGGAGCTAGGCTAAAAAGTCATATTTTCCGTTAGTAGAACCCACTTTCTTTAGCAATAGGTTGTGGTTAACATCCCGATTCTAAGACCACAGACTATCACAAGTCAATGATATACTGGGGGATTTTCGGTTTCCTGCACTTCTGTACCTATTTTAGAGGCACTTATGCTTGTACAGTGACTAAATACAATATATTAGGAAACTATTATTTATGCAATTCCTTAGTCAGTGTGGCCATGAGGGAAAGAGTGGGTGAGTTGAAAATTTCCATTTACGTATGCTGTCAGAACTTTTATGATTTATGTTAGTCATTGGATACTTAGCAGCTGTGTATACGGTGGACGAACGATGGGCTAGACATTAGAGGGCCCGTGGGACAGTGCAACTAACAATATGATAAAAAAGACCCTCTGGAGTTGTCCAGATTTATAATATTAATGACCTTTCATTAGGATAGTTCATTAAAGAGGTTGTTCACTACTTTTACATTGATACCTATCCTTAGGATAGGTCAGCAATGTCTGATGTTAGTTTGACACCCGGCACCCTTGCCAATCAGCTGTTATTGGTGGCGGCGGTGGCCACCGGTCAGAAGTACTCTCTTGCCAAGCTACTCTGTCTACTTGTAGTGGTCGAGGCTTGGTGCTGCACATCCACCTCCTTTTCAAATCAATAGGAGGTGGATGTGTAGTACCCTGCGTTGGCCACTACCAGAAGATGGAGTAGCTCGGCAAGTGAGTACTTCCAACCGCCGGCCACCGACATCGATAAAAGCTGATAGGTGGGGGTGCTGGCTGATCCGACATTGATGACCTATCCTAAAGATAGGTATCAATGTAAAAAGTAGTGGGCAACCTCTTTAATATCAAATCGGTGGGGGTCAACCTACCGACTTCCAGACCGATCAGCTGTTTTGAGTACCGAAGGAAGTCAGATGTGAACAGAGCCAAAATAGCTACACAGGAGTGCTACCTGTGTGATGTGCATGTTGCGATGTGCACAAAGACAGTGCACCCTCTCGCCCGCTCTGATCAGAAGTAATAAGCCGGCACCAGAGCGCACTGTTAGTGTGTTGTAAGATGAATACCCCGGTTTGCAGAGACCTGTTTCCTTTGATCTCAAATCGACAGAGCAACTCTTCCTCTTCCACACTCTGTCAATGGGGCATCACTGCCGACATCATTCTGATTGACATCTGGCTCCCCGCAGTTAGGCAGTGGGGAGCCGACTGTACAGCATGACATCGGCAGTGACGCCTCGTCAACATGTTAGGGACCCATCAGTTTTTGGGACCACTTTGACGTTGGTCGATGGACAGGCATGATTTAGCCAAATTGTGTGCAAAGCGTCTCATATTTTTGTCTAATATTCAAAAGCCGTATTGCTATTCATATATCATATATTCCACATTGGCATGCATTAGCACCATAGAGTGCAACCTTTTTTGTACAATATATGCAATGGTGCAAGGCATGGATGTAGCTAGCACCAGTGATCCAAGTGCTGGGTGTCTGTGGGGCTTCAAAAGGCCGGTCAATCTTGACCAGAAAACTTATATAGAGGGATAGTCCTTGAAGGAGAACATCTACAAATTGTAATAACATTATTTATGTATTCCAGAAGTTAAAAGGGTATTTTCAATAACATATGGTATTTCCACGAGATGCCATAAATGTCTGAAAGATGCTGGTCCTCTTGCTCTGCTCGTTTCAGAACTTCCTTAGAAGTGAGAAAACTGTTCGCACACTCCCCCATTCAGGTCAGCGCTAGAAATGGTCATGTTCTCAAGATCCATGAGGTTTCCACATGTGAACCCTTCATCTATCAGGCATTTTTGGCATTTCCTGTGGATATGATATTCAAGTCTGAAAATCTAAGAACCTACATTTTATGGACCTTAATATCCACAGAGGACTTGAACAGAACTGGAATTGGTATGCCAAGGCTATGCATCGGTGCTGTGACGTTTTACCATATATGCTTGGTTTTTTTTTGGCGTGTGGGGAAGGGACGGGTTGTTGTGTTTTTTTTTTCTTTTTCTTTTCGAGACTTCCATTTTTAATGGAATTTTAATAATTTTTACTACAATGTTTTTGACAGTTTTGCTAAGGGGAACCTTTCAGTCTTTTTTTTTCTTGTTGAATCTAAATCATTATGCATCTTTGCTTCCCAGCTGTTAAACAGGTTAACCTACAGCAGGTATGATCGCTGGCAAGCGGAGGACTTATCACCGGATCATAATTCAATCAATGGTGGCAGATGTTGCTTATATTGCCTGGAGGAATGCTGTTGAGATAATTAAAATAAGAGTCACATCCTTAAAATGCTGATTTTTACTCAAGACTTTTCTTCCTAATACTTATTGTAAATAGATTGGATGAAATGCAAATCACAAACCTCAATTCTGCAGCTGATGTTCATTTCTACCATATTCGATGAGGTACCAGTGTCTAGATTTATTACACAGGACATCATGCTTCCGAAAAAACTAACCGAAACGATGTTGGAATGGTATAATTTACAAAACTAATATCGATAGCAGAGTACACTGATCCCTAAAGTACTAAAGAGCCCTTTTATGTGGGTTCTAGTGGTTTGACCACTAGCAATCAACAGAATTTGGGAAACCTTTTCAAAAGCCCATTTTGATAGATCAATAATCGTGAATGAGTATTTGTAGGAACACTTGTCCTGTCCTTTCGGCCCATCAAAGAGGTCTACAATCTGTCTGGCAATCTCTTCACAATCAAGAAAAATGCTCATTTGTTGGGTGCGAAGTTTTTTAAGCTGGCTTAACAATCATCGTTCTCGGCAGCACATCGTCTTGTGTAAATAGGAGATATGCTGCCGATAACATTATATACTAAGTTTAATTGCGTCCTTAGGCTAAATCTCCAAGAACCCCTTTAATTGTGTTGTCCAACATCTCATGGTTACAAGAGCTGGACATCCATAAATTACTTGGTACATTTTTATCGAATTTTCTCCTAAGGTCAAACCACTTTTAAGAAGTTGATGGCACATAGAGTAGAAAGGAGATTTTACTTCCAAGATATCCCCCAATTCTGCAAAACAGCATGAGTTCCTTCAGTAGTTTCTCAGAATATCTCTGGTCCCATTCAAATGCGGCTGTGGTGCGGGTAGATTGAGATACCATAGCTCCTTCTTGTTGGGTTCCTAGTAGTTTGACCTCGCCTGATGAGGGACTGGTCAATTAACATGACATTCGTTACCTTCTACACAAATGTATGCGATATGTGTTCCACGTGAGACCTACATTTTTCTATGTAGTTACAGCTAATTAATTTGAAGTCCAACATCTGGCTTTCCAGTGTTGCAGATAGATCCTTAGCTTCTCATTCTCAGATGAAGAGCAGGATGAGATCACCCAGAAAACACTGGAGCAGTTTAGCAGGTCACAAACTGCAGGAGACTTGACTAGTGTCAGGGAACTTAAATTGGTGGCACCACACCAGCAGTAAGCAAAAAAAATGATAACAGCGCAAGTCAGCAGCTGTGACCTGAGGTAAAACGTTTACCGCCGTCACAGGCGTCTGCTGATGAAAGAGTACTACTCCCATCAGCCTATGCCTGCTGTCGCTGATAGCAGCGAGAGCAGACGCCGCTGATGGAGTATTCATCAGCTGGCGCCTAGGCTTTAAATACATTTTTTAAAAAATGACTTGGGGGGGGTCTCTTCTCTTTTTAATAACCAGCACAGGCAAAACCCCAAGCTGTCAGCATAATCATGGCTAGTTATCAAGAATAGAGGGATAATTAAATAGCATTTCATAGCAATAAATAAGTATTTGATCACCTACCAGCCATCAAGAATGTAGAAGTGGTGACGTGTTTCTATTATACTTCTCTGACTGTTCCACTCCTGGTTTTGACTTACAAACACTGATGTACAATACTGACCAAATTCTGAATGTGTGAATGTGGCCTAAGGAGTCGGACTCATGGTTTTCATGGATAGCACTCATACCTTTGATATTTTATGGGACTGTATACATGTCCAATTTTGCTCCAAGTGTCAGATCACAACCGGCAGCACAAGTCTCTAGGTCTATGAAAAACATTGGACCACACTTGGATGACATATTAGTGCGTGCTGCCCAATTTTCATGGACTGACAGAATGGAGAGGGTGGAGAAACTTTTTTTTTCTCTCTACGTTGAGAAAAACTGATACAACTCTGGTAAAAAATAGCACCATTTTTTCTCAGATGGAAAGAAAACAGAACTAATCCTAAGACTAATTGAAAGGATTTTCCTTATTATTACTATACACTGAGGGTTCCCACAGTGTAGCTGGACAACAAGGGAACGAGACAGCCCATGATCAGCACCAAAAGAAACAGAATATTAGAGTTTATTCGCACATTGCAGGTTCTACTCTTCACTTTTTAATGCCCACTCAATAATTTAGAATAATTGATGATATATCTTCTATCATGACCCAAGGCTGGAACTGCATTGCTGCACAGTTTTAAGATGTTCCTAAGTAAAACTTCGGTACTCTTCCCTTTCTTCTCCACCACGCATGGGTAATACCATAAATTGTACACATCCTTCAGTTACAGTATCCAGTTCCCTCTAGAATATATGGCACCAGCTGTGCGATTTACCAAACTTGTGTAAAGCATGGTCTACCTGTTCCTCCAGCTCTCTGTAATCCCTCCAGATTGAGCAGTTTATGACGACCTTCTCTTAGTCTTGCCTTCAGCTGCGTTTTATTATAGAACTTCTTTATGACCTCCGTTCACTTTGCTGATGTGAACATCCATTTTTCCTTGCTCTTGTAGGAGCTTTCCAAATTGAAATAGGCCGTGATCATCTGATTTCGGTGGGTCTAGTTGCCTAAACTTATCACAGTCACCTATTATATCTTCATGGAAATTAAGGAAGGTCATATTCCCTGTTGAAAAATACAATATTACCAGTAGGTCTCCACTTTTAAAGATGTTTTTATCCCCTATGGGTATGTCCACATAACATTTTTATCAGGTCCATTCTAAAACACTCCTGAGGAACTGCTGGCAATACGCTCAAAGAATTGACCGATTCACGTCTATGCAATCACGACTCTCTGTGCACATGTTGCGGCTTTTTAGCATCTTTTAATCCCTTCAGGTTTCCAAAAACGCCAAGCGGTTAAAGCAGTGACCGGTCCATTCTTCAGGTGTTTTCCACTCTATAATTTACAATACAAGTTAACGTGAAGGCTCAAAAGATGCATAGAAGATGCCCAGACGTCTTTTTGAAAGTTTTGTTGGCATTTTTACTTTTAAAATTAGTTTTTGGAATGTCTGGAAAATGCCCATACAAAAGATACCCCAAAAGTCTCACAAAAGGCTAAAAACACAGTCAAAATAATTGAAAAAGTGCTAAAAGATGCTAAAAAATAGACGCTTCTGAAAAAAAAGTTTAAAAAAACTCCAGAGAAAAGAAGTGATTTCTGAAGTGACTTCCGCTCTAAAAATGTATGTTTTTGGTCTCCTGAAGAAGATATATGCATACCCTAAAGTGGAAGCCTTTATTAATGTTCATATACCCAGTGAGGGGTTGTTCTAACATAATAAAACCTATTCTAATGATATTGCATCACACCATGTTCCTGCATCCTGTTCGTTCAAAGCAAATGTTTTTCTTGGGTGAGGGAAAATCTACCATTTAACAGGGCACAAAAATGATGCAGGTCTCAGGTCTACAAAGTCATCTTCCAATTAGCACCAGTGTCCTCTTGGGACTAGCCAGCACTCCATACTTCCCTTGGGACTAAAAGTATTACTAACACAGACCAGTCCATCAAATAAATAAGGCAGCACTCTGTAGTGCTATAGCATGCAAACATGAAATATGAAAATTGAATTGCATTACTGCACTAAAAATATGAAAAATTGAGAATGCTTAGCGCATAAATTGGTCAATTCATGTGTACCTGGCAGCCACGGTAAGGCCATTATTGCCCTCTACTCCTCTTTGGTCAGACCTCATCTGGAATACTGTGTCCAGTTTTGGGCACCACATTTTAAAAAAGACATCAACAAACTGGAGCAAGTTCAGAGAAGAGCCACCAGAATGGTGACCGGTCTGCAAACCATGTCCTATGAGGAACGGTTGCAGGATTTGGGAATGTTTAGCTTGCAAAAAAGAAGGCTGAGAGGAGACTTAATAGCTGTCTACAAATATCTCAAGGGCTGTCACATTGTAGAAGGATCATCTTTATTCTCATTTGCACAAGGAAAGACTAGAAGCAATGGGATGAAACTGAATGGGAGGAGACACAGATTAGATATTAGAAAAAACTTTTTGACAGTTAGGGTGATCAATGAGTGGAACAGGCTGCCACGAGAGGTGGTGAGTTCTCCTTCAATGGAAGTCTTCAAACAGAAGCTTGACAGACATCTGTCTGGGATGATTTAGAGAATCCTGCTTTGAGCAGGGGGTTGGACCAGAAGGCCCAGGAGGTCCCTTCCAACTCTACCATTCTATGATTCTATGATTCTAAGGCGATTCTCGTTTGCCAGGACCTAATGGCAATCCTCTCTTAGACAGTCTACATCTCTCTGGGAACAAAATGGACGGCCTCACTCTTGGATTCTGGGAGGCTTCTTATAGCCTCATTGTGGGGCCATTCCCTGTCACTTATACTCTGACCCTTGGCCGAGTGTGTTTGACCCTGTTGTGCCGGTGACAGTGCTTTGTGCCTGTGCTACGTTACCTCTGCCTGGTTCTGATTTGGTTTTGTCCCTGTTACGAGTTTTGCCTGCCCCCTTTGTACTGTGATGTCCTCTCCGTGTATGACCCCCTTGGCTACGTCCTGACTACCCTCTGACTGCTTCTTTTGTACTGTGCTGTCCTCTCCATGGATGACCCCTTGGTTATGTCCTGACTACCCTCTGCCTGCTTCTCTTGTACTGCGCTGCCCTCTCCGTGTATGACCTCTTGGCTACGTCCTGACTATCCGTTCTGTCTATGCCCTTTGGTAACTTTGACCGTAGTTACCCTTCTAGGAGTTTTCCCTCAGCTCCTAGCTCTCTGCAGCTTAGGCCATGCCCCCAGCAGTCACGTGCTTCAGGTCCTGTTT
>JARQOD010000007.1:122814508-122912948 GCA_033576555.1 Oophaga sylvatica
TAAACAAGCCCCAGGTATGTCTTTTTTTCCCCCATGTAAAAAGATAGTCAAAATTCTCTGCAAATCGCAAAATTTTTTTGGTACCCTTGATAGCTTATTTCAAACCTCCATAGGGTGAGTTTGGGAACCAATCTAATGTTATGGAAGCCTCCAACTCATCTTTTGGGGGGGAGAGCCCGGCCCATCAATTTCCATAGGCTGATTTTTTGGTTTTCAGGGAATAACTCAGGGGAGCATTCTGTGAGGGGAGGGTTGGGGAAAAGCTTTTGGCTGATGCAATGTATGTATGGGGGCTTCGTTAACCTTAAAAAAAAAGGATTCCCCAAAAAGCAGGAGCCTTGGGGGAATTTTCCCCTTTTAGAGAAAAACTTTTTAAATCCTGAATTGTGCTTTCAAAAACATGCGGAGAAACAGGGGGTTTAAACTTTTGGCGCACGGGGCCATCTCCCCCCTCTACTTTTTTTAGGGCCCCCCTCTTATTGACAAATTTGTATCTCACAGCAAACTCTCAAAATTTGCATCCCCCTTTTCTTAAACTCAGCCCAAGAGACGTAAATAGAACCCCGCCCCTCCTTCTGGGCACCCCATCTTTCTTTTTTATAATTCATTTACTGTTTTTTTTTTTTCCTGAAGATTAATCTGCATGTCAAACGGGTTGGATAAAGCGAAAAAAAACACACTTCCCCAACAACATTTTCTTACACTCCAAACGCGTCACGATACACATTTTTGCAAAACATTTGCAATTCCCAGCGCGTTTCGGCATTGTTGTTTTTTTTTTATGTTTGTTTTGACTTTTTTTTTTTTTTGCCGGAAACGTAAGAGTTAAGCCTCACGTCTGCCAACGGAGTAGATACTCTACCCGGCTCTCATCCCTTTCCCCTAATGGTTTTGCTAAGGTTGATTGGAGGTGCAGCGAATCTGTAGCCTGAACTGAATGATAATGAATGGAGTGACATGTGATAGGCTTTCACTGCCTTCCCAAGCTGCTTGCCTTATCACAGCATCACACCAGCGCGCAGGGCTCACATATCAAGGAAACATATCGCCAACTTTGATTCTTTCGCTCCTACTTGGAAATGGTCTCCCCTGATTGAGAAAACAGAAACTGACTTTCTCAAGATCATTGTAACACATGCAGATTGCTCCTTCGCACCGGCGCTGCCGCAGCGCGCACGGTATGTGTACGTCGATTTGGAATCTCTCAGGACCATTAGTTTAGAGATGAGAAGTCATTTTTTATGAATCATGTTCTGAAGAATATCGGAATTCCATTTTTAATCAGTGTTGTTGGGTTTTTTGCCTTTCCAAAGTTTTCTTTTTTCATATAACTTGTATTGTATTATTTATTTTACGTTTTATATTTTGTTTACTCATTGTATTTCTTTTGTACGTTTTAGGCTGATATTAAACCAATTGAAATGGTGTTGGATATAGAGGGGAAAGGGGCGACATGGAAGAAATCCAAAATCGGTACAAGGTCTTTAACAAACAACTAAACCTACCATAATTATGGAACTATGGCCGCAGTGGTTTATGTCTGTATTAGCCAGTATGTTCTTCCCATGTTCTTGTGGGTTATTCCCAAGTTCTATTGTTTCAAAACTATACTCATAGGTTAAATGGCTTGCAGTGTTTATCTTTAATTAAAAACCAAGAACAAATACTTTGAAGCTCATAACACAAAGGTGCGAAATCCCCTGCAAGCCACAAGCAAACTGAACCCTTTTGTGTGACCTGAACCACATGGATATACCTCGTCATACAACAAATCACAGCAAGGCTATGAGGTATTGAATCTGGAAAATAACCTATAATAGCAGCCCAGACGAGCACATCATTCGAATCGGTGTTCCTTCCCCCATAGGCCCGTGCCCTGCAGCCAATTGTAGCACTCTGTGCTATGGAGTGATAAAGCTTAGCCACCAGGAATTACATACGATAGGCAAATTTTGACTTTATGCGCAGATAAAATCCAGCCAAATCCAGTGGCACTGCTGCCATTCCATTCAGAGCTTCGGGTGGAAAGTTGTGGGCCATTCACGGTTCTGGACTGGAAATCATACTCTCAGAGATGGGAGGAGAGAGGCTGCACAAGCCCAGTGGTGGGCACAGAGTGTGGGAGGAGCAGCCAAGGAGATAAGTGTCAGCGCCTCACTTGGAGCTCAGTTTTCTGCTGGCCAGAGGACCCATTATCAGAGAGAGTGAGGAAAGCCTGTAACTAAGATTTGGACCTGTGATCCATCAGCGCCTCCCTGTGGTCACATGCTACATAACACGGTAATTGCAACCTATCTATACCCTATCCTTTGTACTACACTCCTGACTGCATACTTGCATATTGTTCTGTAAATATATGCTTGCATATTTCTAGTGCGTCTTTTAGGCGATTAAATATAAAATTAATCTTGGGCTGCTCTTTTATCTCGATCCACGAATCCACACGTCCGCACGCTTGGTTGGTTATATGATATGCTACCGGGTTGGTTCCTGACCCGATATAAGCCTGTTGTCGGACGGGCTTATTTCAAATGAACTGGTGGCAGAATACCGTATTGTTTTAGTGAGGAACTCTGGCAGTGATGGCCGGGAGGTTTATATATATATCTCCAGCCAGGACTGGTGATATATATCCCCCCTCACTGGGAGCGCCTCACTAACTCGTACTTATAAGAGAAGCCTTTCCAGTGACTATTTGCCCTTGGTACAGTTCCCTGACTGATCTGGGGCAAGTGGTGGCGCCAGAGAGCTGACCCCTGCTAGGTCCTTCTATCCCCTCTCTCCGAGGTGAGTGACGTCGACCCCCCCTTCCCCTGTGAGATCCCTCACAGCCATGTTATACAATCATGTGAGCGAGTCCAAATTCGGATGAAGTCTTTTATGTGGCTTACTAACTCTATTATCCATTAAAAATCTTTTATCACGCAGTTTAGCATATGCTATTGAAACAGCACTAGTCTGGAGGGGCGTCTCTTCTTCTAGACTAGTCCTGCCTCAGATACTTTAATGTTGCCTCCCTGAGCATGATTGACATTCTGCACAAAAAACATCTGTTATTGGGCCTGTTGGAAATTTAGATTGCACATCCAGGGAGGCCTGACTAGAGTATCTTACTCCAAGGGAAGAGATGCTATACAACACAAAGGACTTTACCTGAATATTCACTTGCACATTATAGTAGTAGCTTGGGCTGTCAGGACTCCTTACAGGTTCCCTTTAAATGGTGAAAATCTCATTCCAGTCCTACATCAATAAGTGTTGGAGCCCTTGTTAGTTCTGGGACTCATATTCCAAATGTAATCTGAGCTTAGGTCTGGTGCTGTATCTCCCTTGTATTACCTTTGGTTTTGTTGCTGTATCTATGTACAAGACTAAGTCCTATCACTGCATCTATATTTTAAGGGAACCTGTATCTTGGTTCATGTTGTTCAAATCACGCACAGCATGAATCGAAGTCTGTGTGCACAATTGCAACCGTTTGCATTTTTCTCTGAAACACTGGAGAATTTGAAGAGTCAAACGGGGACTATGAGGAGAGATAACACTAGTCCTGCTCTGCCCCCACCACTGACTTCTCCTCTCACCGGTCTCTTCCAATGTACACACGCGGGAGAGACTTGTCAATCACCTGGAAAGACACTGGGATAAGCTTTTCAGAAAAAAATATACCTGGCCGTAATCATGCGGCCGGGCTCTGATTCATGCTGTCTAAAGAATGAAATAACTGCAAATGCATGCAACAAGCTACCCTTCCTGCACAACTACTTTCTGAACCACTCTCTTAATCTGTTGGCACTCACTGAAACCTGGATTCAGGATTCTGACACGGTCTCCCCTGCTGCCATTTCCTATGGTGGTTTACAGTTCTCCCATTCCCCGAGACCCACAAACAGACATGGTGGTGGAGTTGGCATACTCCTGTCCCCACAATGCACTTTCCAGGTCATCCCCCCAATTCCATCACTCTCATTCCCTTCTTTTGAGGTCCACACCATCAGGCTCTTCCATCCCCTCTCCCTCAGAGTAGCGGTCATATATCGGCCCCCAGGCTCGCCCACCCAGTTCCTTGACCACTTCTCAGCCTGGCTGCCGCACTTCATGTCCTCAGAACTACCAACCCTTATCCTTGGAGACTTCAACATCCCCATTAACAGCCCTACTTCCACATCTGCATCTCAGCTTCTATCACTAACCACTTCTCTAGGCCTCTCACAGCTTTCAACCTCTGAGACACACAAGGATGGCAACACCCTTGACCTGGTCTTTGTCCGCCTCTGTTCAATCTCCCACCTAAATAACTCACCGCTTCCACTCTCTGACCACAACATTCTCTCCTTCACGCTCACAAATCCTCCACCACCCCAGCGCACTCCCACCTACCACACATTCAGAAATCTACAAGCCATTAACCCTCAGACACTTTCAGACTCCCTACACTTATCGCTGTCCCCAATCTCCTCTTTTTCCTGTACTGATCTGGCTGTTCATCACTACAATGACAGTCACCCTCAGAACCTCCAAACACACAGTAAAACAGCCCTGGCTCACATTGCAAACTCGACTTCTTCAGCGATGCTCTAGGAGTGCTGAACGCCTCTGGAGAAAAACCTGCACACCAGAAGACTTCATCCACTTTAAATTCATGTTAAGAACTTATAATGCTGCCCTTCACCTCGCCAAACAGACCTACTTCACCATACTGATCTCCTCACTAGCCAACAACCCCAAGAAACTCTTTGACACTTTTCACTCCCTCCTCAGGCCAAAAGCACAAGCCCCTATCACAGACATTTGTGCTGACGACCTGGCCTCCCACTTTATAGAAAAAATAGATACTATCCGTCAGGAAATCTGCTCTCAACCACCAAGTGCTGTGACCCCCATCCCACCCTGCATTTCCCCTGGCTCACTTTCCACATTTGATACCATCACAGAAGAAGAAGTCTCCAGACTCCTCTCCTCCTCTCGTCCGACTACATGCACTACCGACCCCATCCCCTCACATCTCCTCCAGTCTCTCTCTCCAGTTGTCACAACTCACCTAACTACAATCTTTAATCTCTCCCTCTCCTCTGGCATTTTCCCATCCTCCTTCAAACACTCCATCATTACTCCTCTACTAAAGAAACCCGCTCTCGACCCTTCCTGCACAAACAACTACAGACCGGTCTCCAATCTCCCCTTCATCTCTAAACTTTTGGAGCGCCTAGTATACTCCCGCCTCACCCGTTACCTCTCCACTCACTCCCTCCTAGACCCTTCACAGTCCGGCTTCCGACCCCTACATTCGACTGAAACTGCACTCATCAAAGTGACCAATGACCTTCTTACAGCAAAATGTAACGGTGACCACTCTCTGCTCATTCTACTCGACCTTTCTGCAGCTTTTGACACGGTTGACCACCGTCTCCTACTGTCTAGGCTCCAGTCACTAGGTATTAAGGACACTGTTCTCTCCTGGTTCTCCTCCTATCTTTCTGACCGCTCCTTCAGTGTCTCGTTCTCTGGCTCCACGTCATCTCCTCTTCCTCTCACTGTCGGTGTACCCCAGGGCTCAGTCCTTGGCCCCCTTCTCTTCTCTCTCTACACACTGCCCCAATTGGACAGACCATCAGCAGATTTGGCTTTCAGTACCATCTTTATGCCGATGACACACAACTATACACGTCATCCCCCGACCTTACCCCCGCTGTTCTACAGAACACCACCGACTGTCTGTCCGCAGTCTCCAACATCATGTCCGCTCTCTATCTGAAACTTAACCTCTCCAAGACTGAACTGCTTCTGCTCCCGCCGTCTAATAACCTCCCTAAATCTGACATTTCCCTCTCTGTGGGCGGCACCATAATAACACCCCGGCAGCAGGCTCGCTGTCTGGGTGTTATGTTTGACACCAATCTCTCCTTCACCTCCCATATACAATCTCTTGCCCGCTCTTGCCGTCTACACCTAAAGAACATCTCTAGAATCCGCCCTTTCCTCACAATGGAAACAACAAAAACCCTCACTGTAGCATTGATCCACTCCCGCCTGGACTACTGCAACGCACTATTACTTGGCCTCCCCATTACTCGACTATCCCCTCTCCAGTCCATCCTTAATGCAGCAGCCAGGGTCATCCATCTGGCTAATCGGTACTCGGACGCGTCCGCTCTTCGCCAGTCCTTACACTGGCTGCCCATTCATTATAGGATCCAATTCAAAGTACTGGTTCTCACCCACAAAGCTCTCCACAGTGCAGCACCCCCCTACATCTCCTCCCTCATTTCTATCTATCGGCCCAACCGACTGCTGCGCTCTGCAAACGACGTTCGACTAACCTCTGCACTAATCCGTACCTCCCACTCCCGACTCCAAGACTTCTCCCGTGCTGCGCCAATCCTCTGGAATGCTCTACCCCAAGAAATTAGGACTATCCACAATTTGCATGGTTTCAGGCGCTCCCTCAAAACACATTTGTTCAGAGCGGCCTATCACATTCACTAACCAAAGTCATTCTATGTGTAAGTGTGTGTGTGTAGCCCATTCACTATCTCCATCCATCCCCCACTCCCTCAAGATGGCTGGACCATCATTATAAATGCACCATTGTATATATACACCTGTACTTTGTATCTCCCCCACCTCATTGTAGATTGTAAGCTCTCACGAGCAGGGTCGGCTTATTTTGCTTTAATTATTGTATTGTTAACGTTGTTACCTATGACTTGTGTTTTGAAATTGTTAAACTGTAAAGCGCTGCGGAATATGTTGGCGCTATATAAATAAAGATTATTATTTATTATTATTATTAAATAACTAACAAGCTCTGAAACGCCAAAAAGTGGTCAAATCACTGTGTACAACTTTACCACTTTTTCTAGTGTTCATCCTTAGGCCAGGATCACACATGCGAGAAACACGGACGAGTCTCGCATGTGAATTCCCGGCACTGCCGCCGGCACTCGGGAGCGTAGTGTATGGCTGCATGTATTTCTATGCAGCCGCTCGCTCCACTCCTGAGTGCAGGCGGCAGTGCCGGGAATTCACATGCGAGACTCATCTGTGTTTCTCACATGTGTGATCCTGGCCTTACTAAATAGGCTGCACACACTTCTCGTACTGAATGTATGTACATAGACCTAAAAGTATTTTGTGATTATAGATATGTTGAATTATTTAATTATATTTTTAGCACGGCAAACCTTTTTAAAAATTCCGTCCACACAAGTGTAAAAAATCCAAAAAGGTACTATGGCTATGTTCTAAAAAAAAGTCATAGGTTTCACACCTGTATATTACATTTACAATATTGTTTATTGTTTTTCTTTCTCATTAGTGTTGGATTAATTTTCTGCTGTTACGCACCTATCATACATTTAATGACCAAGCAGAAAACCTGTTAAAAATTGGAATCGAAATTCTGGTTAAAACAGCATAAAATGTCCCAAGCTGCTTTTATGAGATAGTATTTCACATTTTACACCACTGATAAGTTTTATATATCAACATTAAAGTCTTTCAAAAAATTAATTGGCTCATAAATTCAACATATATTCACACTGCATATTAATGTGAAGTTTAAAACTTTTTTAGACTGTGCTTATAGTGAACCCGTTACCCCTCTTCTGGTGTAACTGGTCCCGGCCTGTCCCTCTCTCTCTTTGTTACAATTGGATACATTTTTGAATCTTCAACTGTTTTTTCTTTTAAATCACTGTGAATTCCGCGCTGTTGCTAGGCAACCCTCGCTGGGCATTCCAGCGACCAGGATAGAAATTCCACTGAGATTGCTGCTGGCCAGGTGCAACTAAACATGGGGTTTTCTATACAAGTGCAGTGCACTGGGTGATTACTTTTTTACATGTTATCTCATGTCTCAAAATATCAAGTGTGCTGAACATAGGAAATGCATACGTCATCATCAGATGAGCAGATATTTTAGGCTCCAGTAGAAATGAAGTGTGAAAGAGAAAAGTCAGGAGTTTTGATCAGCGATGGTTACTAAGACAGCCACTGATGTACTCTGAATTTCCTCTGATCACGTCTTTAGAGCAGAGGACCAGTCTGCTTGTATATTTCAGCCATTAGGCCGGGGTCACACTTGTGAGAAACTTGCACGAGTCTCGCACCTCAATACCCGGCACTGCCGCCGGCACTCGGACCGGAGCGTTCAGCTGAATAGAAATACATGCAGCCGCACACTCCGGTCTGAGTGCCGGGTATTGAGGTGCGAGACTCATGCGAATTTCTCGCAAGCGTGACCCCAGCCTTAGGGCTCATACTCACTGGCTGGAAAAAAATCGGTCCGTTTTCTGGACGGAAAAAACGGTACGATTCTAGTAAAATGTCATGCGATTTGCATGCGATTTTAAATCGCACCATGCGTTTTCCATGTGTTTTCCATCAGTTTTCCATCTGTATGCAATGCGATTTTAACATGAGGTTTTACATAGAGCAGTTATCTCTATGTAAAAAGTCATGTAAAAATCACATTGTAAAAAAAAATGTACACAAAAAGCAAATATTTATATATATATATATATATATATATATATACTATATATATAGTATATATATATATATAGGTCATACACTTCTACGTAGTATAATAGCCGCTAATTCATCCCCGGCTATACTGTAAAATCACACTGACAGCTTTAATAAAGAATAGAAACAATACATATACACACATAGAATACATATATATATATACATATATTTATAGTTCATACACTTCTACATACTGTAATAGCCGCTAATTCAATTGCCGGCTTTTGTGAAATCACAGAAGTCGACATGAAATGATACATTGTTTACACACAATTAACCATGTCATTTTTATGTATTTTGATATATGGTTTTAACTTACAATTACATAACATCTGCCCCCAGACTCCCCAGAAAAGGCAAATCTCTAATTAGATTCGCCCTTTCTGGCACTTTGCCCGTCTATTCCCATTGCCCTGTAGCGGTGGCGAATGGGTTAATAAGGGGTTAAAGCCACCTTGCAATTGAAAGGTGACTTTAAGCCAGGTTAATAATTGAGAGCTGTCAATTTGACAACTATCAATTATTAATCCTATTGAAGGAAATAAAAAAAACACACACACTTTAAGAATAAATAATTTTAATGAAATAAAAACACATTTTTTTGACCATCTTTTATTTAACTCTTAATCTCTGCGAAGCCCTTGATCTCCTATAATAAAGAAAAAATAATAAAACAACATTATTCTTACCTATCTGGCGATCTGTCACGTCCCACGTTGTAATCCTTCACAAAGGGTTAACTAGGTTTCACTAAGCAGCGCAAGTAATGCTTCCTGCTCAGCTGAAAGCTCCTGAATGAATGAGCTTATCTACAGCCGACAGGAGAGGATGTGATTACTGTGGGAAGCTTAATTGAGGTGACCTGACCTGAAGTGAAAGTGGCAATAAATCAATTAAGCTCCACTCATTAATCACTTCCTCTCCTTTCGCCGGGAGAGGAAGTTATTCATTCGGGGGGTAACAGCTCAGCAGGCAGCATTAGCTCCCTGCTAGCTGTAACCTGTTAACCCTTTCTGATGGATTACAGCGTGGGACCTGACTGTGCATGGATAGGTAAGAATCATTTTGCTTTTTTATTTTATTTTTATTACAGGAAATGGTTTTAGCAGGAAAATAAAATATGGTCAAAAACTGTTTGATTATTTCATTAAACTTCTTTTTTATTAATGTGTGTGTGTTTGATTTTTCTTTCATACAATAGGATTAATAATTGATAGTTGTCTAATTGACAGCTCTCAATTATTAAACTGGCTTAAAGTGACCTTTCAATTGCAAGGTGGCTTTAACCCCTTATTAACCCATTCGCCACCGCTACAGGGCAATGGGAATAGATGGGCAAAGTGCCAGAAAGGGCTAATCTAATTAGAGATTTGCCTTTTCTGGGGTGTCTGGGGGCAGATGTTAGTAGCCAGGAGGGCACAAAAAAAAGTACCCTCCCTAGGCTATTATTATCTGCCCCCACTCGCTTGCTTTGTCTGTCTGGTGGAGAAAATACAGCGGGAGCCCACGCATTTTTTTTCAACGAATTTACACCTTTAATTAACCCCTACATGTCTGAAATTTTGCACACATACACTTATGTAATTGTAAGTTTAAACCATATATCAAAATACAGGAAATGACATGGTTAACTGTCTGTAAACAATGTATCATTTCATGTCGGCTTCTGTGATTTCACAAAAGCCGGTAATTGAATTAGCGGCTATTATACTATGTAGAAGTGTAAGAACTATAAATATATATATATGTATGTGTCACAATGACATGTATATATATATATATATGTATTCTATGTGTATATATGTAGTGTTTTGTGAGCTGTCAGTGTGATTTTACAGTAGCCGGGGATGAATTGCCGGCTTTTCAAAGGAGACTGGTGCGTATAAATCGGACAGCACTGCATTGCATGCGTGCGATGATTTCTCGCACCCATTGACTTGCATTGGCGATTATCATGCCAAAATTGCATCAAATCGCAGCATGCTGCAATTTTTTTCTCACACCAATTTCTGATGAGAAAAAAATCGCAAATGAGAACTCACCTATTGAATAACATTGGTCAGATTTGAATCCGATTTTTTTTCGGCTGAATATCATCCGTTTTGAGTATGAGACCATAGTTTGAGTCTCAACACCCAGACCCCCACCGATTAAAACTTTTGATATGTCTTTGTGACATGTGTAACTTTTTCTGAAATTGAAGTTGCACTTTAAATCATGTTTTTATTAAAAATATATATTTTTAAAAAAAGTTGGTACATTTTGTAATCCACATTAAAGAAAAAAAACAAAAACAAACAAAAAAATAATAATAAAAAATAACATAAAACTAATAATAATAAAAAAAATATATTATATATATTTCATTTTTATTTTATTATTATGTTATTTATTATTATTATATTTTATTATATTATTATTTAATATTATGTTTTATTATTATTTTTTATTTTTTATTTATTTATTATTTTATATATTTATTATATTACAATTTTTTATTATTTTATTATATTATTATTTTTTATTATTTTATATTTATTATTATTAAAATTTTCATTCTGCCCACTAAACCAGACATAAAGAACTGAAAGCCCCTCTCCAACAATTTTTTTTTTATTATTGCAGCACTGGAGTGATGTTACTAATCTAAGTTCCCTGCCCCTAGTCTTATAGTTACCAGCTGCCGTCTTCATCTTTTGTTAGCGCCGCTCCAGTCAGTCTCCAGCAGTTTGTGACCTGCCGGATCGCTCCAGCATTTGTTGTGCGATACGAAAGTCACAACTCAGAGTAAGTCTATGATGAGAGCGAGAACGAGGCCATAACATGGAGCTCATAGACTGACACTGAGAGCTTGTGACCGTTACTTCTTACTTTCTGTTAGTCAGAAGTTATGGTCACAAGATGGCGGCTCTGGACTGGAACAGCCCCAGGATCGGCTAGAGACGTCAAATGTTAAGTATAATACTAGGGTCAGGGAACTTAGATTAGTTGCACCACCCAGTGTTGAAATAAAAAGAAAAAACGCTGGAGAGGTGTTTGAGATATCCTGTTTACAGTTTTCAGCTTTGCTGTGTAGACTGAGTCAGGATGTCCAGTGTCATGTCATTATCATGATCAGGTGGACAAATTAATGGAAGCTTTACTATACTACAGGAAGCCTAACACCCAGAAAGTAACAGTATACACTTTACACATGGATAAGTCTCGGTATGTAGCTCTCTAGTCACTCTCTGATGTTTGTGGAGGCAAAGTTGTATGCCTGCAGTTACTAGAGACAGTAAATTAAATTAAAAACAACTATAACTTCTCAGAGTCACTTGACGTCTATTAATTGCATCTGCCAAGAAGCAGAAAAACATAAAACAATGTTTTTCCAAACTTACAATGTATTCGTAAAGCTAAAATTCAAAGCATTACACCTTCCCGGTAGAGAAAATATGTTGCTTTTTTTAATATTTTTGCAGACGCACATCTCTATGCTTTGAACAAATATTTGCATTTTTTCACTATTTTTTTGGTTTCCCAGTTTATTGTAGGGATTAATTCCCACCAGATGATGCGCAGTCTCCACCGCATTGAACTTTCGGTCCATTTCCCATCTGTTCTAATAAAGCGCAGGATGTTGTGAATCATTACATAATTTTTAATAAAAAAAAAGATGATAACAGATGGAGAGGGGCCAAATGATGTGTAGATCATGTTTAGTAATGTGTAAAGTAATTTTCGACTTAAATGTATCTGCTTTCAATTAGCTTTTCTATTAGCTACCTATAATATTTCACACGTGTTGTCGTTTTCTTGCAGTTTTTCCATCATTTTCACAAAAACTGCACAACATTTGGCATCTGAAAAAAAAAACCCACCCTAAAAAAAGTACATTCCCGCTGGACCCTTTGAAAAATTAGCAGCAAAATCCACAGTGGTTAATATTTTTCTGGATTTTGTTACAGAAAATGTTACTCCTTTATTAGTAATCCATAGAAAATTAATAGATGTTTAACCGCCACATGACTTGATCGTAGTAGTCACTGACGCGTTTTTGCCATCTCTGCCCCCTTATTCGCCTTATCTGTAGAGTGTACGAATAATGGAGTGCAGACACCAGAAACCTGTCGGTGGCTACTACGACCAAGTCATGTATAGGCTAAACATTTCTTCATTTTCTATGGATCACTAATGAAGGAGTAACATTTTTAGGAAATGTTGAGTTTCTGCTTTCGTCCATTTTTTTTTGTGAAATGCAGTGTATCACTCACTTTCCTTAAAGACGCACTCCTACTTCAATCAAAACTTTTATCCTCTTACTATATTGCATCATATTATATAGCACTGTGTACTTACAATTGTTCATTTTGCTTTGAAAATTGGCAATATTATCGTACAACGCTACAAAATTGTACTGCAAAATTTTGTGACTTTTGGCATTTTCAAACCAGCAAACAAACAAACAAATAATAACTATGGAGGATCGAAAAATTGTCTAACATACAAGATCCCCCTCCACATAAAAGCAGTATATTTAATTTACGATATTTAAAAAATGAGACAAAACACTAGTCCCCCAAAAAATGCAATAAAATAAAAGAGTATGGCAGCAGGGGGTAGGGTATATAGAATATTGAGGAGCTGATATATTATCTTCTCTCTCCATAGGATAATCACTGTAATATGCCCTACCTAACCGCCGAGGTTGACATCGTAAATAAATACGCAAGAAGGCGCCCCCACTCACTATTATCTCTCCCTAGGAAACCCTGATAGCAACTAACCCTTCTATGGACAAACTCCCCTACCATGGAAGACAGAAGCAACGTCCATACAAAATGGACAAAATAGTAACTATCCCACAGTAAAAGGAGGCAACGGTGCAGTAAATAAAGCACACTCACAATGTGCAAAAGTGTTATCAGTGCTCATTAGCAATTCATTAGTCACTAGAGTTGAGCGATACTTTCCGATATCCTAAAGTATCGGAATCGGAATGGTATCGCCGATATCACTAAAATATCGGCGATACCCGATACCGATACCGGAAGTCCCATGTAAGTCTATGGGAACAAAATATCGAAATTAAAAAAAACCCATTCTTGCCTTGTTGGTTAATTGTACATGAAGGAAAACAAGAAAGAGTAATGTAGAATGTATTGGGGAAGGTTGAGGAGACATTAAAGGCATAGATGTTTAACCCAATCAAATGGAATAGCATAAATATTTTTTTTTTAAAGATGTTCGGATTGACGAAGAAATTGACAATGTTAACGTTTTTTATATTTAGGCAAATATGTATATTACACAACTTCCATGCTCTTCATCTTCACCTTTTTAACTTTTCACACACTTTCTCCTTCATAATCTTCTGCAGCATCATCTTTTTCATCAAATTATTCTTCATCTTCACCTTCTTTATCTTCTTCTTAACTTCTTGCTATTCATCTTTGTTAACATTACTCATATTCTTCTTATTAAACTATTATTCTTATTCATATTCTGCTTCATCTTCTTCATCATATTCTTATTTGTGACAGAGAATCCTGTACTTGTAATCTGTCAAAGTATGAATTTTTCATCCTTCCGTTCTTGCTGTCACAAAAGATTTAAATTACAACAGTATTTGTCCGTGTTCAGTTTAGCCTGCAGCAGCAGGCATTTTCCAGGGGCACCACGAGGAGGAACGGACTCACCCCCATACACTGCTTAGTCTTCTTCTGCTTAGAATTTAGAGCATATATTTTGCTCTTCATTTTGGTCTTATACTTCATGTTCTTCTGCTTTTAGATCTTCTGCTTATTGTTCTTGTGTCTCTTGTTCCGTATCTTGTATTTGTAGCACAATCTTGTACCAGCTGATGTTACTGGGACACGGTTACTAAGCAGGAGGTACCTGTGCTCCAAAGCACTACCAAGGACCAGCAGACGTTGCTGGAACTCGGATACCGAGATGGAGGCACCTAGGCCAAAGGCACTGCGGAGAACCAGTTGACGGTACTGGAACCCGGAGGGGCAGCAGAAGGAAAAGAGCCAATGGCACAACCGAGGACCAGCTGACGTTACTGGGACACGGTTACTAAGCAGGAGGTACCTGTGCTCCAAAGCACTACCAAGGACCAGCAGACGTTGCTGGAACTCGGATACCGAGATGGAGGCACCTAGGCCAAAGGCACTGCGGAGAACCAGTTGACGGTACTGGAACCCGGACGGGTAGCAGAAGGTACAAGAGCCAATGCAAGTAACGAGGACCAGCTGACTGTGCTGGAACCCGGAGGGGCAGCAGAAGGAAAAGAGCCAATGGCACAACCGAGGACCAGCTGACGTTACTGAACCCCAGTAACACAGGAGCAAGTGTTGACTGTGCTAACAGCACTTCCGAGCAACAACTGGCGGTGTTGGAGCCCAGGGTCAAGGAGGATGTTTAAATACTAGATCAAGTAATTTCCTTGTTACCTGTCAATTTTAAATGTCTATACTTCAAACAAGAGAAAGATAACCTTTACTACCATAAGATGATGATTTCATTTAAACTAATATCTAGATAAATAAAGAATTGACAAACATAAACACATACATTAACATGTTGAACAGCAATGCAAACCACAAAATAAATTAGTTAAGGAATCTGCTATACGGTTGTACATAAAAGCATACAAGTACATATCTGAATCCATTAATGATGGATAAGTAACAGTATGTACACCATTTTTATTGTATAGACAATGAATGTCTGACTTCAAAACATCATCAGCATTACAAGTTATCTGTGATATTACTAAAATGTTCCATTTGCTGAATAATGTCACTAAATATTTTATACAAAATTATACAATTTCCATCATGTAATACTCATAATATGTGGCAATAATCATTTTTATTAACAAACATAACCTTTCAAAAGTGCATAGTGCATAGTGAAAATTGCTATTTATGGCTGACTGTGACTGTCGACTTGGAAGCATGACAACAGATAGATAAGGTATATATAGATGAGACTGCATAGCCACAGATGGTGAATGGCGATGTAATACTGTACCTCAATAAAGTGTGCGTCACTACTACATAATTTTTTTATATAGCTTTATAAACAGGGTACATGGATGTATGCTTGTGCCTTTGTTTTGACGCACAGACTGCCTTCCTGCTGAGACGCATTGGGTAGTGAACAGTTGTGTGCAGTGTTCACTGCAATCTCTGCGGAATAACCACACTTAGACCTTATAACTTTTCAGAGTTTCTTTATCAATCTACCAAGATGAAGAAGGCAGGGAGTAAGGCACGTGGTCGTGGAGTTTCTTCAGGGAGAGGACGTGGGATTCTGCGGCTGCTGCGGCCCCCAGTGACACAGCATCCACCAGTTTTCCCCGTGAGCGTTCCTTTATGCGCACTTTTGTAGGAGCTCGGAGTACCCCCCTGCTGCGGGAAGAACAAATTGAAGCCGTTGTTGTTTGGATGTCAGCCAATGCATCGACTTCAATTGCTTCCACCTCCTCTCAGGACCACAGCACTGTTGGGCAACCATCTGTCTCTTCACCGCCTGGCAAATTGCCCAGGCAGTCAGAGAGTTCTGTACAGGAGCCAGCTGAGTGTCTGCTTCTGTTCTCAGAATCTATTGGCTTGCAAACAGGGGCCCAGCCAAGCAGCATTCTGTAATGTGAAGAGGGAGTATGCAGTGATGCGCAACAGCTGTGTCTCTCTGAATCTGAAGAGGCGGGTGAGACAGTGCCGATGGTCAGCACACCGCAGAACGCATCTGATGATGATGAGACCCAGGTGCCAGTTTCTGTTGAGCATGGTGCTGGCCAGACCACCCAACAGCAGGTGTTGGAAGAGGGTAGTGGAGATGATGAGGTCCAAGACCCAACATGGCATGAGGAACAGGAAGGTGGTGGGAGCAGCTCAGAGGAATAATAATAATATTTATTTATATAGCGCCATCATATTCCGCAGCGCTTTACAGTTTAGCCGTTTCAGAACACAAGTCATAAGTAACAACGTTAACAATACAATAATTTAAGCTAAATAAGTCGCCCCTGCTCGTGACAGCTTACAATGTACAATGAGATGGGGGAGATACAAAGTATAGGTGTTTATATACAATGGTGCATTTACAATGATGTTCCAGCCATCTTAAGGGACTGAGGATGGAGATAGTGAATGGGCTAGAGACACACACACACTTACACAGAATACATAGAATGACTTTGATTAGTGAATGTGATAGGCCGCTCTGAACAAATGTGTTTTGAGGGAGCGCCTGAAACCATGCAAATTGTGGATAGTCCTAATTTCTTGGGGTACAGCATTCCAGAGGATTGGCGTAGAGCAGGAGAAGTCTTGGAGTCGGGAGTGTGAGGTACGTATTAGTGCAGAGGTTAGTCGAAAGTCGTTTGCAGAGCGCAGCAGTCGGTTAGGCCGATAGATAGAAATGAGGGAGGAGATGTAGGAGGGGTGCTGCACTGTGGAGAGCTTTGTGGGTGAGAACCAGTACTTTGGTTGAAAGCTGGGAGAGGCCTAGAGAAATGGTTAGTGATAGAAGGAAGATAGAGGAAGACATTGCCCCAACGGTACAAACAGGAGGGAGAGTTAGGCTGCAGACTCGGTTGCCTGTAGCCTCCAGTTTGGCACCTGTTCGGAGCAGTTGTCTTCCAAAAGTCAAAACGTGCGCTCCCAGGACTTGCACTGCGTGGTCCTTTTTTCACACACTTGCACATGATATTTGCTATGTGAAATGCAAGCTGTGTAATTAAAAATTAAAAATAGCTAAAAGTGTCAGTCACCTCAATACCACAAATATGTGGAAACATGTGCGGACAAAGCACGTAGTTGAGTTACAAAGACACACTAGAGATGTAGGCCAACCTACAGCAGCACCTACATCTTCAGGTTGTGTTGAAGCCTCTTCATCGAGCTCACACACAGCTGGTTATGCTTCCTCACAGGATCGCCATGGAAGAACCTCGGCCACTGTTGTCCAGAGACAAACTGTTATTCCACACACAGCAGCAAGTTCCCTGTCATCCTCACACTCCCAGGCCACAAAACAGCCATCGGTAGCACAGGCATGGGATAAAAGACGGCCATACTCCGCAAACCATGCACGAGCACAGGCTCTGAATGCTGGCATTGCAAAACTCCTGTCCCTTGAAATGCTGTGATTCAGGCTGGTGGAGACAGACAGTTTCCGTAACTGAATATCATTGTCAATCCCACAATACAATGTGCCAAGCCGATTTCATTTCAGCAGGCAAGCCGTCCCTGGTCTGCAAAAGCATGTTGAGGGAAAAATTAAACATGCGCTACTAAAAGCCCTCAGTAGCAAGGTCCACCTGACCACCGATGCGTGGACCAGTACCCATTGTTATGATCTGCTACAACCAGTAAGGAAAGAAGGGAATTCTGTCCCTACAATACAACTAAGCTGAATCCCTACGATGTAACGGGGAACCTGATCCTGCGACCAGACCCGCTAAAGTCCTCATCTAGTGTGAACGAAGACCTATAGTTGCGAGGGAGTAATCCCTACAAGATCTAGGGACTGTGAGAAAAGGTGGACACCTCCTAACATAAATTGTAGCATGGATAATTAAACAGAAAAATAAATACTTTGTGATCCTAACATCAAGCAAAACTGACAGATTAAGGCACCTAAGCACCCGGCTAGCTTAACAGTAGATAATACAATGAAGTCAAGCAAAGCCAGAAGGGCGGAGCCAGACTAAATAGGGAAAAAAGGTCATGTGACCAGCAAACTGAAACAAAACCTAACAAGAGGGTTCTAACACCCATGGCCAGGGACAATACCTTTCCCTCACTGCCCATTGGGTCAATGTTGTGCAGCCGGGTACTGATCTTGCGAGTGGCGCTGTACGTGTTCTGCCAACTCCAAGGATTGCAGGAATCAAGTCTGTACACATTGATTCCTCCTCCTATTCCAGTTCCTCAGAATCATCGCTGCAGGAGCCGTCACGGTCTACCTCCACATGGACCCGTGAACGTTTACCTGTTGCGACCGATATGAGCACAGCCGTGTCCAAATGTCAACAGGCCATCCTGAAATTAATTTCCATGGGGAATCTTAGCCACACAGCGCAGGAGCTCTGTAATGCCATAAAGCAGGAGAGCGACGTGTGGTTTTTGGAAGAGAATCTACAGGCAGGCTTGGTAGTGTGTGACAATGGCCGAAATCTGGTGTCAGCTCTGGGCCTTGGCAACCTCACTCACATACCATGTCTGTCATATGTGCTCAACTTGGTCGTGCAGAGTTTTTTGAGGGACTATCCGGATCTTGATGCACTGCTGCACAAGGTCCGCCTAGAGTGCGCTCACTTGCGACGTTCCAGCATGGCCAGATCGCTGATTGCAGCTCTGCAACGCAGATTTCACCTTCATGAACATCGCATCATATGTGACGTACCCACCAGGTGGAATTCCTCGTTACATATGTTGGAGCGGTTGTGTGAGCAGCAGCCAACAGTAATGGAGTATCAGCTGCATCAGGCGCAGTCAACTCGCAATTTGCGCCGTTCACACTTCACCACTACTGAGTGGGCCTCTATAATAAGAATAATAATATTATTTATTTATATAGCGCCATAATATTCCGCAGTGCTTTACAGTTTAACAGTTTCAAAACACGAGTCATAAGTAACAACGTTAACAATACAATAATTAAAGCAAAATCAGCCGCCCCTGCTGGTGAAAGCTTACAATCTACAATGAGGTGTGGGAGATACAAAGTACAGGTGTTTATATACAATGGTGTTTTTACAATGATGGTCCAGCCATTTTAAGGGAGTGAGGGATGCATGGAGATAGTGAATGGGCTACACACACAGAATTACACATAGAATGACTTTGATTAGTGAATGTGATAGGCCACTGTGAACAAATGTGTTTTGAGGGAGCGCCTGAAACCATCCAAATTGCGGATAGTCCTAATTTCTTGGGGTAGAGCATTCCAGAGGATTGGCGCAGCGCGGGTGAAGTCTTGGAGTTGGGAGTGGGAGGTACGGATTAGTGCAGAGGTTAGTCGAAGGTCGTTTGCAGAGTGCAGCAGTCGGTTAGGCCGATAAATATAAATAAGGGAGGAGATGTAGGGGGGTGCTGCGCTGTGGAGAGCTTTGTTGGTGAGAACCAGTAATTAGAATTGGATCCTATAATGAATGGGCAGCCACTGCCAGTGTAATGAGTGGCGAATAACTCTATGAAGGATATCTGCCACGTTTTGCGTGCGTTTGATGAGTCAACGCGGATGGCGAGTGCAGATGATGCACTAGTCAGCCTGACTGTCCCCCTTATCTGCCTGCTTCAAAAAACACTGCAAGCACTAAGGCATGAGGTTTTGGAAGAGGTGGAGGATGAGGAGTCACAAATTTCATCACCTTCTGGACAGTCAGCGCAACATGGTTCCTCACAAAGGGCTGGAGGACTTTCAAAGTACCATGCTGTATCAACAATTGAACCTCCAGAGTCGCTGTCTATATTTTCATAACCATTACAAACTTTTAATGTATTTACAAAGCACATAATGTACATTTTTTGTCTATCCTTTTGTAATGCTATTGTGTTTCCATAAACTGATGTTACAGAATTATGATACAAAGTTTTTAAATTTTGAGTTTTAAATTTTGTAAATTTATATGTATTTGAAGGACTTTGTGAGGAGGATGAGGAGGAGTCAATGGAGAGGAAGACATCGCTCCAGAGGGAGGTAGACAATGCTCTAGTCAGTATGTAGACCAAGGGTGGGGTGATGCACAGCAGGCGGAGATGACGCCTCTTGCAGGGGACAACGTTTCTTGGCCAGTTGGGAGTCTGCAGCACATGGTTGATTTCATGCTGCAGTGGCTGAGAAACGACCGCCGCATCGAACACATTCACACCACGTCTGATTATTGGGTGTACACCCTCCTAGACCCTCGCTACCGGGACAACTTACAAAGCCTCATCACACCGTTGAACCGGGAGCGTAAAATGCGGAAGTACCAAGACACACTGGTGCAATCCATAATGTTCTCCATTCCAGCCGAGAGCACTGCTGCTGCTACTGATTTACAAAGCAGCTCTGTGCGTCGAGGCAGTGGAGACAGCTCTGCAACAAGAGGGAGCACAAGCAGCGCCTCTGCACAGGGCAAGAACAGTATGTTCCAAATGTGTCGAAGTTTTGTGGCAGCGCCACCAATGTCTACACCATCCGAGACGGCTCCAGTCAGCAGGAGGCAACATTTCCGTAAGATGGTTACAGACTACATGTCTTGCCCTCTCAGTGTACTCTCAGATGGCTCTTCCCCATTCAAGTTTTGTGTCTCTAAGCTGGATACATGGCCAGAGCTTAGCCAGTATGCATTGGAGGTGCTGGCTTGATCTGCTGCCAGTGTATTATCGGAGCGCGTCTTTACTGCTGCAGGTGGTGTACTAACAGACCGTTGCATGCGACTATCCTACGATAATGTAGAACGGCTTACTTTTCTGAAAATGAACTAGGCATGGATCTCGCCTGAATTTGCCTGTCCGGTTTCAGATTAACTAACTGGTTGGCAACGTTTTCCATGTCTCCTGTTATGTTCATCTTTCTACCACCTGAGCTATACTCCCTGGGCTACAACACTGCCAGTTGCTGCTCAGAAGTGTCGTGTCCACAGACCAATACACAAGCTATAGTGATAGTGGGGTTCAGTAACGCCTGCTGTTCCCCTGCTGTGTGTCCGGCAAAAATTACTGCTACCTAGCTACACATGTTTAAAAAAACATGACATGTTAAAGTGGCTAGTGCTACACATAGATATCAGGCTACACCCTTATTTCTAAGCTGTAAACAAGTGAAACGTCAAATTTAAAACCATTCAATGATTAGTGTTGGTAACAAATCTGTAACTAAATAATTGTGACATATTATGGCAGATATCCACATGTCTAACACAAATGCTAACACAAAAGCATACTTATGCTATAGGGTACTGATGGTGAACCTTCTCACTCCATAACTTTGACCAATCCAACTCACATCATGCCTCAAATGCTGCAATGTTGGAAGTGCATAATGTGGGTTGAACTTTGACAACAGCTGCAGTGCGAAGGTTATCCTTCTGTGTTCTTGGCTTTTAAATAAAAGCATACAAGTAAATATAATAATACATTGTTGATTAAGGGACATGATGTACACCTGTAATATTGTGCAAACAATGGATGTAGGACTATTCCTCTTCAACATTACTTATATTTGTGTCATTTGAAAAAATACATATTTTAGTTAAAAATTAAAAACCCATGTTCAGTAGCTGTGAAAGGCCCGTTTGTGTACTTCTATATTGTTTGCAACCAATGTATTGTATACGGATGGAAGCGCGTCACACTAATAGATTAGATTTATTTTAAATGGAATGTAGCAGAACCAATTGGAGATAAATGAAAAGGATGAGCCACTGAGACACGCTCAGCAGAGTACAAGCAGCAGTGCTTGAACATGTAACTGGAGCGTGATCTGCACTCAAAAAAGTAAAAAACACAGACTGAAGTGAACACTGAAACACAACTGTCCACAATCTGTGAAAAGCTCCTTTCTGTACTTCTATAGTGTTTGCAACCAATGTATTGTATACGGATGGAAGCGCGTCACACTAATAGATTAGATTTATTTTAAATGGAATGTAGCAGAACCAATTGGAGATAAATGAAAAGGATGAGCCACTGAGACACGCTCAGCAGAGTACAAGCAGCAGTGCTTGAACAAGTAACTGGAGCGTGATCTGCACTCAAAAAAGTAAAAAACACAGACTGAAGTGAACACTGAAACACAACTGTCCACAATCTGTGAAAAGCTCCTTTCTGTACTTCTATAGTGTTTGCAACCAATGTATTGTATACGGATGGAAGCGCGTCACACTAATAGATTAGATTTATTTTAAATGGAATGTAGCAGAACCAATTGGAGATAAATGAAAAGGATGAGCCACTGAGACACGCTCAGCAGAGTACAAGCAGCAGTGCTTGAACAAGTAACTGGAGCGTGATCTGCACTCAAAAAAGTAAAAAACACAGACTGAAGTGAACACTGAAACACAACTGTCCACAATCTGTGAAAAGCTCCTTTCTGTACTTCTATAGTGTTTGCAACCAATGTATTGTAGACGGATGGAAGCACGTCACACTAATAGATTTGATTTTTTTCTAATATAATGGAGCTGCACCAATTCCACTAAATAAAATAAAAAAAAAAAAAAAAAAGTGACACGTGCAGATGCCTACAAACAGCGGTGGATGCAGAGCAAACTGCAGCGTCACCTGCACTGTCACACACACACCTTGCACAGAGCTGTTAAAACAACACTGGCAAAATGAAGCTTTACACAGCGGTTGGTAAACTAGCCTGCCTCAAGCACAGTAGTACACAAAATCGCAATATCTAACTGTCCCTCAGAGTCAGCACAGCAGCGTTCTGTCCCTAACTGAGTTCACAGCACAGTGACGCTAAAATGGCTGCGGCGCCTTTTATAGTGCATTCTGACATCATTTCAGCAGCCAATCACAGCCATGCCATTAGTTAAGATGACCGCATCATTACAGGATGTGCCCACACTTCGTAGGATTCCTCATTGGCTGACTAAAATCACATTGCCTCTCAAAAATTATGGGAACTTCCGATTCCGGTATACGATATTGAAAAAGTATCGGAATTAAGTATCGGAATTCCGATAACGCGAATATCGGCCGATACCCGATACTTGCGGTATCGGAATGCTCAACACTATTAGTCACTCAACATAGAACAACACAATCAATGTGTACCTTCCAAACACTTTTGTTAATAGCACAAAGATTAGGAATATTACTGATGAAGGACCGCAGATAGCTACCAGTCCACCATGACCTGGACAACATGTTTCCCCATTGACAGTGCTGGTTCATCATCAGGAGTTTCAAGATGTGGGACATCAAGAAGAAACTTGTTGGAGTCATGACTAGTGTTGAGCGATATTGCTCGATATCTAAAAATATCGTATCGGAATGGTATCGCCGATATCACTAAATATCGTCGATATCCGATTACGATACCGGAAGTCCCATGTAAGTCTATGGGAACAAAATATCGCAACAAAAAAAACCCTTTCTTTCGTTGTAAACACAAAATATACACACATAGAATACATATATATATATATATATATACATGTCATTGTGACATATATATATACATATATTTATAGTTTATACACTTCTACATAGTAAAATAGACTCTGATTCAATTGCCGGGTAAAGCCGTGACATACCCCATAGAAGTCGACGGGCTCGGTGCCGAGTACCCCCAAAACCTCTGGCTCTGTGTGACTCAACTTGGGCGTCACAAACAGGATTCTGTAGCTCGCTATAAGCGAGTCCTGTGTGCCTGAATTGAACTGGTTTTGTGCTTGAGAATTGCTAAAATCATCAGAGAATGTATTTGCCATTTTTCCGCTATATCTGCGTCACGACGAGGCACTGGTGAAGAAGAAGGGTGTGCTCTTCGTGGGTGTACACTCACTCAGTGGCGCGAAAACGATGGCCGACCACTCTAAATGGTACTGCAATGTAAGATCGTGCCCCACAGCTCTTCAGTTCCGCCTCCTCATCCTCCTCAGTGTGCGGAAACTAACACGAAGGTCACGCCTCCCTACAAAAGAGGGACCCTCTCCAGATGTTAATGACACATGTGACTTGGCAGAGATGGCTAATGGACACGAGCAGAAGTGTGAAGGGATGGAGCAGTCAGAGCTCTCCCCCCACGGAAGCGACCCGATCGCCACGGAACCACCGTTGGGCACCCGGCCTGGAAACCCTCCTACGCTGCAAGAAGCGGAGGATACCCTAAGAGGCCTGGTCCGGCACCGGGAGGAGGTCGCCAGGATGGAAGCCAGCTGGCGTGCCCTAAAACTAAACTTGGAGCGGCGCCAATCCCTCTTACCTGAAGTGTCTGTACCGGAAGGTGAGGCACCCGTTCTAGTAGAGGAGTCCGTGCGGGCATCCCAGCCCTTGCAATGTGATCCGGTTGACGTTGTCGCAGTGGAGGCACCCGTTCGTGCAAAAAACTCTGCACCGGCAGCACCCCAGATCCCGCTGTCTGCCCCCGTCGCTGAGACAGAAGAAGCGACACCCGTCCTCATGGAGGAGGCCGCGCAGGCACCAGAGCACTACCTGCCTGTACCGGAGCCCCGACTGTCATCTGTTCCAGAGTCGGCTGCTTCCTCCGCAGGTGAGCGCCGCCAGGACTGGGGGGCGCCAGGAGAGCTGCCGCAAACCGGGCATCGTAAGCTGGCATTTGATGGTGGAGACATGGAGCAGCTGGTGGAGGAGAATTACAACCGGCGTCAGGAGGAAGAGTGGAGACGGTGGGAGCGGGAAGCAGAGCGACAAAGGGAGCAGCGAGAATCCCAAAAGCTTCGGCAACGTCAACTGGAGAAGGACCGGGCAGATAAGGACAGGATGAGAAAAGATAAAGGAACCCTGTGGGAGCCGCGGCGTAAGGGTGCAGTACGGAGCTTTAAATTGAAAGCTGGTTGGGGCTTCATCCAGGAGCCTGGACTTTATTTAGAAGTCTTTGTGACCCGGCGGGACGTGGAGACTCACCTCCCAGAAGGACACCCGGGGAGGGACCTGTTGCCAGGAGACTTGGTGACTTACACCCGACACTGGGGTTACAATGGATGGTACGCCCTAAATGTTACCAGGTGCGACCCCTACTCCCCAGAGTGTCAGGAACCTGTGAGACCCTCGGAGCCTTCAGCCTCCCACATCCAGGCCTCTGCACAAGTGCCCACCCCACGCCGTAAATCTCCCCAGCCTCCCTCAGTGGTCTCCTCAGCAGCCCCAGCTATGGACATGATAACTATAGCTGGCCCGTACCCGGCGCCTGTTAGGCCCCCTGGGGTTCGTTCAGTCCGTGACATAGGGCTCCAGACCCGGAGGGAGATGAAAGAGGTGGCCACACAGACACAGATAGCGGGTCACGAATTGACTGTACAGGCCACACGACGTCATCAGGTCCTGGTGGTCCTTGGTGTCTCGGATGTTTGGCAAGCATCAGAACAGTACCAGGTGGTACCTGGAACACCCCTGCCAAAGAATTATAAATAACCCGGACAGGGTCCCTGTATGTAAATAGTTAAATTATTGATGTACCCGGACGGGTGAATGTTCATAAAAAATTTTTTAATTTAATAAAAAACACAACACAGTTTTCATTACTTTTATTACAGTCTCATCCTGCGATGCCATCGATCTCCTGTAAAAAAATGAAAAAAAAAACCAGCAGTATACCACCTGTCCGACGCAGTCCATAGTAACGAGTGTCCCACGACGATCCAGCTCTGCTACATCAGAATGACAGGCAGAGCCTGTCATCCCGGCGCAGCACAGCTGATTACCTGCTTCCCCGGCGGTGACGTCATCGGACTGGTTTACGGCCGGGATTACCCTGCAGTCACTGCAGTTATCGCGAAAAACTGCATGTGACCGCCAGGGAGAAGATAATGGCGGCCATCAGCAGTCCAGGATGTGACCACCGGAGATCTTCTGCCAGGTAAGTGCCGCTGACTCCTGACAGACCCAACCGACGGACACTCACAGTGACAGTGACAAATCCGATTCCGGTATCCGATATGACGAAAATATCGGTACTCGGAATCGAAAGCCCGATACAGCCAATATCGGCCGATACCCGATATTTGCAGTATCGTATCGCTCAACACTAGTCATGACCTATAGATGTAGGCCTACATAATGGGATTATCCTACAGGGAGAGAAAATAGTATGCCAACTGCTCCCTATTTTATACACGCTAGCCCAGTGTTCTCCAACTCCAGATCTCAAGAGCTACAAATAGGTCATATTTTCAGGATTTTCACAGGTGATAATTCCATTACTTGTGCAATAGTAAGGAAATCCTGAACATCCTGAAAACATAACCTGTTGGTTAGCTCTTGAGGACTGGAGTTGGGGGAACACTACCCTAGCCCCTGCTGTCCAGCCCTGTAATTTTATTATATTTTTTGGGGAATAGTGTTTTGTCTTATTTTTAAAAAATCATGAATACCGTATATACTCGAGTATAAGCCGAGATTTTCAGCCCATTTTTTTAGGATGAAAGTGCCCCTCTCGTGTTATACTCGAGTCACCCCCACCGGTCTGTCTCCCCTCTCCCCGGGTCCGTCTCTTTTACCCCCTCCTTCAAAGCAGTAGCGGCAGCAGAGCAGTGCAATCCTGGCATGTATTGAGTACCGAGGCAGCAGTGTGCCAGTAATGTATGGAGCAAGCGGTAGCCGTACGGCAGGTGGAGGTTGCGTACTCCATCATGTGACTGCTTATGTCACGCAGGTCCTGTCAGCTCCACAGTCACTGTGGGTCCTTGCTGCGAGCTACTCAGCTGCTGGAGCTGGGAGTGTTTGGAGCGTCTGAGTCCCAGAGGTAGCGGTGTGCCGGTAACGTATGAAGCAAGCGGTAGCTGTACAGCAGGTGGAAGTTGCGGGCGGCCTGTATTTTCGCTGCACACACTTCCCTTCCGGTCCCACTCATTACTGCTTATGAATATTCGTGACATCACCGGAAGTGAAGCGTGCAGTGCTGAAAATACAGGCCACCCGCAACCTCCACCTGCCGTATGGCTACTACTTGCTCCATACGTTACTGGCACGCCGCTACCTCCGGGATTCAATACATGCCAGGATTGCACTGCTTCGCCACCGCTGCTGCTGTGAAGGAGGGGGTAAGAAGAGAGACCAGTGGAGAGAGGAGACAGGCTGCTTGCCTACATGACTGCTACTGCTGCTCCATACATTACTGACATGCCGCTATCTCTGGGACTCCATACATGACAAGATGGCGCTGCTCCTCCGCCGCTGCTGTGAAGAAGTGGGTAAGAAACACCCCATGGGAGACTCGCGGATCTACAGGGAGAGGAGAGACTCGCAGATCCAGTAGCTGCTGCATCTCCCCCTTCAGCTTATACCCGAGTCAATAAGTTTTCCCGTTTTTTGAGGTAAAATTAGGTACCTCGGCTTATACTCGGGTTGGCTTATACTCGAGTATATACAGTAGATATATTGGTTTTATGGGTCGTTTTCTTCTCTATGTTAGACAGTTTCGTCAAGCTCCACCAACATGGACAGAACTAGATGGAAATGGACAGGTCTTCGAGCATAATGAGCTTCGGTGTGTCTTATGTTACAAATCTTGCTCCAGTGAATGACTTGTGTAAGATTTGCGGCAAGGCGCACTCTTTGATGACTCATTAAGATGTATCGGGCATCTGACTCCAAAACATCCCCTCATCAAGAATGGCGTGTACAGCGTCGGTCTTGATGAATCGGGGCCTAAATTCTTAAACAACATAAGAACTTAAAGTGAACCTGTCAGCGGAATTTTGCTAAGTAAACTACTAAAGTTAACTGCTGCTGTTATAAAAATGACACCTGGGGAGAAGAACTTCGTCTTGTGGTTCTTGTGTAATCAGTGTTGGAAGTTTTCAGTTAATGATATGCTCGTGCTTCAGGAAAGACCTACTCATAGGCTGCCTTGAAGCACAAACCTGTTCCTCATCATAGAGACAGAAAGAGTTAGTTTTTTCTAATATCTAATCTGGATGGGAGGAGACACAGATTAGATATTAGAAAAAACTTTTTGACAGTAAAGGTACTGCCACACTACACAATCCCGCTAGCGATCTCGTTAGCGTCGCATACTAATGAGATCGCTAGCGGGATTGTTTCTATATCGCTAGTAGCTACCTAACTTAGCGATGTCGTTAAGGACGCTATCGCGGTTAGCGATCTCCTTAACGACTTTAGCGGTACAAAAGTACCGCTAAATCGCTAAGAAAATGTGCTACACTCAGCGATAATACTTACCCAGCGGGAGCGCCGACGATAAAATAGCGTCCGGAACGATGTCAGCGACGAGCGAGATCACAGCAGGATCTCAGCAGGGAGCTCGTCGCTGACAGATGCCGCACACAACAACATCGCTAACGGGATCGCTAAATAGTGACGTTTTTTAGCGATCCCGTTAGCGATGTTGTTTAGTGTGGCATACCCTTAAGGGTGATCAAGGAGTGGAACATGCTGCCACGAGAGGTGGTAAATTCTCCTTCAATGGAAGTCTTCAAACAGAGGCTGGACAGACATCTGTCTGGGATGATTTAGAGAATCCTGCTTTGAGCAGGGGGTTGGACCAGATGGCCCAGGAGGTCCCTTCCAACTCTACCATTCTATAATTCTATGAGAGACAGACTGTTTGTGCCTTATTTATTCATTTATTTAAATAATTTAAAAAAAATGGTTTGGGGTCCCCTCTATTCTTGATAACCAGCCCTGCTAATGCTGACAGCTGAGGGTTGCAGCCCGCAGCTGTCTGTTTTGCCTGACTGGTTATCAAAAATACAGGAGAATCCACACCCTTTTTTTAGTATTTAGAATGCATGTGACAGCTGATGAACACTCCCATCAGCTGCCACCTGCACTCTGTGTTATTAGCGGCAGCAGGCATAGGCTGAGGAGAGTTGTAGTCTCATCAGTCAACACTAGTGACCGGAGGTGCCTTTTTTCCCTCCGATCACAGCTGCTGTAATGTATGTAGTACAGTTCATATAGCGTCTTGTGCTTGGTGCGATGAAAACACAGGAGTCACAGGTTTGATATAGAAAAGTCCTGTATTACTTCATACAAGTTGGCAGAAATAGTCACACAGTTTGCAGACACAGAAACAGGAGACACAGCAGGCCAGAGTAATCCAAGCTCAGCAATCACTCTCCAATACAGATTCAGGATCTTCTTCTCTGTTACCGTAAGTCCATGCAAACGTGGGTCTTTCAAAGAGCAGGGTTCAGAGTCCACAAGTGCTTCAGAGTTCCTCAGTAGGAATAGCTGGAGTACAAGGTCCAAGGCTTACAGGAGTCAAGTCACAGGTTCACTGCAGGCTAGATTCTGAAGCACTGATTGCTCAGCTGTGGCTGCTTAAGAAGCAAAGGAGAGAATCAGGGCGGGAACATGCAAGCTGGAAACTCCATTTTGACTGAGGGCAAGATAGCTGCAGCAAGACAGAAAGTAAAATGGCTGACGAACAAACTGAGTTTCAGGAATATATACATAGAACCTTACATTACTCCCCCTTAAGGACAACCTCCGGATGACCTCAGACCAGGCTTGTGTGGGTACCTCTGATGAAACTGACGGAGCAAGCGAGGAGCATTAACGTTATTGACCGGTTCCCATGAGTTGTCCTCCACTGGGTAGCCCTGCCATTTAATCAGATATTGTAACTGATTTCTATACAACCTGGAATCTAAAATCCTTTCCACCACAAATTCTTCCTGACCATCGACTAGCACTGGGTCAGGGCAAGGAGAGGAACGTCCAGGAAACGTATTGGGTGTCGCAGCCTTTAGTAGGGATACATGAAAGACAGGGTGGATTCTCATAGTTCTGGGCAGTTGAAGACGACAAGCAACGGCACTTATAATTTTACTGATTTTATAGGGTCCAATGTACTTATGTCCCAACTTAGACGATGGAATCCTTAACTTAAGATTTCTGGTTGACAGCCAGACCAAGTCTCCTACCTTGAAAGCTGGTGCAGGTTTACGAAATTTATTTGCTGCTTTCTTGTACCTTTCTTGAGCCGATTCCAGATTTTCCTTTAGAAGATCCATATTCTTCTGTAAAGACGTGATTCTTTCAGCCACTGCTGGTAAAGGCGTTTCTATGGGAAATCGTGGTAGAATGTTAGGATGATAACCTAGATTAGAGTAAAAAGGAGACTGTTTAGTGGAGGCACTCTGAGAGTTGTTATACGAGAACTCAGCTAATGGAAGTAGATCCACCCAATCATCCTGTAGGTGGCAGATAAAGCAGCGGAGATACTGCTCCAGGGTTTGATTGGTTCGTTCGGTCTGTCCATTAGTCTGGGGATGAAAAGCAGAAGAAAGGTTTACTTTAATGTCCAATGCTGCACAGAAATTTTGCCAAAACCTAGAAGTGAATTGCACCCCTCGATCCGAAATAACCTATCCGGTACTCCATGTAAGCGAAACACATCTTTAATCATCAAATCTGATGTCTGTTTTGCAGTGGGTAAGCCGACACAAGGGATAAATGAGCTGCCTTTGTTAGACGGTCAACCACCACTAGGATGGTGTTCTTCCCCTGAGAGGTTGGTAACTCCACAATGAAGTCCATAGAAATGGATCCCCACGGGCGGGACGGGGTGGGAAGAGGCTGTAACAGACCAGTTGGTGAGGAGCGAGGTGTTTTGCATCTTGCACAGACCTCACATGAAGTGACATAATTCAAAACATCCTTCCTGCAAGTGGGCTACCAAAAGAAACGAGAAAGAAATTCCTGTGTCTTTAGAATTCCTCTATGCCCAGCTATCTTGGAATCGTGAATGAGTTGCAATACTCTTAATCTGACTGTTTCAGGAATATACAGACGTTGTCCCTGAATCCACACACCATTCTTAAAGACAAGACTTACGTCCCTTGGGGGTTGTGCCAAAAAGGAATCCGCATGGTATGCTTCCTTGATGTCCTTAAGTAGGTCTTGATTATGAATTACTCCTAGGAATCTAGAGTCAGGAAGAATAGTCTTAGGAGGAGTAATTGGACGTGTCTCTGCTGAGTAAATCCTAGAGAGTGCATCAGCCTTTCCATTGCGCGATCCTGGTCTATAAGAGATGATAAAATTAAATTGGTTTAAGAAAAGATTCCAGCGAGCCTGGCGAGGAGTCAGGCACTTAGCCGACCTGATAAACTCAAGGTTACGATGGTCTGTCAGGACGACTATTTGCTGTGCAGCTCCCTGAAGAAGGTGTCTCCATTCTTTGAAGGCGGCAATAATGGCCAACAACTCTCTATTGCCCACATCGTAGTTCCTCTCAGCCGAAGACAACTGCTGGGAAAAGAAGGCACAGGGATGCAAGACATTCTTCTCACCTGTTCTCTGAGAGAGTATAGCTCCAACGGCACAGTCTGAAGCATCCACCTCTATTATGAAGGCAAGCTCGGGGTTGGGATGTACTAGGATAGGTGCAGTAGTAAATTTATCTTTTAGACGGGAAAATGCTTCCTGGGCTTGGGGAGTCCAGGAAAACCTAGACTCTTTCCGGGTAAGTTGAGTGATAGGTGACACTACCTCAGAGAAATTTCTAATGAAACGTCTATAGAAGTTGGCAAACCCGATGAAGCGCTGTACCTCCTTCACATTTCTAGGACTTGGCCAATCCTTGATGGCTTGGGTTTTGCTTCCATCCATACTAATTCCTTGTGTAGACAGTACATACCCCAGAAATTGAATTTCGGTCCTATGGAATTCACACTTTTCAAGTTTGATGTAAAGATGATTTTGTCTTAGACGTTCCAAGACCATTCTCACATGTCCATGATGTTCCTCTGTGGAGTTAGAAAAAATTAGAATATCATCCAAATAAATTACCACGAATGTATCTAGGAGATCCCTGAAGATGTCATTCACCAAGTGTTGGAAAGTGGCTGGGGCGGTACTCAGACCAAAAGGCATAACTAGATATTCAAAGTGTCCATAGCGTGACCTGAATGCAGTCTTCCATTCATTCCCAGGTCTAATACGGACTAAGTTATAGGCCCCACGAAGATCTAGTTTAGAAAAAATTTTGGCATGTCGCACTCTCTCCAATAACTCAGGGATTAAAGGCAATGGATAACGGTTTCTAATAGTAACCTTATTGAGTTCCCTATAGTCTACGCATGGTCTCAGAGATCCATCTTTCTTCTTTACAAAGAAGATGGGTGCACCTGCAGGAGATGAAGAGGGGCGTATGAAGCCCTTGGCTAGATTTTCATCTATGTAATCCTTTAAAGCCTTTAGCTCGGGCCCCGCCAGGGGGTAGATCTTACCAAAAGGTATCTCTGCTCCAGGCAATAATTCAATTGGACAATCATATGGACGGTGAGGAGGAAGCTGGTCAGCGTTCTTCTTGTCACATAAATCCACATAGTCCTGGTATACAGCTGGTAGTTCAGGGACTGACATGATTCCTTTAGGAACAGAGCAAGCTGAAACTTTTGGACTCATCTGTTTCTCTGGAAAGTGTAATTCCTTGGTCTCCCAGTTAATGGTAGGATTCTGAGCCTGCAGCCATGGTAGCCCTAGAATAATGGGAAAGTGGGGAGAAGAGATAAGCATAAAGGACAGTTTCTCTTGATGATCTTTACCCATAAGAACCCTCAAAGGCTCTGTTTCCTGATCCACTGGTCCAGAGGTCAGCAGGGAGCCATCCACAGTTTCCATCTGTACTGGAGTAGCCTTCTTCACTGAACGTATTCCCTGTTTCAGAGCAAAGGAGACATCCATAAAATTTCCACTTGCCCCTGAGTCGATCATAGCAGAGCTAGACACCCAAGCTGAGTCAACCCAGAGTTTGATGGAAAGAAAGCAATGAGAATTGTTTTTCTTACAACTCAGCTGGGACACCGCTGAGGAAACTTGAAAAATGGCAGCGTTTACACAGTCAACGTCCTCAGAGGTAACGGAGTTTAAGTCCGAGAAATCAAGATCTGTTGCTGCAGATCTCTCTGGAGCCTGAGGCTCGGACCTGACAGATCCCCTCTCGCAACACTCACAATGAATGAGTGCTGCAGTAGTCTTACGAGAACGGCTGGGGCAGTTTATAATGAAGTGCCCTGACTTACCACAATAGAAACATAGATTCTCCTTAAAACGATGTTCCTTGCGTGCATCACTAACCCGTCGTTGTAAAGAGTCTACCTGCATGGGTTCAGGTTCAGGTTCCCGTGTAATCCTACTCAAAGGTTCCTTAGCTGGAGAGGAAGGTAGGAAAAGGTTAGTACGATTGCTTTCGAACCATCTCTCTTGCCTGCGTTCAGTCAGACGAGTATCAATACGGATGCAGTAGTTAATAAAGTCACCTAACGCAGTGGGAGGGTCGGCACGAGCAAGTTCATCCTTAATCAGTGGAGATAACCCTTTTCGAAAAATAGATTTTTTGGCGGAACTGTCCCAGGTGGTATCAAGGGCCCATCTCCTGAAATCCAAGGCATATTCAGCTACCGAGTGCTTACCTTGGCGCAAAGCTAACATGGCTGCTTCAGCTGTTGCACCTCGATTGGGGTCATCAAACACCTGCCCCATGGCTGAAATAAAATCATCAAGGTGATTCAAACAATCATCCTCAGTCTCAATCAGAGGGTTTGCCCACATTAAAGCCTTGTTGGTAAGCAACATAATTATAGTAAGCACCTTAGATCGTTCAGTGGGAAATTGTGAAGCATGTGCAGAAAAAAAAAGATTGCATTGATTAATAAATCCCCTGAATTTCTCACGTTCACCGCCAAAACGAAAAGGGGGCAACTTGGGAATCCCAGCACTCGGGGCTATGGCAGGAGCCTGGACTCGCCCCTCTAGAACCTCAATCCTGGCTCGCAAATCCTGGGTAGTCTGTCCAACTACTTGCAAATTGTGATTATTGAGGTCCTGTAGATTTGTAAAACGGGTCTTTATATTCTGCAAATCTGCAAGGATATTATCAGTCACTCCGCAAAGTTCCTTTATGCGGGCCTCCATTTTCCAGATCTTTTAAGACAGGATTACTGGAAGAAGAGGAGAGAAAAAAAACAATAGTGTTCACCTGTGGCAACACTGCAGAGAGAAAAAAAAATTAAGGGAACTGCTCACCTGGAATGGTTGTGAGAAGTCACAACCACTATCATCACAGAAAGTTTCAACCAGACATCTGATATCCAGAGTTACAGCAGACAAAAAAGAGAAAAGAAAGGAAAAAAAAAAAAAAACAATAGTGTTTACCTGTGGTAACACTGCAAAAAGAAAAAACTTAAGGGAATTGCTCACCTGGAATGGTTGTGAGAAGTCACAACCACTGTCATCACAGAAAGTACAACCGGACGTCTGATATCCACAGTACAGCAGACACAGCCTTCCAGACCCAGCAGACACTAACGTTTTGGCTTCAGAATCTTGTAATGTATGTAGTACAGTTCATATAGCGTCTTGTGCTTGGGTGCGATGAAAACACAGGAGTCACAGGTTTGATATAGAAAAGTCCTGTATTACTTCATACAAGTTGGCAGAAATAGTCACACAGTTTGCAGACACAGAAGCAGGAGACACAGCAGGCCAGAGTAATCCAAGCTCAGCAATCACTCTCCAATACAGATTCAGGATCTTCTTCTCTGTTACCGTAAGTCCATGCAAACGTGGGTCTTTCAAAGAGCAGGGTTCAGAGTCCACAAGTGCTTCAGAGTTCCTCAGTAGGAATAGCTGGAGTACAAGGTCCAAGGCTTACAGGAGTCAAGTCACAGGTTCACTGCAGGCTAGATTCTGAAGCACTGATTGCTCAGCTGTGGCTGCTTAAGAAGCAAAGGAGAGAATCAGGGCGGGAACATGCAAGCTGGAAACTCCATTTTGACTGAGGGCAAGATAGCTGCAGCAAGACAGAAAGTAAAATGGCTGACGAACAAACTGAGTTTCAGGAATATATACATAGAACCTTACAGCTGCGGATCATGCTGTCATGCAGATGACTCGCACAGTAAAACGGAATCCTGGTGAAGTCCGTGTACGGGGTCAAACCATTCAAAACAGATCAATTTTCTCTTTTTATATAGTATTAGGTTCTGAGCATTAAAATCTTAAACCAGTGCAGTTTTATATCAATGCGCACAGGGCATGATATTATAAAATATCCCAAAGACCATAGATTCCACTATTGTTGGGTAGTAGAGACATGATGACTCATGTATTAGTATGGGCACATCTTTCATGTTCAGGCCCTGAATAAAGTGAACTTGCATCTAAGTGTATTTTATTATAAAATAACAATCTAACGGCATGACTTGGCCCCTGATGTACTACAGATTTTAGCGAAACACTAAGACTCAGTGTGTTACCATCACAAGAAGTGCTAATTATGCCCATAACAACTCACCGCACACCGCTCTGCCTATTATTACACAAATGGAACAATCAATAATACTTATTTCATACTTAAAAAAAAAAATAACAACCCATCTAAAGTACCCAACGATGATTACAATAACCCCGTCAGGTTTCTGCTAGCTCACAGTGAAGAATTCATGAAGAAGATAAATCTGGCAGCCAAAACGGTTCATTTTGTATAAGTAGTGAAGACAGCTGGCACACACACCTTCACTGCGGGATGAGACCGTGCTGAGCGCTTGCCAATGTTAAGAGGCCGAAGAAAGTCTGCACACAAAGTGTTTTTTTTTCTTTGCAAATCCTGTTTTTTAATAGATTTCCATGAAAAATATTAACAGTAAGTCATTGAGCATAATGAAAAAACAGTTAGGAGCGTACATGGCAGAAAGAAGAAACCCAAAGCAACGTGGAGTAGAGCTGAGCAAACAGATTTGTTGGCCTCTGATCTAGTGGCGGTCATGTAGGTAGTCTATATCCTCCCGGCCAGAGCACTTATAACCTCATACTACCTCCGATATCCCCTACGTCTCTTCTTGGTCATGCAACTTTCTCTGAGAGGAAAAACTCTCTTTCCCACTAGGACCAGAAGCATCTACCGAAGACACCTGAAAATAAAGCAAGTGAGCAATAACAATTCAATGAAATGATTACTATTAGGGATGAGCGAGTATACTCGTTAGGATTCGGTACTCGGCGAATAATGTGGTACTCGCGGTACTCAAATCCTAGAGAGTAAATTTCACTACTCCCCTCGAAATATTCGGATCTCCTGCCTGGCATGTGTTAGCCAATCACAGTAAAGCCGCAGCCTTCTTTGTTGTGGCATTACTGTGATAGGCTGGCCGCGCTACGTCATGAGTCATGGGATAGGACTATGTGTGTGCGGAGAATGTGTGCGGGGGTCTGTGAAGGTGTGTGTGTGGCTGTGCCGGGCTCTGCTGTGTCCGTCGTGGGACACTCGTTTTTAAAGAGGGACTGCATCGGAAAGGTGAGTATAGTTTGGTTTAGTATTTTAATATTATTTGCAGGAGACGAGGGCTTTGGGGAATTAGGTGTGTGCGGTGAGTATGTACTCTATGTTATGTGTTGTATGTTATGTGTATGTACTGTATTATGTTGTATGTTTCGTATGCCTTTTATTTATTTTTTAACATTCACCACATTAGCCGGATGATGGGAATACTACTTTTCCATCATCCGCTAATGCTGTCACTGTAACAGGCATAGCTGGATGGGACAAGTAGTCCCATCGGATGATGCCCGCACAGCCAGCAGAGCCCGAGCCTGGCACAGCCCCGGCAGAGGCCGGCACAGCCCTGCACAGCACCGGCAGAGCCTGGCACAGCCCCGGAAAAGGCCCGGCAGAGCCCGAGCCAGCAGAGCCTGGCACAGCCCCGAGCACACACACAGCCCCAGAGACCACCCACACACATTCTATGCCCACACACATTCTCTGCCCATTACTCGCAGTTCCCATAGACTTACATTGGACTCGCTACTCGTTACGAATACCCGAGTATTAGGAGCTACTCATAGCGAGTACAGCGAGTCCGAGTATTTCACTACTCACTCATCCCTAATTACTATAGCTAATAACACACAACCTCTAACATATCTGTCACTTGTATCTTATGCTGCAACCTGAGAACAGTTCCAGGTCCAATGGGTCAGTAATAGTGATGAGTGAGTATGCTCGTTGCTCGGGTTTTCGTGAGCATGCTCGGGTGGTCTCCGAGGATTTGGAAATGCTCGGAAATTTATTTTCTGTTGCCGCAGGTGCATGATTTGCGCCTGCTAGCCTGCTAGACAGCCTGAATACATGTGGGGATTGCTTGTTTGTTAGGAAATCCCCACATGTATTCAGGCTGTCTAGCAGTCGCAAATCATGCAACTTCGGCGACATAAACTAAGTCTCCAAGCACTTCAAAATACTCGGAGACCACCCGAGCATGCTTGGGAAAACCCGAGCAACGAGCATGCTTGCTCATCACTAGTCAGTAACACTTCCAGTCTGTCATGTGTGCATTGCCACGAAGATCGTCGCGGTTGCACATTTTGACTTCTCACAGCTGAGCTGCTGTTTCTTTGTGTTTGGCAGCTAGGGAGTTAATTATGTCTGTGCTCGGTGCTGGGACTGGGTGCAGTTTCTCCCGGCTGCAATTATTTGTTGATTGGTTTCCTTTAAATTCCTGGTTGTCTGCTTGGGGAGTTGCCAGTGAAACCTTCATGCAGACCACAGATAGGAATGAATCTGTATAGACTTTATTTGTGAGCTCCTTAGTTGTTCTAAGCTCAACTTGGTTAGAGTTTATTTCCCAGACCATTTATGTTCCTTTGGTGTTTGAGTGTGTATGCAAGCGAGTGTTATCCTGTCTGTCTTATATGTCTAATCTGTGTATTTAGCTGAGATCAGCACATATCCCTTTGGTGGTAGTCAGGATCCTTCTTAGGACTGATTACAGGGTTCAGGGTCTGATAGGAGACAGGGTTAGGTTGGAGACTTGGACCTCTGAACCATTATCAGTACCTCCAAGGTGAGGGATTAGTTAGGACCCCAGTTTAGGGTCAGGTTAGATCCCGGTCCACCTCTTTCCTGTTTCAGCTCATCAAGTCCTCAAGATTAACCCTGAGTTCAGCAGATATCGTGTCAGGTAAATCTATTCTATACTTACATGCTTATGTTGCTATACTAGTTGTTGTATAGAGTGTTGTTCCTGTATTAATAGTTTACTGACATTGTATACATATCATTAGACAGCGTGACATTTTCACTGGCCACTAAAAATTATCTCCAGTTACCATGGATCCAGTAGCCCAGCTGGCTCTGCAGTTGCAGGGATTATCCATGGAGCTGACGGACATTAAGTCCAAAGTTTTGTCTCCCTGGAGCAAACCAGAGTTGAACCTAAAGTAGCTCTCCCGGACAGGTTCACTGGTGGGCGAGACAAATTTTTCACCTTCCGGGAGGCATGTAAATTGTATTTTCGGCTTCGGCCTCGATCATCAGGGAGTGAGGAGCAGAGAGTGGGAATTGTTATCTCACTTCTGCAAGGGGACCCTCAATCCTGGGCATTTTCCCTTCCTCCTTGATCCCCGGCTCTACTGTTTGTAGATCAATTTTTTACTGCCCTGGGATTGGTATATGATGACCCAGATCGGGTCTCTCTTGCTGAGACAAAATTACGTAAGATACAGCAGGGAGATCGTCCGGCAGAGGAATTTGCTTCTGAGTTTCGTAGATGGGCCACAGATACTCAGTGGAATGACCCAGCTCTTAGGAGCCAGTTTTGTCATGGGCTTTCTGATAAATTAAAAGACGTTTTGGCTCAGTATGAGTCTCCTCCTTCTCTGGAGGCTGCTATGGCCTTAGCTATCCGTACTGATAGACGGCTTCGGGAGAGGGGTGAGGTAACCCCACTCCCTGTTGTTTCTCCACCTACCACTAAAGTCCCTTATGTTGAGGTTCCCCTTGTCTGTTCGGATGAGCCTATGCAGTTGGGAGGGACATAATTTCGTAGGAGGGGATTGGCGGTACGCCGCAGGACTAGAAGATGTTTTTTCTGCGGGAAAGAGGGACATTTTGTTGGAGAATGTCCATCCCGTGCCTTGTTGAGCCAAAAGTCGCCGGAAAACTGTTAATCCCAGGTTGTGTGGTGAACGACAACCTGGGAGTATGTATTTCATCCGCCAGTTCTTCTCAGTTCCTTGTACCAGTGGAGGTGGTAGTTGGTACGAGAGTGGAGAGATTGTCTGTTCTTCTTGATAGTGGTTCCGGGGCTAATCTGGTTGACGCTCAGTTTGCTCAGGCTCAAGGTATGCATCTGAGTGTATTGGTCAAACCGATCCCTATATTCTCCATTGACGCCAGGCCTCTCGGCCAAGGTAGCTTTGTTCATGAGGTTCATAACATTGACCTTCGGGTAGGGGCAATACATAGGGAACAATTATCTTGTTATGTGTTGGAGGGTCTACCTACTCCCATTGTGTTGGGACTTCCTTGGTTGGTTAAACATAACCCTGTGATTAATTGGCAGTCCAGAGAAATAAGCCAATGGGGTGAGTTTTGCAAAAGCAACTGCATGAACACAGTCATCAGTGCGGTCGTGCCTAGTACATTGCCTCCTTTTTTGGAGGATTTTGGGGATGTTTTCTCTGAGGAGGGGTGTCAGGAGTTGCCTCCTCATCGCGTGTATGACTGCTCTATTAATCTCCTTCCTGATGCTAAGTTGCCTAAAGCTAGGTTGTATAATCTTTCTGGTCCTGAGAGGCAGGCTATGAAAGATTATATTTCTGAAAGTCTGGCCAAAGGGCATATTAGACCTTCATCTTCCCCAGTAGCCGCGGGGTTCTTCTTTGTGAAGAAGAAAGATGGAGGCCTACGCCCTTGCTTGGATTTCCGCGAACTTAATCGGATTACTGTTCGAGATCCGTATCCACTCCCTCTTATTCCTGATCTCTTCAATCAAATTGTTGGCGCCAAATGGTTTTCTAAATTGGATCTCAGGGGGGCGTATAATCTGATTAGGATAAAAGAGGGGGATGAGTGGAAAACGGCGTTTAACACGCCGGAGGGACATTATGAGAACCTAGTCATGCCTTTTGGTCTGACTACTGCACCAGCAGTATTCCAACATTTTGTTAATGACATTTTTCGTCACCTTGTGGGGCTGTTTGTGGTTGTATATTTGGACGACATTTTAATTTACTCGCCAGATCTTGTGTCTCATCAGGAGCATGTGAGACAGGTGTTGCAGATCTTGCGAGACAATAAACTATACGCCAAACTGGAGAAGTGTGTATTTGCCGTACAGGAACTTCAGTTTTTGGGTTTTTTGGTGTCAGCCTCCGGTTTCCGTATGGATCCTGAAAAGGTGAGAGCAGTGCTTGAATGGGATCAGCCAGAGGATCTTAAGGCTCTGCAGCGTTTTCTGGGGTTTGCTAACTACTACCGGAAATTTATTTGTAATTTCTCATCTGTCGTCAAACCTCTCACTGACATGACAAGAAAAGGGACGGATTTTTCTAAATGGTCGGACAAAGCTTGCCAAGCCTTTTCCTCTTTGAAGAAATGTTTTGCTTCGGCACCCGTTCTCATCCAACCAGATGCATCTCAGCCGTTCATTGTGGAGGTGGATGCGTCTGACGTAGGGTGGGTGCTATATTGTCCCAGGGTCCGTCCCCTGGTAAATGGCATCCGTGCGCTTTCTTTTCTAAGAAATTGTCGTCCGCCGAAAGGAATTATGATATCGGCAATAGGGAACTTTTGGCCATTAAGTTAGTGTCACGCTGTATAGCAGATATATATATATGTGATGACTGTAATCTATATCAAAAGGGCAACATACAATATAACATGTGCATAGATATATGATAACATAGAATTACCTGACAGAAAGTCCAGTGGGTCAATACGGAATCCGTTATACGCTGTCTCCGGCTAGAGGGTGACCGGGGTCTATGCTGACCCTAAACTGGGGTCCTAACTAATCCCTCTACCTGGAGGTACTGTTAAAGGTACAGAGGTCCAGGCCACCAGCGTAAACCCTGTCTCCTATCAATCCCTGCCAACTGTAATCTAGTCCTAAGAAGAACCCAGATTACCACCAAAGGGAATGAACAGGTAACGGTTAATGAACAGAAAGACATACAAGAAAGACAAGAAATAAAGTAAATAAATTCTTACATACAACACTCACACACAGTAGGAACACCTAAGGTCTCAGAGATAAACTATAAGCTATAAGAGTAAAAACAACTAAGGAACTCTTAGCTTAAGTATTCTCAGAACCGATCCAGTCTGCTAGACTACATAAAGGCTTTCACCGGCATCTAACAAGCAGACTGGCAGGTATATGAAGGAATCTAATTAGAACATAATCAAAAGCAGCCGGGCGAGGCTGGACCTAGTCTTAGCAAAGAGCTAGGTAAAATTAACTCCCTCATTACCAAACACAAAGAAACAGCAACTCAGCTGTGAGAAGTCAGAGTGTGTAATCGCGACGATCCTTGTGGCGATACACCCATGACAGTACCCCCCCCTCTACGAGGGGACTCCGGACCCTCAGGGCCAGGTCTGCCCGGGTGAGTTGTGTGAAAGGTCCGAACCAATCGATCTGCGTTAACATCAGACGCAGGGACCCACGTCCTCTCCACAGGACCATACCCCTCCAATGAACCAAGTACTGAAGGGATCGGCGACTGAGACGTGAGTCAATGATTTTCGACCCATGAAATTCCACGTTATCATTGACCACCACTGAAGGCGGAGGTAGAGGTGACGGTATGACTGGTGCCACATACTTTTTAAGTAATGACTTGTGAAACACATTATGAATTTTAAACGTAGGAGGGAGGTCCAGACGAAATGCCACAGGATTAATTATGGAACTGATCCTGTACGGCCCGATGAATCTGGGACCCAACCTCCAGGAGGAAACTTTAAGTTTTATATTCCTGGTAGACAACCAAACTAGATCGTTCACCTTCAGATCTAGACCAGAAACTCTCCCCCTATCAGCCATCCGTTTGTAACGGTTCCCCGTAACCTTCAGTCTTAACCGATCTGGAACTATCAGTCTCCCTGGAAGTCCCACCGGGGCTCCCCCTGAGCCCCCAATACCTCCCCCTCAAGCTCAGAGCATACAGCTGACACTACAACTCCCTCCTGAGGAATAGGAACCGGATCATCCGTCTTCCCGGCCCCTGGGAAAGTACGAGATAAGGCATCAGGAAGCAACTTTATTGAGCAGTCATATGCGCGATGAGGAGGTAACTCTTTACACCCCTCCTCTGAGAACATCTCCCCAAAGTCCTCCAGAAAAGGAGACAAAGTCCTAGGCACAACCGCACCGATGACCGTGCTCATGCAGTTATTCCTGCAAAATTCACCCCACTGGCTTATCTTTCCGGATTGCCAATCAATCACTGGGTTATGTTTAGCCAACCAAGGAAGTCCCAACACAATAGGAGTAGGTAGACCCTCCAACACATAACAAGACAATTGCTCTTTATGTCTTGCCCCTACTCGAAGATCTATGTTATGAACAGCTTGTACCAAGCTACCTTGACCGAGAGGTCTAGAATCAATAGAGACTATAGGGACCGGTTTGGCCAATACACTCAGTTGCATACCATGCACCTGGGCAAACCGAGCGTCCACCAGATTAGCCCCGGACCCACTATCAAGAAAAACAGAAATCCTCTCAGTTCTAGTACCAATCACCACCTCCGCAGGCACGAGAAACTGAGAGGGATTTGGGGACGAAATACACACTCCCAGGTTAACTCCTTTGCTCAAAGAGGCCCGGGATGGACACCCCCCAACAAATGTCCCTCTCTCCCGCAAAAGAAACACCTTCTAGTCTTGCGGTGCACCGCCAATTCCCTCCTACAAAAAGATGTCCCTCCCAACTGCATGGGTTCCTCAGAACAGACCAGGGGAACCTCAGTATAAGGGACTTTAGTAGTAGGTGGAGTCATCACGGGAGGCGGAGTTACCTCGCGTCTTCCCCGAATTCGTCTATCCATACGAATAGCGAGGGCCATAGCAGCCTCCAGTGATGGAGGAGAATCATACTGAGCCAACACATCTTTTAATTTGTCGGACAACCCTTGACAAAACTGGCTCCTAAGAGCTGGGTCATTCCACTGAGTATCTGTTGCCCATCTACGGAACTCAGAAGAATATTCCTCCGCTGGACGATTTCCTTGCCGTATTTTACGTAACTTTGTTTCAGCAAGGGAAACTCGATCCGGATCATCATATACCAGACCCAGGGCAGTAAAAAATCGATCCACTGACTGGAGATCTGGGGAGCCTGGAGGAATAGAGAACGCCCAAGATTGAGGGTCCCTTGTAAGAGCGAGATAACAATTCCCACCCTCTGCTCTTCACTCCCAGATGACCGAGGCCGCAGCCGAAAGTACAATTTACATGCCTCCCGGAAAGTAAAAAATTTGTCCCGCCCACCAGTGAACCTGTCCGGGAGAGCAACCTTAGGTTCAGATCTGGTTTGCTCCGGGGGGAACAAAACCTTGGACTTAATGTCTGCAAACTCCATGGACAACCCCTGCAACTGCCGGGCCAGCTGGGCTACTGGATCCATGACAGCTGGAGAGAATCTTTAGTATGGCCGGTGAAAATGTCACGCTGTATAGCAGATATATATATATGTGATGACTGTAATCTATATCAAAAGGGCAACATACAATATAACATGTGCATAGATATATGATAACATAGAATTACCTGACAGAAAGTCCAGTGGGTCAATACGGAATCCGTTATACGCTGTCTCCGGCTAGAGGGTGACCGGGGTCTATGCTGACCCTAAACTGGGGTCCTAACTAATCCCTCTACCTGGAGGTACTGTTAAAGGTACAGAGGTCCAGGCCACCAGCGTAAACCCTGTCTCCTATCAATCCCTGCCAACTGTAATCTAGTCCTAAGAAGAACCCAGATTACCACCAAAGGGAATGAACAGGTAACGGTTAATGAACAGAAAGACATACAAGAAAGACAAGAAATAAAGTAAATAAATTCTTACATACAACACTCACACACAGTAGGAACACCTAAGGTCTCAGAGATAAACTATAAGCTATAAGAGTAAAAACAACTAAGGAACTCTTAGCTTAAGTATTCTCAGAACCGATCCAGTCTGCTAGACTACATAAAGGCTTTCACCAGCATCTAACAAGCAGACTGGCAGGTATATGAAGGAATCTAATTAGAACATAATCAAAAGCAGCCGGGCGAGGCTGGACCTAGTCTTAGCAAAGAGCTAGGTAAAATTAACTCCCTCATTACCAAACACAAAGAAACAGCAACTCAGCTGTGAGAAGTCAGAGTGTGTAATCGCGACGATCCTTGTGGCGATACACCCATGACAGTTAGCTTTTGAAGAATGGCATCACTTTTTGGAGGGGGCAGTCCACCCGGTTACCGTTATTACTGATCACAAGAACCTGTTGTATTTGGAATCCGCTAAGCGTCTGAATTCCAGACAAGCTCGATGGTCGTTGTTTTTTACCAGGTTTAATTTTGTCGTCACTTATCGCCCGGGGTCTAAGAATGTAAAGGCTGATGCCTTGTCTCGCAGTTTCCCAGGGGCCGGGAAAACGGATGACCCGAGTCCTATCCTTCAGGAGGGGGTGGTAGTGTCGGCTGTATTTTCTGAGCTTGAGGAGGAGGTGTTAGAGGCTCAGGGGGACGCCCCTGCAGGACCTCCAGGGAGACTGTTTGTCCCAAATCTGTTGAGACAAAAGGTTATTGAGGCACATCATAATTCTGCTCTAGCAGGACATCCAGGGAGTAAGGCTACTTTAGATCTCCTTTCTCGCCGGTTTTGGTGGCCTAATGCTAATAAAGATGTTATAACTTTTGTCGCGTCATGTGGGGTGTGTGCTCGCTCTAAAACCCCTCATACCCGTCCGTCTGGGACCCTTTTACCCTTGAAACTTCCGGAGCGTCCATGGACTCATTTATCTATGGACTTCATTACGGACCTTCCTCCGTCGTCAGGGAATACTGTCATACTGGTGGTTGTTGACAGGTTCAGTAAGATGGCACATTTCGTTGCTCTTCCTGCACTCCCTAATGCTAAAACTCTGGCGCAGGTGTTCATTAGGGAGATCGTTAGACTTCATGGGTTGCCTTCTGATGTGGTGTCAGATAGGGGGTCTCAGTTTGTGTCCAAATTTTGGAGGGCATTTTGTTTACGTCGGGGGATGCAATTGTCATTTACCTCGGCTTTTCATCCGCAGACCAATGGTCAGACAGAGCGTCTGAATCAGAGCTTAGAGACATATCTCCGGTGTTTTGTCTCAGAGAACCAAGAGGACTGGTCTTCTTTCTTGCCTCTGGCAGAGTTCGCTCTTAACAACAGGCGGAGCGAGTCCACTGGTAAGTCCCCGTTTTTTGGGGCATATGGTTTCCATCCCCAGTTTTGTACTTTCAATGGGGGGGGCCCTTCTGGGGTTCCTGAGGAGGAGCGTTTCTCGTCGTCACTTGCTTCTGTGTGGAGAGGTGTATTGAATAATCTGAGTGCGATGGGGAACCGTTAAAAACGTATGGCTGATAGGAGGAGAGTTTCTGGTCCAGATCTGAATGTGAACGATCTGGTATGGTTGTCTACCAGGAATATAAAACTTAAAGTGCCCTCCTGGAAACTGGGTCCCAGATTCATCGGGCCGTACAGGATCAGTTCCATAATTAATCCTGTGGCATTTCGTCTGGACCTCCCTCCTACGTTTAAAATTCATAATGTGTTCCACAAGTCATTACTTAAAAGGTATGTGGCACCAGTCATACCGTCACCTCTACCTCCTCCTCCTGTGTTGGTCAATGGTAACTTGGAATTTCAAGTATCAAAGATCATTGACTCACGTCTGAATCGCCGGTCCCTTCAGTACTTGGTGCATTGGAAGGGTATGGTCCAGAGGAGAGGACGTGGGTCCCTGCGTCTGATGTTAACGCAGATCGTTTGGTTCGGACCTTCCACAGAACTCACCCGGGCAGGCCTGGCCCTGAGGGTCTGGAGGCCCCTCGTAGAAGGGGGGGTACTGTCATGTGTGCATTGCCACGAAGATCGTCGCGGTTGCACATTTTGACTTCTCACAGCTGAGCTGCTGTTTCTTTGTGTTTGGCAGCTAGGGAGTTAATTCTGTCTGTGCTCGGTGCTGGGACTGGGTGCAGTTTCTCCCGGCTGCAATTGATTATTTGTTGATTGGTTTCCTTTAAATTCCTGGTTGTCTGCTTGGGGAGTTGCCAGTGAAACCTTCATGCAGACCACAGATAGGAATGAATCTGTATAGACTTTAGTTGTGAGCTCCTTAGTTGTTCTAAGCTCAACTTGGTTAGAGTTTATTTCCCAGACCATTTATGTTCCTTTGGTGTTTGAGTGTGTATGCAAGCAAGTGTTATCTTGTCTGTCTTATATGTCTAATCTGTGTATTTAGCTGAGATCAGCCCATATCCCTTTGGTGGTAGTCAGGATCCTTCTTAGGACTGATTACAGGGTTCAGGGTCTGATAGGAGACAGGGTTAGGTTGGAGACTTGGACCTCTGAACCATTATCAGTACCTCCAAGGTGAGGGATTAGTTAGGACCCCAGTTTAGGGTCAGGTTAGATCCCGGTCCACCTCTTTCCTGTTTCAGCTCATCAAGTCCTCAAGATTAACCCTGAGTTCAGCAGAGATCGTGTCAGGTAAATCTATTCTATACTTACATGCTGATGTTGCTATACTAGTTGTTGTATAGAGTGTTGTTCCTGTATTAATAGTTTACTGACATTGTATACATATCATTAGACAGCGTGACACAGTCCAATTCCACACAATTTGGGGTACCATCTCTCTAGATACTGCAGAGGTACTCACTGAGATTGCAATGCAACTTGATAATAATAACTTACAGCAGGTGGACACGTGATAGAATGCAAATGGTAATTCTTTCACATAACTTTCATTCAAGAGGAGAAGTAATGTTTCAGGGGATTGTGCCCATTCTTCACTAGTTAATGCAATCCGGGGTTGCCAAAGGAAAGCGTGAAGCCAGACAAACACATTAGATGGCTGTTAGCCAAACGATGCTTTGGTTAATCGTTCGGACAACAACCATCTCTGCCATCCCTTCCACTTCTGTATTACCTGCGAGAAAACTGCCAACGAACATCTATGTTGTCAGCTTTTCTCCAGGACAATGAAGGGATTGCCAGTCCAAAATCAGACATGCACGATCGACATATCCACCAACCATCAGTTGGCCGGCGCACCCATACACATTAGAGTGTTGGCCAAACTCGTCGATATCGGCTCTAATGTGTATATTTGCCTTTACTTGCCACGCTAGTCCTCTAGATCCAATTTGGAAAGCCAAAGATTCTTTTCAAAAACTTGAAGACAAAAGTCCTCTCTCTGTTGCCTCAAAGCAGAAGCCTCTCCCCTTTGGCCATACTTGCCGGCTTTTATAGGAGGATTCATCTGCATCCCACTGGAATTTTTTGGCTGTAGCCATGCCCCTCCTAAAGTTACACACCCTTCATGGCCATTCCCTGCCTCTCCATGCCCTACTCCCTACCTACGAGTATGAAGAAACTTCTCAGAACTAGTGATTCCTGGTGGGTTCAGGCTGGTTTGTCGGGAAACAGGAGATTTTCTGACTCTTCCAGGAGTCCGAGAAGTCACCTTGCATTCCAGAGGTTTCCTGGATCCTGGATCCCTTCTGAAACACATAACTACAGGATCAGAACAAACCCGGAATGTTTGTATCATTATCCAATACACATAGATCTGCATAGGACCTGTATACACAAAATGAAAGCATAGTTTTAATCAAACCTACTCCGAAAAGGTACTTCATTTTTTTAATTTAAGATACACTTGAGAAATGAAACGAAGTTACAAAATTATTCATACCCTTTAAAGTCACCATTTATTTTTCCCATGGGCTCTAAAAAATACAACTAATACATTCCAAATAGAAAAAAATACTTATAGCTATTTTTTCCTTGGATTTTATCCCATCTGGATTTATAAACTTTCCAATGTTGGACTGAAATATTTTTTTTTAATTGGATAAAGTATCACGGGAATCGAAATATTTCTAAATGTGTGCAATTGGGGAGCAGACTAGCCAGCCGTCTGATGCTAGGACTGCTCTCTGTAAAATAAATTTATGAAACATATTAAATATTGTATTTGCTTTCCTGATTAATCCAGCGGCAGCAATGATTTTTGCAGCCTGGAAAATAGTCATCATCTCAGCGTAGATATAAAATTCATTGAGGACAGACTGTGGCACTAACCTGTCTCCGTAGAGTATTTTGTCTTGGTTTGTTCGCTGGTTTAATGATTCATTGGGTTCTAAGTAGCACATTATGAGTCAGTGACACCATGACAGGATACAGATATTTGCTTTTAATGAGGCCAAGTAATTTATTGAGCGGGCACAATCAGCTCTGTTATCTTTGACAAAATTGGGGAGATGGCTCTGCAAGGAGATGATTTGACATTGGAAATGAAATAGAGAATTTTGCTAGAGTGAGAAGTCAGAGACGCACATGAAATGGAACAGAGACTTCTTCTATAATTCATTAGATGGAAGACCAAAACCAAGTATCTAAGTTGTCTCTTCGCACATGTACTTTATTCTGAATGACTGGAGACCTTCTTGCCAATGTCTTAAATTGGTATTTTAATTATTAATATTTTATTTCTATACAATACAAATAATATATCTTGGATGTAAACGACATTTGAGTTAGAACTCAACAAAAGCTGATGTTGATAAAATAGTTAAAGTTTTCCAATTTCACATTTTGAAAATTTTACCAAAATTTTCACTTTTAGCTGGGGTAATAATTTACCTTAGAAATTCACCTTTAAAGTCTGAAACCCAATCATATGGGATGAAATTTCATCAGTTGTACAAAGAACCAGGCAAGAGAGCCTTGGATGTGCAGAAGGAGGTGAGATAGTGGAAACTGTAAACTAATTTGCGCCAAAATCCTAATACATTGAATTACTAAGGAGATTTTCTGTAGTCGTTCAGCCCCGTATGAACTTAACTTATAGGGGTGTTGTTCCCTTCACTCACACTTATGGCACATCAAACTAATCTGTTAATAAATGTCTAATAGATGTGGGTTCCACTGGTTGGCTGTTTGGGCCTAAATCAATCACAAGAATTGGTCTTTGTTGTGTGCCATGTGGGAGAAGAAAGGAAGCACAATTCTTTTTATTTATCCTGATGAAAGTTCATAAAAGTACCATGCACGCTTTATCCAATGCCAGTGAATGGACAGAGACGAGAAATCCCGAATATGAAGTCATGGGGCCCCATTTTTTATCTAGATGTGGGTTCCAGGTAAGACCCCCATATCCCATGGATATAACATAAATGTATGAAATTCTAATATCTCTTTAGTGATTTCCAATTTTCATCACTATAGCAATTCCCAAATCTTATATACTCTCCTTTAGCAGTATACAGTACAGACCAAAAGTTTGGACACACCTTCTCATTCAAAGATTTTTCTGTATTTTCATGACTATGAAAATTGTAGAATTACACTGAAGGCATCAAAACTATGAATTATCACATGTGGAATTATACATTACACTTTACAAAAAAGTGTGAAACAACTGAAAATATGTCTTATATTCTAGGTTCTTCAAAAGTAGCCACCTTTTGCTTTGATTATGCTTTGCATGCAGAAAAGGTGAACGGATGAACTCTACATGCCTGGTTCCCACCGTGAAGCATGGAGGAGGTGGTGTGATGGTGTGGGGGTGCTTTACTGGTGACACTGTTGGGGATTTATTCAAAATTGAAGGCATACTGAACCAGCATGGCTACCACAGCATCTTGCAGCGGCATGCTATTCCATCCGGTTTGCGTTTAGTTGGACCATCATTTATTTTTCAACAGGACAATGACCCCAAACACACCTCCAGCTGTGTAAGGGCTATTTGACCAAGAAGGAGAGTGATGGGGTGCTACGCCAGATGACCTGGCCTTCCATAGTCACCAGACCTGAACCCAATCGAGATGGTTTGGGGTGAGCTGGACCGCTCACCGCTTCAATTTTGAATAAATCCCCAACAGTGTCACCAGCAAAGCACCCCAACACCATCACACCACCTCCTCCATGCTTCACGGTGGGAACCAGGCATGTAGAGTCCATCCGTTCACCTTTTCTGCGTGCAAAGCAGTAATCAAAGCAAAAGGTGGCTACTTTGAAGAACCTAGAATATAAGACATATTTTCAGTTGTTTCACACTTTTTTGTAAAGTGTAATGTATAATTCCACATGTGTTAATTCATAGTTTTGATGCCTTCAGTGTGATTCTACAATTTTCATAGTCATGAAAATACAGAAAAATCTTTGAATGAGAAGGTGTGTCCAAACTTTTGGTCTGTACTGTATACAGACTAAGGCGTCAGTCAGTCTGACAAACTCTTCTAGAACTCTACAACTACGGTAAAGCAGAGGGAAAACTTACTGTAGGTCTTGATAAGGAGCACATCATTAGTGAAGTCTTCATATGTGCCGGAGCTTTCAGTCTCAGCATATTGCTGACTCATGCACCCGTTATATATCACTGACAAAAAAAACCGTACCAGAAACTCCACATAATCCTTAAAATCTCTCTCAAGGGCCGGTATCGAGGCCATGATTCATATTCTTTTTCAGTTCTTATACATTTTATACATTTGCACTTTTGTGTTTAGGAATCTCCTTATTGGAGATCCCGTTGAAACGAGCAACCTTTGGGTGCATCATTCCGCCATGTACTTTTTTGACCATTCTGTGATTCTGTTGTATAACAAGTATATAGTACATTATATGGGGGATGTAGAATATAAGGTACAAACATCCAAAGGCAAGACCTAGTTAATAATTTAGTATTGGGAGTTTTGGAGAGCTGGGTCATGTGCATGGCCACCAACAGTCTGATCCACGACTGAAGCTCCTGGACTCTAATGCAGCATCCATAAATGGGTCCTAGCTGGTACATATGATGAATATGTATTTCTACATGGCTCAAGCTCAGATAGATACAAAACCCCGCATTTTTCTGCAGTTTTTTGGTGGCTTTGCACATATCTTTGCATGAAAAGTGCTCTTTTTATTTTTCAATCTCTGGATGGATGGATAGATAAAAAAGTAAAAAACACCAGCAAAGGAATGCAAATGTTTTGCATAAATTACAAAGGAAATGTGTCATCTTTAACTTTAGTCCTTTAAGAGAACATTTCATCTTCAACTTGCTTAAGTGTTCACAATAACAGTAATTTTGGCAAGGTGTGCCCAAATTTTACATGTCACTGTATGTGGGTGGAGGATTTCCCAAGGAAAGACCAATCCTCCAGATAAACAAAAAAGGAAAGCAGCACTCCAAAATAAGTGCAAAAGGTGATATATAATCGACCATCATGACAACAATTCGGTCCATAGGCTTGAGAAAAGTTACCATGATAAGTGATTAAATATCACCTTATTTTGGAGTGCTGCTTTCCTTTTTTGTTTATCTGGATAGATCGACAGACAGACACGCAGGTCAATAGATAGATAGATAATAGAGGGAAAGATAATAGATGATAGATTTATTTCAGTTCTTCAATATAAAAAGTGAAACTCGTATATTATATAGTCATTACACACAGAGTGATCTATTTCAAGTGTTTATTTCTGTTAATGTTGATGATTATGGCTTACAGCCAATGAAAACCCAAAAGTCATTATCTCAGTAAATTAAAATACTTTATAACATTAGCTTGAAAAATGATTTTAAAATCCGAAATGTTGGCCTACTGAAATGTATGTTCAGTAACTGCACTCAATACTTGGTCGGGGCTCTTTGGCATCAATTCCTGCATCAATGCGGCGTGGCATGGAGGCGATCAGCCTGTGGCACTGCTGAGGGGTTATGGAAGCCCAGGTTGCTTTCATAACAGCCTTCAGCTCTTCTGCATTGTTGGGTCTGGTGTCTCTCATCTTCCTCTTGACAAGAGGATTCTCTATGGGGTTAAGGTCAGGTGAGTTTGCTGGCCAATCAAGCACAGTGATACTGTTGTTTGTAAACCAGGTATTGGTACTTTTGGTCCTGCTGGAGAATGACATTTCCATCACAATAAGCTTGTCGGCAGAGGGAAGCATGAAGTTCTCTAAAATTTACTGGTAGACGGCTGCGCTGACTTTGGTCTTGATAAAACACAGTGGACCTACACCAGCAAATGACATGGCTCCCCAAACCATCACTGATTGTGGAAACTTCACACTAGACCTCCAGCAGCTTGGATTGTGGCCTCTCTACCTTGGGACCTTGATTTCCAAATGAAATGCAAAATTTACTTTCATCTGAAAACAACACCTTGGACAACTGACAACAGTCCGGTTCTGTTTCTCCTTGGTCCAGGGAAGACGCTTCTGGCGTTGTCTATTGGTCATGAGTGGCTGACACAAGGAATGTGACACTTGTAGCTCATGTCCTGGATACGTCTGTGTGTGGTGGCTCTTGAAGCAATGACTCCAGCTGCAGTCCACTCCTTGTCAATCTACCCCAAATTTTTGAATGGCCTTTTCTTAACAATCCTTTCAAGGCTGCGGTTATCCCGGTTGCTTGTGCACCTTTTTCTACCACACTTTTTCCTTTCACTCAGCTTTCCATTAATATGCTTGGATACAGCACTCTGTGAACCGCCAGCTTCTTTAGCAATGACCTTTTGTGGCTTCCCCTCCTTGTGGAGTGTGTCAGTGACTGCCTTCTGGACATCTGTCAAGTCAGCAGTCTTCCCCATGATTGTGGAGCCTACTGAAACAGACTAAGGGACCTTTTTAAACGCTTAGGAAGACTTTTCAGGTGTTTTTTGTTAATTATTCTAATTTACTGAGATAATGACTTTTGGGTTTTCATTGGCTGTAAGCCATAATCATCAACATTAACAGAAATAAACACGTGAAATAGATCACTCTGTGTGTAATGATATATAATATATGCGTTTTACTTTTTGTATTGAAGAACTGAAATAAATTAAGTTTTTGATGATATTCTAAATTTGTGAGAAGCGCCTGTATATAATAGATAGATAATAGACAGAAAATAGATAGATAATAGATAGATCAAGAATAAATTAGCATAACTCCTTTAATTATTAAAGTATTCAATTTAATTGTTCAATTCTCTGAATTGTAAAGTGCTCCGGAATATGTTGACGCTATAGAAATAAAATTATTATTAATACTTTAACGTGGATCCAGATTTCACATTGCAAACTGCATACACTATTATTTAGATTTCTTAGACCTGACGACACTTTTGTACTTACTTTGAAAAGCCGCATCAGTAGGGCGTTATAGTACTCTTTGAAAGAATTCCCACCTGTTAATATTCAAATATCAGATGGAAAAATGTTCAAAAATTATGCAGCCATTCTGCCTTGCCATCTCAAAGTAAGTACACCAGTTTCATCAGGACTACCAGACCTATTTGATAATGTATGCAGGTCATGTTGTGAAATCTGGAGTCAGATCTGCTATTACATTCCACAATTCTTTCGAAAAAATGTTCCAGTTGGACGTGATGCTAAGTGCAGCATTGGAATGTAAACTAGGGACTAATAACTATTGAATGTTCCTGCCAGCTGCAGATGGACAAAATCTTACTGTGCCAAACATCTCTGATCATAACAACCTAGAATGTCTCGATATGGAAGGAATAAGCATTATGATGACATATATATACTCTTTTGTGTTATTTCAGAACTGTGAGGCCCAGCTTGTCAACTTTATTATTAGATCATTGATGTCTCTGCGGCCCAAAAAGCCCAACAGTCAACAAGTACTGAACAGGCAGCTCGTCAATCAATAAGAAATGTTATTTTATTACTTGGTCATTGTTAGTGTGGCATTGATCTACATTTTTAAGCATTAGTAGGATGCATCTTGGCCCATTAACAAGCACTGTTCGTATACATGCAAGTCGTTTGGTGCTCATTTACTAGCCTGTTTACACTTGCCGCCAAAATAGATGGAATCATTATTACAATCTTTCTGTCTGCGTACAAAATAGTATGGCGAGAGAACATATTCCATTTACATTTGGGGTTTTGGCACTGATAATGATGTTTTTTATCTTGGCATGAATGATCTGATCACCAGTCAATCAAATACTTTGCTTGTTCGTCGGATGCTCGCCATCGTGTTTACATAAGACAATAATTGGCTTTTCTAAATAAGACATAAGTCTGGCACAAGGCAGTCCCAATAGGAGTCAGTCACTTGCCACTGCGGTCTGTTTTGTATGTAATCTGTCCCCTTGAGAAAGCTGTATGCAAAACGTGCGTCGGGGTGGAGACATTTTATGGTGACATTTTTGGTAATTATTATTTTTCTCTACTATTTACCATACTGTGCTATGTCATTGGTTATATCCATTATCCTTATTCATAGATTGTAAGCTTGCGAGCAGGGCCCTCATTCCTCTTGGTATCTACTTTGATCTGTGTTTATTGTTATGCTGTAATGTCTATTGTCTGTACAAGTCCCATCTATAATGTAAAGTGCTGCGGAATATGTTGGCACTATAGAAATAAAATTATTATTTATTTTCTTCATGTACTTGCTCCTTACTTGTATATTTACTGTATTATATTACCTATTTTTTATCTCCATGGGGAGAATTATGCACTGAATCATCTAATGATTTCAAAGACCATATTTTCTGAATTAATAATTTTGTACGTATTTTAAAAAATTTAATCCAAGTTTACTCCAAGTGTGATGCCCCTTTCTTGTAGGATTTTTTTGTATGATCGGCACACACCATATTGTTTTCTGTGAATTAATGCTTTATAGTTAGTACTAGACCCTATTAATGATAAGTCCTACATGTGCAATAATGCCAAATGTATTAAATATCCAAATGTGCTGTATATACAGATGGCAGAACTTCAGAATAATTTCCTCTGGCGATCTTTATGAGCTGTAGTACGACAGTGTTTTTATATACCATAACAATCAGATCTCAGATCACCATTTTGGGGATTTGGCTTCAAAATGCTGTAAATCATCACCTTTCTACACAAAAATGGTGGATGGTTTAATTATTTTCTGCACCCTTACTTTTGATAAATGCATGATCTCCATACATCTTTTTTTTGTTGAGCACCCTTACCTTATTCTCACTCCTTCCCTCGTTTCTGCTTAGGATTGGGTAACATGGTGGTCCAGTCTGGTGCTCTTCTGCGAAATTAAAAAAATATTACTCCATGATACCTATTGGAAATTATTTTATTATGCTTGAGGCACAAAGCTGGGTCCATCCAGTTTACTAATTCTGAGATGCAAATAGGCCAATCCCTTACTGGCCTAATTTTGAAAATTGTAGAAAAAAAGTCTTGAATAAAAAATTGAGGGATTCCATGATCCCATCAAAACCAAGACTGACTTTAATCCTATGCGTAATGTGAAATTTTGCCAAGCTGGCAACAGGTTTCCTTTAGATCAGACAGAACAGAGTCGAAAATGTAGACAGTCAACTTAGTGTTAGCCATAATTATTTTATAGCCCTTCGATCCTTTCACTCTTTGCTTCAGACGGAACACATGCATTCCTAATTCTTTGAGTACAGATGGTCCTCCGTGCAACTGTTGTCATGTTCTCGGAGAAGTATTACTTGATCCCTTAGCTCTGTGTTTCATTTCAGAGAGCTCCTTGGAGGGCAGCCAGTTCCCTAAATCAGTATCATAGCCGCACTTCTGAATGAAGCTGTGAAGCGCAGCAGATGTACTGTGTGGCTGAAAGTGTTAGGAAACAAGTGAATATTTGTAACAACACACAAGACTTCTGACTAAACAGAATGACTACATCCTTAGTCACTACAACCCCAATGCGAATGAATTTTCCTTGAGAAGGACTCGTGTCAGGGAAACTGATTGAACCGGTTCATTTCTATTACTTGGAAGAATCACAAAGTCAGAGCCGTGTCTTTGGTTAATGCGTTCTGTTCCACGGGATTTTTCATTCTCCGTCTGACATCAAGGACCACTGGGAGATGTGTGCGTTGCTAATCAAGATGGAGCCCATCCAATGTCTGCCCTCGATTAGTCATCCTGACAAAAGCAAAATAGGAGACCGATGCCAAAACGTCCCTCTCCGAGGCAAAAATGAGGTAATTACACTCGAAGGAATGGTTTGGTTGAGAAGAGAAGGTGGAAATATGGACGGAATGGAAAAATCAATCCTTAAAACTTCTGAACGGGAAGAGATGTTCATTCAGTAAAGTTCTGGAGCATCCAAAGTTCAGAGAATGTAAAATTATACAGTGGTCAAATGTAGAGGGATAACTTGAAGTTTGTGGGTCCCAATGCAACATTTTTAAAAGGGTGCCAAGGACTTTGGCCTCCTTCAGGCACTATAATCTAATTACAGTTGTTACCTCTGCACTACACCCCATCAGTAAAATCTATCATTCCATGTTGAGAAAAAGGAAGTTGCTCCAGGAATATCCACATGTGTAAAGAATGTCTCCATGTAATAAAATGACCTACTTTGTTGGAATACTATACGTTTGAACATTGATTTATATAGGAATTATGTAAATATAGTAGGTGACATATGGTTGATGACTACCACTCATAGGTGCCATTAGAGAACCCTTAGTGTTGCCTTTAGTAATGGCCACTCAGGCTATAAATGACAAACCTTCCTTGTTGCGAAGAGATAAAAGAGGAGCCTCAACAATATGAACATCATAGAAGGAGTCTATCTCTCAAGATCCGGCTGCTAAAGAAAAATTGCTCTTGCTCCAACAAAGCCTATAGTTTAGAAGGCTGCAGAGGTATCAAGTGTCTCTGGTCTCCATCTTGGTGTCTTGGCTATAGTGGTGTAATGCTGGGGTTGTGTTTGGCATGCTGTACTGTTGCCAATCAAAAAAGCAACACTCACTTAATTTTAGTTGCAAAACAGTTTTACTGACAAAGTAGTGTAAAGAAATACAATACGTACAGTACAGACCAAAAGTTTGGACACACCTTCTCATTTAAAGATGTTTCTGTATTTTCATGACCATGAAAATTGTAAATTCACACTGAAGGCATCAAAACTATGAATTAACACATATGGAATTATATACTTAACAAAAAAGTGTGAAACAACTGAAATTATGTCTTATATTCTAGGTTCTTCAAAGTAGCCCCTTTTGCTTTGATTACTGCTTTGCACACTCTTGGCATTCTCTTGATGAGCATCAAGAGGTAGTCACTGGAAGTGAAAACCATTTTCGGTGACTACCTTTTGAAGCTCATCAAGAGAATGCCAAGAGTGTGCAAAGCAGTAATCAAAGCAAAAGGTGGCTACTTTGAAGAACCTAGAATATAAGACATAATTTCAGTTGTTTCACACTTTTTTGTTAAGTATATAATTCCACGTGTTAATTCATAGTTTTGATGCCTTCAGTGTAAATTTACAATTTTCATAGTCATGAAAATACAGAAACATCCTTAAATGAGAAGGTGTGTCCAAACTTTTGGTCTGTACTGTATATCTGAAGTTAATAACAGTCTTAAGTTGACAAGGTTTTCAATTTTAGTCTCTCAAAAGCCGGAGACACAAAAAATAACAAATCTGATAGCACGGTTTGGACAGCTTAAGGATGTGGTGGCTATCCTTTTATTCTGGGCATTCAATGGTTTCGCTGTGTTACCCATTTAATTTAGTCTCTCATTCTTTACTCATCGGCCCACCCCTGCTCCTTTGGCTTTTCAAGTCTATACTTCTTTATGGATAGAAATTTGGACTCAACCTGGTGCTCAGCACTGCCCTCAAAACAACCAATGTCTGCGGGCTCACCAGTGAGGCCAAATTGTGGCACTATAGAGTGAAGATAAAAACTTGTGAGATAGTCCAGGTGCTATCAGTAGATATGAAGTGTCTATAGACAGGTTTATAGAAAGGTTTTATTGAAACAACGCGTTTTTGGAGTTGATCTAATGTCATCATCAGTTGCATCTAAACAGGATGCCACCTTTGACCTTTTTACCTGATGAAGGCATTAGATCAACTCCGAAACGTGTTGTTTCAATAAAACATTTCTTCAAACCTGTCTATGGTCACCGCATATCCATATACAAGAAAATCAAATTACACTTGTACCATACTCTGATCAAACTCTAATCAAACTCTGATCAGAGTCTAATCAGAATAATCGGTCCTATTTTCTCAGACCCGTGAATGAGGCCTAGCGCTAGCAGGTAATCTGGCTTCAACTTGGAAAAAGGTTATCATTCAAAACCAGGGGAGGAGTCCCGAGGAGATAATTTGCATATTCCCAGTGCCTTCTGGGATAAGTGAAGAGTCTCCGCGAGCTCAAGGAACACTGGATTTTGGCTGTTGCAGCTGAAAGGAGGACATCAGTAAACCAGGGGAGGAGTCCCGAGGAGATAATTTGCATATTTCCAGTGCCTTCTGGGATAAGTGAAGAGTCTCCGCGAGCTCAAGGAACACTGGATTTTGGCTGTTGCAGCTGAAAGGAGGACATCAGTAAACCGCGCGCCGCTAGGCGTGCGAGTTTTGGCTTATATTTCACCGCTTGATTATCTCTTGAACAATAAGAACATGGAAGAGGCTAGGAGCCATGTGGTGAGCTGCATTTCTTGCTACATGTTCATAGACTTACCAGTGGAAAAGCTAAACTTCACATGCCAGAAATGCAAGCTTGTGTCCCTGTTGGAGGAAAAGTTGCAAAATCTGGAAGAGCGGTTATCTACATTGAAGACCATTAAGGAAGGTGAAGAGTTCTTAGACAGAGCAGAATTATCTCTTCATGGTACAGAAAGAGAAGAAATTCGAAGTGCAACTGAAGAAACAGAGGAATGGAAGCATGTGACCAGAGAAGCAGGAGGATCAGGAGGCAGTCAGCACCAATTCTGCTCAGGAACCAATACCAGGCTCTTACACAGGAGAACGATGAAGAAATACATCAGGATAAGACTTTGCCCACAAACAACCTTGTACGCCCTCAGAGTCCTCCTGAATGGAGAAAGAAAACTGTTGTGAAGAAGAAACGGAGAGTTGTTGTCATGGGCGATTCCCTGTTGAGAGGAACAGAAGCCGCTATCTGCAGACCGGATATAACCTCAAGAGAAATGTGCTGTCTTCCAGGTGCAAAAATTAAAGATGTGTCTGACAGGATATCAGGACTCTTCAGACCTAAAGATGACTACCCATTCCTGCTAATACATGTGGGGACAAATGACACCGCTAGAAACGACCTGGAAACCATCTGCAGTGACTTTGAAAACTTAGGTAAGAAAGTGAAAGAACTGGGAGCGCAGGTGGTCTTCTCTTCCATCCCCCCAGTGGATGGCCATGGAACAAGGAGGTGGAATAAGATTCTGCAGGTGAACAACTGGCTACGTCGATGGTGCCGTCAGCAAGGATTTGGATTTCTGGATCACGGAGTGAATTACCTATACGATGGACTACTTGCTAGAGATGGGGTGCACCTTACGAAGACTGGAAAACATGTATTTGGAAGTCGCCTTGCTACACTCATCAGGAGAGCTTTAAACTAGAACAATGTGGGAAGGGAAGCAAAACGCCAGAAAAAGCCATACACCTGACAAATACTATTGAGATTTCTGCTATTAGAAGTGAAGGGGAAGAACAAAGACAAAAAAATTTACATAATAAAAATATTGAAGGAAGAGAAACCAATCACAAACTAAAGTGTTTCTATACGAATGCACAAAGCATGGGCAACAAACAAGGAGAACTGGAACTACTAACGCAGGAGAAGAAATATGATGTCATTGGAATCACTGAGACTTGGTGGGACGATACACATGATTGGAATACAAGGCTAGAAGGATACAACTTATTTGCAAGAAACAGACTTGATAAACGAGGAGGAGGTGTTGCATTGTATGTTAGAAAAGCGTATATCTGCACAGAGATTGACGCTTCAGAGACTGGGAGTTCTGTGGAAACTGTTTGGGTAAGAATACAAGGACAGAACAATGAAAAGGACACCATTGTAGGCATTTACTACAGGCCGCCTGTGCAAGCTGAAGATATGGATGAACTCTTTATGCATCAAATGGCCAAGTTCTCCAAAAAATATGACATAGTGGTCATGGGAGATTTCAACTATCCAGACATTTGTTGGGAATCTCTCTCAGGCAAAACTAACAGGTCCAGGAAATTCTTATCCTCTCTTGCTGACAACTTTATCTTCCAAAAGGTAATGGAGAAAACAAGGGGATCTGCTACCTTGGATCTAATCCTCATAAACAGGGAGGAAATGGTGGAGGAGGTAAGAGTGGCTGGGACTCTAGGAGGTAGTGACCATGCTATTTTAGAATTTTGGATAACAAGAGGAGGAAGACCTGTGAAGACTCAGACGTCAAGGTTAGATTTCAGAAAGGCAGATTTTAAGGAACTCAGAAAGAGAATTGGAGGGATCCAATGGCTGGATATCCTTAAGGACAAAAATGTCCAGGAAGGATGGAAAATCTTGAAAAATGAGATTCTCAAAGCACAATCGTTAACAATTCCAAAAAGAGGGAAGAATGGGAAGCATTTAAGGAAACCAGGATGGATGAACATAGAACTTAAACACATGCTAAAAAGGAAGAAATAAATGTTTATCAAATGGAAAGAGGGAGGCATATCTAAAGAAGAATATAATGCCGTCTGCAGAACCTGCAGGGCACAAATCAGATTATCTAAAGCTGACAATGAATTAAGGCTTGCAAGTGACGTCAAAAGCAACAAAAAAGGATTTTGGGGATACGTCAAAAGTAAAAGAAAACTCAAAGATGCTATAGGATTTTTACAGGATGAAAATGATGAAATGGTAAGTCAGGATGTTGAGAAGGCTGAACTTTTAAATTCCTATTTTGCATCTGTTTTCTCTCAGAAAGGAAATGTAACATCAACTGATCTTCACTGTCCTATTAAAGGAATAGAAGAATCCAGGATATCTATAAACAGAAAGACAGTGAGGAAACACTTAGCTAACATAAATGAATTCAAGTCTCCAGGTCCAGATGAATTACACCCCAGGGTACTAAAGGAGATAGCAGAAGAAATTCTTGAACCACTATCCATAATCTTTGAAAATTCTTGGAGAACAGGAGAAGTCCCAGAAGACTGGAGAAGAGCAAATGTTGTTCCTATCTTCAAAAAGGGGAAGAAGGTGGACCCAGGGAACTACAGGCCGGTGAGTCTGACTTCTATACCAGGAAAGATCTTTGAACAAATTATTAAAGAACATGTATGCAAGTACCTGGATAAGAATGAAGTGATTAAACAGAGTCAGCATGGGTTTGTAACTAATAAGTCATGTCAGACTAACTTAATTTCCTTCTATGACAGAATCACTGACTGGGTGGATCAGGGAAATGCTGTAGATATAGTATATCTTGACTTCAGCAAAGCATTTGACAAAGTATCTCACACAATCCTTATTGAAAAAATGACTAAGTATGGAATGGACAAGGCAACTGTTAGGTGGATTCATAACTGGCTTAGTGATCGGACCCAAAGAGTGGTTGTAAATGGCTGCACATCCAGTTGGAAGAATGTCTCAAGTGGGGTACCACAAGGCTCTGTTTTGGGCCCTGTATTGTTCAACATCTTTATCAATGATTTAGATGAAGGAATTGAGGGTAAACTGATCAAATTTGCTGATGACACAAAGCTAGGAGGGGTAGCTAATACTAGAGAAGAGAGAGAGAGGATTCAAAAAGATATACATAAACTGGAGCAGTGGGCAGCAACTAACAGAATGGATTTTAACAGGGAAAAATGCAAAGTACTACATCTGGGCAATAAAAATGAAAAAAAGCATATACAAAATGGGAGGAATAGGGCTAAGTAACAGCACATGTGAAAAAGACTTGGGTATACTAATTGATCACAGACTTAACATGAGTCAACAGTGTGATGCAGCAGCAAAAAAGGCAAATGCAATTCTAGGATGTATCAACAGAAGCATACAGTCTAGATCACGTGAGGTCATTATTGCCCTCTACTCCTCTTTGGTCAGACCTCATCTGGAATACTGTGTCCAGTTTTGGGCACCACATTTTAAAAAAGACATCAACAAACTGGAGCAAGTTCAGAGAAGAGCCACCAGAATGGTGACCGGTCTGCAAACCATGTCCTATGAGGAACGGTTGCAGGATTTGGGAATGTTTAGCTTGCAAAAAAGAAGACTGAGAGGAGACTTAATAGCTGTCTACAAATATCTCAAGGGCTGTCACATTGTAGAAGGATCATCTTTATTCTCATTTGCACAAGGAAAGACTAGAAGCAATGGGATGAAACTGAATGGGAGGAGACACAGATTAGATATTAGAAAAAACTTTTTGACAGTTAGGGTGATCAATGAGTGGAACAGGCTGCCACGAGAGGTGGTGAGTTCTCCTTCAATGGAAGTCTTCAAACAGAGGCTGGACAGACATCTGTCTGGGATGATTTAGAGAATCCTGCTTTGAGCAGGGGGTTGGACCAGAAGGCCCAGGAGGTCCCTTCCAACTCTACCATTCTATGATTCTATGATTCTATGATTCTATCTTCTCCGGTATCTCCAGAGGGAACAGGCTTTGAGGGAAACATCATTTGTTCTTCTTGTATACAGAATTTATTGTTCTACAGTCAGTGTAAATATAATATGACGTCTCCCGACAGGTCTCTTTATCTACAGGGTATAAATTATATACCTTGCATGGAAAAAAAACATGTTTTTATGAACTCTTTCTTCAGGCATTTATGTTTGCAGTGGTTTATAAAGGAACCAGAGGGGTGGCGGAAATACTCGTATTTGGCCAGCAGAGAATCGTAATGAAACATTGCTGTCCCCCGCTTGTCTCTCACTTGGCTGCCTCTTGTCTTACGCATGCATGGGAGTACTGCTGCCGTGATTGATGTCTGCCAAGTCTCGCACAAACTCAAAAGTCCTGGCAGTTTCACAGACTTGGCATCATCGTTAGGTCTCCGATGGGTTTAGAAGTTACTCGGAGTGACTGATGTGGTACAGAGCAATTAGCAAGCTAAATTCATAAAATAAAAAGCGCGAGACCTTCCGACAACACAATGGGCATTCTTACGAGTGAGCACCATGACGGATATGAAGGTGTCCATTTGCTGAAATGCTGTAGTTTGGCAGCATGGATCTAATCACTGTTTATCACACATTGCTCCATGGGCTGGATTACTAAATGCTGTGGCTCCTCCAACAAGCGATGGGTGGAAAACGTAAAATCTATTGTCTGTGATGCAAGACAAAATGTTCGTTGCACCTCCTGAAGCACAGCTGCTGAAACTGGATAGTAATGAAAACATACAAACAAATTAAAAAGTGGATCCCTCGCTGATTCTAATAGCTTATGTACGCAATCGTTTATTTCTTGGAGTCCTAACAAGGTCCACGTGCATGGGAGAGAGGCGCCGGCCAAGAAGCCAACTTCTAGATGGTGCCAATAAACTGCAGCACAAGACGCCACTATTATGCTTATATATTCTATGCTCTGCAACATGGAAGACTTTTGGAAAGATGGATCAACTCTAGTTTGTTGGGTTCTCAGCAATGGAGAGTCTTTACGTTCCTTGGCCCCAAAGCAAAATTTGCGAGATCCCTTACCATACACAAGGCACTTATGTTACTGTTGTCTTCGTCTGTGGCAGAGTCCTTTGAACTCAACAAATCAATCCCTAACTAATTTAATTGCTACAAAATTCTCTAAAATTTCAGATTCTAGCAAATCGGACATTTTTGGGAGATACATAGCTCTATCTGACCATGAGAGGCAAATCACTGACCTCTGGGAAAAAAAAGCACGCGAAGAATCGATAATAGACTAGAGGACCAGGGATCTATGGCGGTGCTGAAGGTAGCGTAAGAAAGATAAGATCCTAGGACAAGTGAGGTTAATTTAATTATTTTAAGCCCTTCCCAACCCTCTGTTTATAGTACAATGGGGCCCTGAACAACCTCAGAGGGCAGTAAAGTTATTTTTGGGGCGCTTTCAATTTGCACCAATTTTTTATTGTACTGTGTTGAATTTGCAAATCATTTTAGGTGAAAATAATTTTGGGAAACTTGCTCATCTCTAGTTCGTAGTCTGTTTTTGCAGGTGAATTCAAAGGGGTTGTCAAGTTCAGAAGACCCATGATCACATGCTCTTGAAGGGAAGCTAGTAGAGTTGAGTCCTGCATTTAGGTCTTCTCCTCTTAGGCTGAGTAGTGATCTAATGCAAAGTGTGCCTCTCCCTCTAGAGGACTTTTCCATTTAAAGGTTGCTCTGCTACTTTTATGTTGATGACCTATCCCATAGGTCATCAATATCAGATCTGCTGGAGGGGACATCTGACAACACAGTAGGGGTCCGTCAACTGGGTAGTGGCTGCGTCCAAGTGCTGCACATCGGTCCCTATGTGGATGAATTCTAGAGCATCTGCAGTGCTCAGCCATGGCCTCTACACAGTTGATGGGACTGTACTGTTCAGCTCCACAAGTTCCGGCAGCCAGAGAACCGTTGATGATATCAAATGTCTGAAACCCACTGATCTGATATAGGTCATCTATCCTTAAGATAGGATATCAATGTAAAAGTAGTTGAGCAACCCTTTAATTTGCAGTGCTTAGTTTCTCCTACGGTGGCACTCCAGGGACGCTGAGCACTTTCTACCAGGTTTGGACACAGATTATAGATGCAAGCCTGAGGTCTCAGCAGAAGGACAACATATGTCCTGCTAGGGACCCTTCTAAAAACCAGGGATAGTTCAAACGGATGTGCACTTTAATGCATGCACTGTACACTTTGCTTTTGCCAAAGCCTAGCTTCTGTTTCTGGCCTTCATTTTCTCGCATAAGATAGTTCAAACCTACTTATTATTTTGTCCCTTTTTGCTCTGTGTTTCAACTTTTATCTATCTCTGCTCAATTTTTCGGAATATTCGAGATTACCGTAAGTTACAATTGTGAAATTACAGTTTCGTAATTTTCCTGGATGACAATCTCGCCTATCAAAATATTACACAATGATATTAGCATGATACATAGATCTCATTGATTATTTCTGGTTTACAGTAATTTCTTTGAATCATATCAAAGGGGGGAGGAATACTCAAAATGACTTAATGATTCATGAACTTACAATGTAGGAGCATATATTACAGGTTCAAAATTAACATTTATGTAGGAAGATGACGAGACTCATCTTAGCACCACCCCGTGAGGATGTGATGATCTTAAATCCTACTATCTCCTTAAAGAGTGTTCCGATTTTAGCAATTTCCATCATTTTAAGATTACTGGGGTCCTACACTAATCCTGAGAATGCGTGGGTGACAGATTTGCTTCAGCTTTGCATCTACTTCGCCATTTTTCCTTTTCAACAGAGTTCCATTCAACGCTGTTCTATTCTTGCTGGTGGCCAGTAATGATGTTGTGGCAAAGAAACCTGTAAAGAGAATGCATTCCAGAATCAGCACTGTGGTTCATTCATTTTCAGGGTTGGACTGCGCCTAAGAGGTGATAGGCTGTCACTTACCAAGGTAGGAATATCCTTTGAAATGAAATATTAGGTCAAAAATCTTGTTAAAATAAGACGGCCTGACTTTAGAATCTGTAAATGCTGGTGATAGTGTCTAGCTGGTGGTGGACTGAGCCACTTACTACCTGGAACTAGGTTCTGAAAATATCAACCCAACTGTCCAACAGTATACACCATTCGGAGATTACTTCAAAGCCAAACATGTTACTAATCCAAGTAACCTACTTATCGATGATCCTTTCTGTGTACCATTATCAGTGATGAAGATCATACTTGCCAACTTCTCTAAATTATCTTCCAGAAGACTGCATAATCATATCCTCTTTTCAACAGACCATGACCCATCTATTCACACTAGGACTGTGATTTTATGAGAGTAATACTGGCATCATGGAAAAAAAAAACATTGGGGAACTACTACTTTGCAGGAGGTTTGTATGCCACCCGGGAGAACGTCTGAGTCTTCATGAGTCCAAGAGGTCTTCTCTTTTTCCAGGAGCTTTCCAGATGTTCTTCAAGATTTGAAAAGCATGACAAACATTATGATGCATGAAGTGGATCAGCACCTGTTCTATATTGCTGGAGGATGAGTCTTCAGAATCATGAACTTCAGCCCGAATATATCTAGCTGTGTGTGCAACACAAAAGATTAAAGCCAAACTCAAATATTCATCAAACACAGTCCGAGTATAAACTGCTATTTCCATACCGGTTGTGGGTCTCAAATCAACAGCCTCACATACACCAATATGTATAGGTCATAAGGTTGGGTCAGGAGATTTGGACCATGTTTTTTCTGATCGGCAGTTATATTTCCTGACTCCCTCGTACACAGGAGCGCTCGCGCTGCCATTCTCGCGCTTGTGTTTTCTACATGAAAGCCACTGCCAGACTCTTCTGGTGGCAGATTATCTTGCGTGAAAAAAGGATTAGGCCAGTTTGGTCGACATTAGTCTAAAGTGTGTGAGGAGCTTTATTGAGTAAATTAGCCTTATCTTAGCAAAATACCTGACTCCAGTATTGTACAGGTTGGCCACTATATACCGCTTTTAAGGTTCCTCAGTCCCCAACCTCCCCCAAATAAAGACAGTCAAGTGATTTTGGATTAATTTGGCCAAATGCCCTTTTTTATACACAAACATAACAATATAAATGTATTTTTTTTAGGTAAGGAGGTTCTTGGAGCTCCAAAAGCCTGGTGGTACCCAAAGTGTAAAGCTTCCGGCATTAACCCCACCACAGATTCGGGGGCACCTATTTTGCCGGAAAACTATTACCATAGCAATATTATCAGGAACCCCACCCTGAAGAGTCCCAAAGCTCCACCAGGCAAGTACTAAGTTCCACACACTATCTGAGGGTACCATCTACAGGACGGAAACCCCCATAACAATTTTAACACCAACTCAAAGAAACTCATCAAAACCACCCCTCAATAATAAAAAATGTCCCCTTTACAGGTCTAGCGGGACCTTTTCCAGTGGTACCTCAGCGTGATCTGGATTCCCAACCCCCCAAATTATAGGCCTGCTAGTTTATGGTCCAGCCTTAGTTCTCACTACTTGAGTTGTGAGGCCTATAGCTCCCCAAACGTTTCATAAAATAAATAATTAACCCTAGAACTGCCATAAAATATAAGCCTTGGATTACTAGGTTTACTATGCCCATGGCTCCACTAGGATCAGTTTTTCCTTCCTATTCTGTTTTTACCTGTAGCATCACTGTCATGCTTCTTCTATGTAAAGCCTTGTCCTCCCGGAGAATTAACTGAACAGATGTTTTCAGCACCGTGAACCATGATGTGCAGAAATTTCTTGCACTGCAGCAGTAAAGCTCTCAATTCAACGCTGCCTCAATTTCCTTACTATCTGGTTCAGTATGATTGAATGAACTTCTTCAGTACGTGATATCTAACTGGTTAATTCTATGTAGTCGTAATGATTTCCCATAATCTACAGATCAAAAAATAAATGTTGACATTTTCATTCATATAAAGGACAGAATGTCTCACCTACAGCATCAGGATATTAGTAAATGAGGGGGATGACCCCGGTGGGCTGCTTCCCTGTTTACTATACTTTAGGATTCTGCTGTTAACCATCCAACCACAACAGGAAGGCAGCAGCTCTACCGCCTATAAACTACAAAGCAACCTCTATGGTCTATACTGCTGAAGTTGTGTGCCAGAAAAGCGATGTGCAGTGGTGAAGATGGGGAGGAGGTGGAAGCAGAGGTGTAAAGTGAAAATTCTGGGCCCCAAGACAAAATTTGTTAAAGAGCTTCCCTTCCTGCCATGTACCATTTGGGCCACTCAGACATCAGGAGAGGCTGCACTTCTTCAAATTTAAATATTAGTTTTAATATATTATTTGCTACCACTCATAGTTTTTTTTTCTCAGTGGGTTAAGTTGGATTAGATTTTATTTTTCGGAGCAATTTCTAAAAGTGGTAAAAAATCAGGCACTAGTATTAAGACATCCGTGACCCCAGAAACATAGACCACAATATGATATTAATAATAATAATAATAATAATAATAATAATAATTACAGACAAGTAGCACTGGAAGTAGTACTGGAATCCGCAGGTGGACAGTAGACGTCCTGGGAAACGCAGACGGACATGTAACATAGGTCCTGGAAGACCGCAGATACGGAATTGTCCACAGACAAACTAAAAGTTGCAATGGATATAGTGGTAGAACCACTGCACCGTGGTGGTCCGAAGAGAGCCTGGAGGGGTGTAACTAGGTGAATACCTGACTGTTCTCTAGAGCCCTTGAAGGTGGTGTTATAGACTTGGCTCCAGATGGACACCAGGTGCTACTCCAGGATGGACCTCAGACACACAGCAGCTGACCCTAAGGAAATGGAGCTGAAACAGCCTAGAAATGGAAAGCTCGGCAGGCACGGCAGAAATACAGGAACAGCAAGGGCAGACTGGTATGGGTGATAAACAGGCAGGTACTGACAGGTGCTGGCAGGTATGGTTGATATACAGATGAGCACTGCAGGTGAAGGCAGATATGGCTGATATACAGGTGAACATGGCAGGTGCAGGCTGGCAAGGCTGGTATACAGGTGGGCACTACAGAGGCAGGCAGGTACGGCAAGTATGGATGGTATACGGTCAGGTGCAGGGAGATTCGGCTGATATACAGGTGAGCACGGCAGGTGCAGGCAGGTGCGGCCAGCACGGCTGGCATACTGATGGGCACGGCAGGTCCAGGAAGGTAATGGAAATCAAACTCGAACAGGGGACTTGAGAACTAGCAAGCAGAGTATATACCTTGCTCAGGCACCTCCCAACAGGTGGAGGTGCCTTAAATAATAAGTGTCTCCCACTTTAGGATGGCGTGCACTGTCCTCTTAAGAAAACAAAAGTGCGTGTGTGTGCCATAAGCACAGTGCCCTGTGGATCTGAGAGCTGTGCGCAGACCCCGGGCAGCAGCAGGAGGAGGAAGTGTGGGATGGGGGCCGTGGCAGTGAGTAAGTCACCATCCCTGCCAGGGAAGGAGGGAAGCATGTAGAGATGCTGGCGCTATAAAAGTCTTAATACAAAGCTCTAGGGGTGTGTCTTGATAGGCCTTTTATAGGCCCAGACAAATGATCACATGGGATTAAGCCATGCCATCTGCAAAGCCCAATGTGGTGCAAAACAGAGTTAAGTGGACCGCAGTGAGGGGAGCACAGCCCAGATTTGAGACTGGTGCGTATGCGTAACAAGGCTATTTACAGGTTTAAATTCACAGAGGGGCATTGCATGGCCTATAAGTCTCTCTACAGGGACTTTTTACTCGAACTTTAAGACCTCCTGTCAGAGATTCTCCCCTGCTTAACCAGATCCCCTGCTTTGGCAATGATGAGAGACAAATACCATGAAACATGTGTCTGCAAATAGAGTTTCAAATTTGGCTTCTTATCCTAAGTCATGTGGCAAGAGCTTTAAAAGGGCCGATACTAACTGTTACGATTGCTATTTCACATAGGTGAGCTAGAGTTCCTGTCTTTTTTTCTTTTCTGAAGAGGCCATTTAGATAGTTACATTCCTACAGGAACATTGCATGGCCTATAAGTCTCTTTATGTGGGATTAGCACTTTACACAAGGAGGACCGTTCCCCTTTAAACACACATTCAGAAGCCTCCCACCCAGCCAAATCAAATATCCCTATTTGCACCAATGAGGGGTAAACACCCTGACACACGTGTTTATAAAGGGTTGATGCTAACTTTAAGGATCACTATTTCCCATAGGTGGCACTAGAGTTCCTGTCCTATTCATCTCTAAAGAGATAATTTACATATTTAAATTCCCAGAGGATCATTGCATGGCCTATAAGCCTCCCTTTGCCGACTGGGCACTCTCCACAAGAAAAAACTTTACCGTTTAGACCTCTTAGCAGAGGCTTCTCACCCAGCCAAACCAGATCTCCTGCTGTGCACTGAGGAGTGGCAAACACTCAGAAACATGTGTCTGCAAATGGAGTTTTTGGTTTAGCTTCTTATCTTAAGTCATGTAACAAGTCTTGACTTTGACTTTTAGGATTGCTTCATTCAATAAGTGGTGCTACAGTTTATATGATAACGAGAAAATGAAATTTAGGCAGCCCAAACTGGCATATCCTACAGATCTCATACCCTTTCTCCTAAGCTCTCATTTCATTGTTTTACCCTAAGATCTTCAATTAGAGTGCTAATATTACTACATTGTGAAGCAAGGGATGGGGGGATTGAGTGCATGTTCATTCATCCGTTTCATCGCATTCATTTTTTTTTTTTCCCAAAGAGAAATGCTTCTGGCAGTGGAAATAATTTGCTACATATATTAAAACCGGAGCTAACGAACTTCACACGCACAACCCAAAAAAAACCCAAACAATTGAGCCAGACTTATAATAAATCTAAGTCTATGCCCCAAAAACATTGGCATGGCAGCGACTTTAAACAATAGCCATCAAATGTCTTCTTGAATCTTTTCGAATTACTCATCGTCTGCAGACAAAGGTTGTATTAACTTCTGGGTTTACTGTTGAAGGATGTGTGTGGGTGAGAACATTGGCATTCATCTCGCTAAAGAAATGGATTAAACGGAGGAAAGTTCAAGTGGGGACGAAATAAGAATTATACTAAGATTTGAGAAATAGGCAGAAAAAAATGTATGCCAAATATACTGCAAGGCCGGAGGATAGTAATGGGTAAGTATGTAATCTCTATGTAGATAGATGTGGCAATAGAATCCTAATAATAGAGATAATAAAGTAAAAATAAATCAATAAAATATGTGGGAAGCCATAGTGGAGAGGTGGGTTCTATGCAGAGGCGTAGCTAGGGTTTTGGTTTAAGGGGGGCGAAACATCTGAGTGGGCCCCTAACCAGAGAACCTCAGCAAATGACCGCGCTGTGGCCAAAATTAAATAACACCAGTCCTACAGAACATATAATAGATTACAGCAGAGTTACAGATAGTGACTTACCGCTGACGTTCTTTCTGATGGAATCGTTCACTTTTCATGTCTTTTCCATCTGGCCCAGACCGACATGACGACTCCTCCAGCCAGGACTCTGCTGCAGAGAATACAACAAAGAAACGTTTCACTTCTCATATTGTCAGCACCGTCACGGTCACCAATTGGACTATTCTCAACCTGCACAAACTCCTCATTCTGCTGATACCCCAATACTGAGCCGCTGCTGTCGTATGTGTCCCTATTACTACACCTGATACCCCAATACTGAGCCGCTGCTGCCGTATGTGTCCCTATTACTACACCTGATACCCCAATACTGAGCCGCTGCTGCCGTATGTGTTCCTATTACTGCTCCTGATACTCCAATACTGAGCCGCTGCTGCCGTATGTGTCCCTATTACTGCACCTGGTACCCCAATACTGAGCCGCTGCTGCCGTATGTGTCCCTACTACTACACCTGGTACCCCAATACTGAGTCGCTGCTGCCGTATGTGTCCCTATTACTACACCTGGTACCCCAATACTGAGCCGCTGCTGCCGTATGTGTCCCTATTACTGCACCTGGTACCCCAATACTGAGCCACTGCTGCCGTATGTGTCCCTACTACTACACCTGGTACCCCAATACTGAGTCGCTGCTGCCGTATGTGTCCCTATTACTACACCTGGTACCCCAATACTGAGCCGCTGCTGCCGTATGTGTCCCTATTACTACACCTGGTACCCCAATACTGAGCCGCTGCTGCCGTATGTGTCCCTATTACTACACCTGGTACCCCAATACTGAGCAGCTGCTGCCGTATGTGTCCCTATTACTGCACCTGATACCCCAATACTGAGCCGCTGCTGCCGTATGTGTCCCTATTACTACACCTGATACCCCAATACTGAGCCGCTGCTGTCGTATGTGTCCCTATTACTACACCTGATACTCCAATACTGAACCGCTGCTGCCGTATGTGTCCTACTACTACACCTGGTACCCCAATACTGAGTCGCTGCTGCCGTATGTGTCCCTATTACTACACCTGGTACCCCAATACTGAGCCACTGCTGCCGTATGTGTCCCTATTACTACACCTGGTACCCCAATACTGAGCCGCTGCTGCCGTATGTGTCCCTATTACTACACTGGTACCCAATACTGAGCCGCTGCTGCCGTATGTGTCCCTATTACTACACTGGTACCCCAATACTGAGCAGCTGCTGCCGTATGTGTCCCTATTACTACACCTGGTACCCCAATACTGAGCCACTGCTGCCGTATGTGTCCCTATTACTGCACCTGATACCCCAATACTGAGCCGCTGCTGCCGTATGTGTCCCTATTACTACACCTGGTACCCCAATACTGAGCCACTGCTGCCGTATGTGTCCCTATTACTGCACCTGATACCCAATACTGAGCCGCTGCTGCCGTATGTGTCCCTATTACTACACCTGGTACCCAATACTGAGCCGCTGCTGCCGTATGTGTCCCTATTACTACACCTGTACCCAATACTGAGCAGCTGCTGCCGTATGTGTCCCTATTACTGCACCTGATACCCCAATACTGAGCCGCTGCTGCCGTATGTGTCCCTATTACTGCACCTGATACCCAATACTGAGCCGCTGCTGCCGTATGTGTCCCTATTACTACACCTGATACTCCAATACTGAGCCGCTGCTGCCATATGTGTCCCTATTACTGCACCTGATACCCCAATACTGAGCCGCTGCTGCCGTATGTGTCCCTATTACTACACCTGATACTCCAATACTGAGCCGCTGCTGCCATATGTGTCCCTATTACTGCACCTGATACCCAATACTGAGCCGCTGCTGCCCTATGTGTCCTTATTACTGCACCTGATACCCCAATACTGAGCTGCTGCTGCTGCCGTATGTGTCCCTATTACTGCACTGATACCCCAATACTGAGCCGCTGCTGCCGTATGTGTCCCTATTACTACACCTGATACCCCAATACTGAGCAGCTGCTCGCCATATGTGTCCCTATTACTGCACCTGATACCCCAATACTGAGCCGCTGCTGCCCTATGTGTCCTTATTACTGCACCTGATACCCCAATACTGAGCCGCTGCTGCCGTATGTGTCCCTATTACTACACCTGATACCCCAATACTGAGCAGCTGCTGTCGTATGTGTCCCTATTACTACACCTGATACTCCAATACTGAGCCGCTGCTGCCGTATGTGTCCCTATTACTACACCTGGTACCCCAATACTGAGCAGCTGCTGCCGTATGTGTCCCTATTACTGCACCTGATACCCCAATACTGAGCCGCTGCTGCCGTATGTGTCCCTATTACTGCACCTGATACCCCAATACTGAGCCGCTGCTGCCGTATGTGTCCCTATTACTGCACCTGATACCCCAATACTGAGCAGCTGCTGCCATATGTGTCCTTATTACTGCACCTGATACCCCAATACTGAGCCGCTGCTGCCCTATGTGTCCTTATTACTGCACCTGATACCCCAATACTGAGCCGCTGCTGCCCTATGTGTCCTTATTACTGCACCTGATACCCCAATACTGAGCAGCTGCTGCCATATGTGTCCCTATTACTGCACCTGATACCCCAATACTGAGCCGCTGCTGCCCTATGTGTCCCTATTACTGCACCTCATACCCCAATACTGAGCCGCTGCTGCCGTATGTGTCCCTATTACTACACCTGATACTCCAATACTGAGCCGCTGCTGCAGTATGTGCCCCTATTACTACACCTGGTACCCAATACTGAGCCGCTGCTGCCCTATGTGTCCCTATTACTGCACCTACTGTGTGGTTCTGTGTGGCCTCTAAATTCTAAAGCACCCCTCTAGAATATAGTAATGCCAGGTGCATAGGCCCTAGAAAACAGTGCCCACATGTTGTCCCCTAGAATGTAATAATGCCCTGTGTGTGCCCCTTTGACAGTCACAGTAACCAGAGTTCCCCTATAACAATAAGTACCCACTTTACACTTAATGTCCCGAGTCTCCCCCTGTACAGCTCCCTATACACAGTATGATGCCCCCTCACTGGATATATACTGACCCCTTAATATCCCCAAACTATTTAATGGCTCCAACACTGTATGATGGCCCCGCCACTATAATCCCCACACTGTATGATGGCCCCCTAGATAGCCTCCATATAGCATAATACACCAGATAGTCCTCAATATAGTATAATGCACCCCATAGACAGTCTATGTATTGTAATGCACCACCATAGGCAGTCTTATTTATAATGCACCCCATAGGCAGTCTTATTTATAATGCACCCCATAGGCAGCCTTATTAATAATGCACCCAATAGGCAGTCTTATTTATAATGTACCCCATAGGCAGTTTTATTTATAATGCACCCTCATATGCAGCCTTACTTATAATGCACCCCAAATGCAGCCTTACTTATAATGCACCCCCATATGTAGCCTTAATTATAATGCACCCCCATATGCAGCCGTACTTATAATGCACCCCCATATGCAGCCGTACTTATAATGCACCCCCATATGCAGCCGTACTTATAATGCACCCCCATATGCAGCTGTACTTATAATGCACCCCCATATGCAGCCGTACTTATAATGAACCCCCATATGCAGCCGTACTTATGCACCCCATATGCAGCCATACTTATAATGCACCCCATATGCAGCCGTACTTATAATGCACTCCCATATGCAGCCGTACTTATAATGCACCCCCATATGCAACCATACTTATAATGCACCCCCATATGCAGCCGTACTTATAATGCACCCCATATGCAGCCGTACTTATGCACCCCATATGCAGCCGTACTTATAATGCACCCCCATATGCAGCCGTACTTATAATGCACCCCCATATGCAGCCGTACTTATAATGCACCCCCATATGCAGCCGTACTTATATAGTACTCCCATATGCAGCCGTACTTATAATGCACCCCCATATGTAGCCGTACTTATAATGCACCCCCACATGCAGCCGTACTTATAATGCACCCCATAGGCAGTCTTATTTATAATGCACCCTCATATGCAGCCGTACTTATAATGCACTCCCATATGCAGCTGTACTTATAATGCACCCCCATATGCAGCCGTACTTATAATGCACCCCCATATGCAGCCGTACTTATAATGCACCCCCAAATGCAGCCGTACTTATAATGCACCCCATATGCAGCTGTACTTATAATGCACTCCCCCATATGCAGCCGTACTTATAATGCACCCCATATGCAGCCGTACTTATAATGCAGCTCCATATGCAGCCTTACTTATAATGCACCCCATATGCAGCCGTGCTTATAATGCACCCCCATATGCAGCTGTACTTATAATGCACCCCATATGCAGCTGTACTTATAATGCACCCCCATATGCAGCTGTACTTATAATGCACCCCATATGCAGCCTTACTTACAATGCACCCCACATGCAGCCGTACTTATAATGCACCCCCATATGCAGCCTTACTTATAATGCACCCCCACATGCAGCTGTACTTATAATGCACCCCCATATGCAGCCTTACTTATAATGCACCCCCATATGCAGCCGTACTTATAATGCACTCCCATATGCAGCCGTACTTATAATTGCACCCCCATATGCAGCTGTACTTATAATGCACCCCCATATGCAGCCGTACTTATAATGCACCCCATATGCAGCTGTACTTATAATGCACCCCCATATGCAGCTGTACTTATAATGCACCCCCATATGCAGCCTTACTTATAATGCACCCCCACATGCAGCTGTACTTATAATGCACCCCCATATGCAGCCTTACTTATAATGCACCCCACATGCAGCTGTACTTATAATGCACCCCATATGCAGCCTTACTTATAATGCACCCCCATATGCAGCCGTACTTATAATGCACTCCCATATGCAGCCGTACTTATAATGCACCCCCATATGCAGCTGTACTTATAATGCACCCCCATATGCAGCCGTACTTATAATGCACCCCCATATGCAGCCGTACTTATAATGCACCCCCATATGCAGCCGTACTTATAATGCACCCCCATATGCAGCCTACTTATAATGCACCCCCATATGCAGCCGTACTTATAATGCACCCCATATGCAGCCTTACTTATAATGCACCCCCATATGCAGCCGTACTTATAATGCACCCCATATGCAGCTGTACTTATAATGCACCCCATATGCAGCTGTACTTATAATGCACCCCCATATGCAGCCTGTACTTATAATGCACCCCCATATGCAGCCTGTACTTATAATGCACCCCCAATGCAGCCGTACTTATAATGCACCCCCATATGCAGCCTGTACTTATAATGCACCCCAATAGCAGCTGTACTTATAATGCACCCCCATATGCAGCCTTACTTATAATGCACCCCCATATGCAGCTGTACTTATAATGCACCCCCATATGCAGCCTTACTTATAATGCACCCCCATATGCAGCTGTACTTATAATGCACCCCCATATGCAGCCTACTTATAATGCACCCCCATATGCAGCCGTACTTATAATGCACCCCATTATGCAGCCGTACTTATAATGCACCCCCATATGCAGCTGTACTTATAATGCACCCCCAATGCAGCCTGTACTTATAATGCACCCCCATATGCAGCCGTACTTATAATGCACCCCAATGCAGCCTTACTTATAATGCACCCCCATATGCAGCCTTACTTATAATGCACCCCCATATGCAGCCGTACTTATAATGCACTCCATATGCAGCCGTACTTATAATGCACCCCCATATGCAGCTGTACTTATAATGCACCCCCATATGCAGCGTACTTATAATGCACCCCCATATGCAGCCGTACTTATAATGCACCCCCATATGCAGCCGTACTTATAATGCACTCCCCATATGCAGCCGTACTTATAATGCACCCCCATATGCAGCTGTACTTATAATGCAGCTCCATATGCACCTTACTTATAATGCACCCCATATGCAGCTGTACTTATAATGCACCCCCATATGCAGCTGTACTTATAATGCACCCCCATATGCAGCCGTACTTATAATGCACCCCATATGCAGCCGTACTTATAATGCACTCCCATATGCAGCCGTACTTATAATGCACCCCATATGCAGCCGTACTTATAATGCAGCTCCATATGCAGTCTTATTTATAATGCACCCTCATATGCACCCGTGCTTATAATGCACCCCCATATGCAGCTGTACTTATAATGCACCCCCATATGCAGCCGTACTTATAATGTACTCCATATGCAGCCGTACTTATAATGCACCCATGCAGCTACTATAAGCAGCCCATAGCAGTTATTAATGCACCTCCATATGCAGCCGTACTTATAATGCACCCCATATGCAGCTGTACTTATAATGCACCCTCATATGCAGCCGTGCTTATAATGCACCCCATATGCAGCTGTACTTATAATGCACCCCATATGCAGCCGTACTTATAATGCACTCCATATGCAGCTTACTTATAATGCACCCCCATATGCAGCCGTACTTATAATGCACTCCCATATGCAGCCGTACTTATAATGCACCCCATATGCAGCCGTACTTATAATGCAGCTCCATATGCAGTCTTATTATAATGCACCCTCATATGCAGCCGTGGCTTATAATGCACCCCCATATGCAGCTGTACTTATAATATGCACCCCCATATGCAGCCGTACTTATAATGTACTCCATATGCAGCCGTACTTATAATGCACCCCCATATGCGGCTGTACTTATAATGTACCCCATATGCAGCCGTACTTATAATGCACCCACATATGCAGCCGTACTTATAATGCACCCCCATATGCAGCCGTACTTATAATGTACTCCATATGCAGCCGTACTTATAATGCACCCACATATGCAGCCGTACTTATAATGCACCCACATATGCAGCCGTACTTATAATGCACCCCATATGCGCTGTACTTATAATGTACCCCCATATGCAGCCGTACTTATAATGCACTCCCATATGCAGCCGTACTTATAATGCACCCCCATATGCAGCCGTACTTATAATGCACCCCCATATGCAGCCGTACTTATAATGCACCCCATATGCAGCCGTACTTATAATGCACCCACATATGCAGCCTTACTTATAATGCACCCCCTATGCAGCCTTACTTATAATGCACCCCCATATGCAGCCGTACTTATAATGCACCCCATATGCAGCCGTACTTATAATGCACCCCCATATGCAGCCGTACTTATAATGCACCCCCATATGCAGCCGTACTTATAATGCACCCCCATATGCAGCCTTACTTATAATGCACCCCCATATGCAGCCTTACTTATAATGCACCCCCATATGCAGCCGTACTTATAATGCACCCCATATGCAGCCTTACTTATAATGCACCCCCATATGCAGCCGTACTTATAATGCACCCCCATATGCAGCCGTACTTATAATGCACCCACATATGCAGCCTTACTTATAATGCACCCCCATATGCAGCCTTACTTATAATGCACCCCATATGCAGCCGTACTTATAATGCACCCCCATATGCAGCCGTACTTATAATGTACTCCATATGCAGCCGTACTTATAATGCACCCCCATATGCGGCTGTACTTATAATGTACCCATATGCAGCCATACTTATAATGCACCCCCATATGCAGCCGTACTTATAATGCACCCCCATATGCAGCCGTACTTATAATGTACTCCATATGCAGCCTTACTTATAATGCACCCCCATATGCAGCCATACTTATAATGCACCCCCATATGCAGCCGTACTTATAATGTACTCCATATGCAGCCGTACTTATAATGCACCCCCATATGCAGCCGTACTTATAATGTACTCCACATGCAGCCGTACTTATAATGCACTCCCCATATGCAGCCTTACTTATAATGTACTCCATATGCAGCCGTACTTATAATGCACCCCCATATGCAGCCGTACTTATAATGTACTCCATATGCAGCCGTACTTATAATGCACCCCCATATGCAGCCGTACTTATAATGCACTCCCCCATATGCAGCCTTACTTATAATGCACCCCCATATGCAGCCGTACTTATAATGCACCCCCATATGCAGCCGTACTTATAATGTACTCCATATGCAGCCGTACTTATAATGCACCCCCATATGCAGCCGTACTTATAATGTACTCCATATGCAGCCTTACTTATAATGCACCCCCATATGCAGCCGTACTTATAATGCACTCCCCCATATCAGCCGTACTTATAATGTACTCCATATGCAGCCGTACTTATAATGCACTCCCCCATATGCAGCCGTACTTATAATGCACCCCATATGCAGCCGTACTTATAATGTACTCCATATGCAGCCGTACTTATAATGCACCCCCATATGCAGCCGTACTTATGCACCCCATATGCAGCCGTACTTATAATGCACTCCCATATGCAGCCGTACTTATAATGCACCCCCATATGCAGCCGTACTTATAATGTACTCCATATGCAGCCGTACTTATAATGCACCCCATATGCAGCCGTACTTATAATGCACTCCCCCATATGCAGCCTTACATATAATGCACCCCATATGCAGCCGTACTTATAATGCACCCCCATATGCAGCCGTACTTATAATGTACTCCACATGCAGCCGTACTTATAATGCACCCCCATATGCAGCCTTACTTATAATGCACCCCCATATGCAGCTGTACTTATAATGCACCCCCATATGCAGCTGTACTTATAATGCACTCCCATATGCAGCCGTACTTATAATGTACTCCATATGCAGCCGTACTTATAATGTACTCCACATGCAGCCTTACTTATAATGCACTCCCCCATATGCAGCCGTACTTATAATGCACCCCCATATGCAGCCGTACTTATAATGCACTCCCCCATATGCAGCCTTACTTATAATGCACCCCCATATGCAGCCGTACTTATAATGCACCCCCATATGCAGCCGTACTTATAATGCACTCCCCATATGCAGCCTTACTTATAATGCACTCCCCCATATGCAGCCGTACTTATAATGCACCCCCATATGCAGCCGTATTATAATGCACTCCCCCATATGCAGCCTTACTTATAATGCACCCCCATATGCAGCCGTACTTATAATGTACTCCATATGCAGCCTTACTTATAATGCACCCCCTTTACAAAAATAATAAATCCTGTACTCACCTCTCTTGCTCCTGCGCTGCTCACTGCTCTCCCTCTCAGCGTCTGACTGCCGGCGCCGGGCAGTGACGTCATCGCGCCCGCTGTCAGACGCTGAGAGGGGGATTATGGGAGAGGAGGAGCGCTCGCTCCTTCTCTCTCAATGCGGTCAGCTGTATTGGCTAGATGCCGATACAGCTGACCCTGCGATGACGGGCGGGGGGCCCACTGCTGGCGCCGGGCCCCCCACCACCTGCTCAGGGGCCCCATAGCGGCCGGGCGGCAGAGCAGGGAGAATGATTCTCCCTGCTCTGCCGCAGAAAGTAACTGTGTCGACGCGCTGTGCATGCCGATACAGTTACAGTAGCGTAGCTCCAGGTGGGCCCCCTCAGAGCGCTGAGCCCGGGGCCACCGCCTCCTCTGCCCCCCCGATAGCTACGCTACTGGTTCTATTTTTAGACATGTCACTCGAAGCGAGAATCACCGAGCTACGACTTGCCTACTTTGGACGCATCATACAAAGAGAGTGATCATTGGAGAAGGAAATCGTGGTCGGAAGACTAGAAGAAACAAGCAGAAGAGTAAGACCAGCAACCTGATGTCTTGATACTATCAAAATAATGGTGGAGATTGGAGAAGACCCTGGTGGACCTATCTAGTTTTGCCCAAGATCCTACAGAGCATTCATCCGTCAAGGTGCCTTGGTTCAAGGTCGAGCTGAAGGCCAATAAATAATAATAATAATAATAATGGTACTGCCATGCTGACCTATTCAGTACCAATGCTATATTGACCTGACTAATGGCAGCAGCACCTAACAATGCTCGGAGCTGGATTGTTTCGCTCCATGTATTGCTTACACCTGGCCCCTGCCTAAGCCGCTAAAAAAGTTGCTTAAGGCTATAATATATAATAATAATAATGGTACTGCCATGCGAACCTATTCAGTACCAGTGCTATATTGACTGACTGACTTAACAATGCTCAGAGTTGTAGTGTTTCGCTCCATATATTGCTTACACCTGGCCCCTGCCTAAGCAGATATTAAAAAGTTGCTGAAGGCCATAATATAATAATAATGGTACTGCCATACGGACCTATTCAGTACCAGTACCAGTGCTATATTGACTGACTGACTTAACAATGCTCTGAGTTGGAGTGTTTCGCTCCATATATTGCTTACACCTGGCCCCTGCCTAAGCAGATATTAAAAAGTTGCTGAAGGCTGTAATATAATAATAATGGTACTGCCATGACGGACCTATTCAGTACCAGTACCAGTGCTATATTGACTGACCTCCTTAACAATGCTCGGAGTTGGAGTGTTTCGCTCCATATATTGCTTACACCTGGCCCCTGCCTAAGCAGATATTAAAAAGTTGCCGAAGGCCGTAATATAATAATAATGGTACTGCCATACGGACCTATTCAGTACCAGTACCAGTGCTATATTGACTGACTGACTTAACAATGCTCGGAGTTGGAGTGTTTCGCTCCATATATTGCTTACACCTGGCCCCTGCCTAAGCAGATAATCAAAAGTTGCCGAAGGCCGTAATATAATAATAATGGTACTGCCATGCTGACCTATTCAGTACCAGTACCAGTGCTATATTGACTGACTGACTTAACAATGCTCAGAGTTGGAGTGTTTCGCTCCATATATTGCTTACACTTGACCCCTGCCTAAGCAGATATTAAAAAGTTGTGCTACCGCCAAAAGATGGCGTTATCACAAGCCGCCAAGCAACAACTAAAGATAAAAATAGCAAGTTTATTAGAAAAAATGATTAAGAAAAATATATATAAACTATATACAATGTCAAGGTCTGATAAGAAGGAAAAAGGAAAACGTGAAAAGATGGGCAGGGTCTAATGTGGGGTCTGGGGGCAACAAATGGGAGCCCCAGTATAAATGCCAAGATCAACAGCATCAAATATTAACATACAAAAAAACAATCAATATGCTGGTAAAGACCTAATAACATCAAAATACATGGAAAATAGTATGTATAAATTTCAAAATAGAAGTAGATGGAGCTTACCAGTGTTGTCTAGCTTGTAAGCACTGCACTGAAGCTGGTTGAGATTAGCAGGTAACAGGCCATTCCAACAATCCCGGCTAGCTTCAGAACAGCGCTTACAAGCTCAATAGAAAAATCTCTTAAATCAAACCAGGTGTTTGCTTCCCCCATCTGCAGGGGCAGAGACCCTGATTCCAGCAATGTGTCACTTACTGGGCTGCTTGCTGCAGTTTATATTGAAAAATATTTTCACTGCTGTAGAACTAACAGTTCTCTGAATGCTGTGCCTTGTATAACCCCACCCACACCACTGATTGGCAGCTCTGTCTACACTGTGCATAGGCGGAAAGCTGCCAATCAGTGGTGGGGGCAGGGTTATACAGATCAGGTGGACTATATAGCACAAAACAATCCATCTTCTTGCGATGATCTCCTGCTGGAAAAAACAGTGATTTTTATCAAAATTACAACAAACAGCCCAGTTTAGTGACACATCGCTGGAATCAGGGTCTCTGTCTCTATATTATTCTGCTCTCATATTAGGTGACAAAAAATGCTTACAGATTCCCTTTAACTGTACAGTAGTGTGGCTTGGTTCTCCTGGTCCATCTGCAGAGTATAGACAAGATGATATAGCCTATATGTCACAGTCACGCTACCGACAATCATACACGGCAATGTATAGTTTGTAGGTGCATAGTCTCAGCAGGTGCCGAAGGAGATGTTTCTGCAATGATATGTAAAATATGCAATGATATCCTTCGTACAGGTCATCAATGTCTGATCAGTGGGTGTGCGATACCCGGGACCCCTGCCGAACAGCTGCTCCTGATGTCGGCGGCAGCCGGAACTGCTCCATTTATGGAATAGTGGCCATGATCGGGTACTGCACATCCACCCCCTACTGATTTGAATAGGGCGCGGATGCGCGGCACCTATACTGCTGACCAATGCAGCTCTGCTACTGAGCAGTCCGGCCACCGCCAACACCAGGAACAGCAGATCGGCAGGGATTCCCGGTGTCGCGCGCCCACCGATCAGCCATTGATGACCTATCCTACGTATGGGCCATCAATGTTAACGTCCCGGACAATCCCTTTAAAGTCTCTGCTTTCTGCACAGCAGAGCATGGTTAGAGGGTCAGAGGGTGCACAGTGCTTGAGCTCAGCAACGATTTGCAAACCGATATTACATGGCTGAGGCTTTCAGTTCTGTATTGCCAAACCTTGTGTTTAGCAATGCACAGAAGTACAAAGCTTGACTCATACATTTTTCATGGTAATTACCACACTGTACAAACAGTAGTCTAAAGCCTTTCCTGTCTCTGCGCCTCCCTACACATCCCCGCGATCTGGCCAGATCTTCACTACCACTTTATGATACGGTCTAGGCTGTGATTGTGGCATCCGGTGGACACGCACATGGAAGCAGCTAATTCTAGGTGAATATAAATAGTCTTTCCACCGTCGGCAGAGTTCACATGATGTCACCGCCGGCAGAAGGGGTTAAGTATTTTTTTTTATATTGTGTTGATTGCACATTGACATATCACCCCACCACTTTTCCTTTTCCTTAAACTTGCGGTCAGTCACTCTGTGTGACTGTGTGACAGGGTGACAGCGCACTCATCTTCTGAGATCCGACAAACCCATTTATCAGATTTAAAGGGAACCTTTCACCAGGTTTTTCCCATATAAAGAACGGCCAGCACCTTTAAGTCCTCTGTTACAGCATGCTAGAATTCTATATACTGTATATATACAGAGTGGAATGGGGATATATAAATATATATATATATATATACAGTTGTGCTCAAAAGTTTACAAACCCCGGTAGAATTTTTGCTTTCTTGGCCTTTTTTCAGAAAATATGAATGATAACACCAAAACGTTTTCTCCACTCATGGTTAGTGGTTGGGTGAAGCCATTTATTGTCAAACTACTGTGTTTTCTCTTATTAAATCATAATAACAACTCAAAACATCCAAATGACCCTGATCAAAAGTTCACATACCCCATTTCATAATACCGTGTATTGCCCCCTCTAACATCAATGACAGCTTGAAGTCTTTTGTGGTAGTTATGGATGAGGTTCTTTATTTTCTCAGATGGTAAAGCTGCCCACTCTTCTTGGCAAAAAGCCTCCAGTTCCTGTAAATTCCTGGGCTGTCTAGCATGAACTGCGTGCATGAGATCTCCCCAGAGTGGCTCAATGATATTGAGGTCAGGAGACTGAAATGGCCACTCCAGAACCTTCACTTTGTTCTGGTGTAGACAATGACAGTTCGACTTGGCCTTGTGTTTTGGATCGTTGTCAAGTTGGAACGTCCAAGTACGTCCCATGCGCAGCTTCCGGGCTGATGATTGCAAATTTGCCTCCAGTATTTGCCGATTACTTGCTGCATTCATCTTTCCTTCAACTTTGAAGAAGTTTCCTGTGCTTTTGTAGCTCACACATCCACAAAACATCAGCGATCCACCTCCGTGCTTTACAGTAGGAATGGTGTTCCTTTCATCATAGGCCTTGTTGACCTCTCTCCAAATGTAAAGTTTATGGTTGTGGCCAAAAAGTTCAATTTTGGTCTCATCACTCCAAATTACCTTGTCTCTGTGCTGTTTTGTGTATTGTAGGTGAGATACTTTGTGGCATTTGCGCAGTAATGGCTTACTTCTGGAGACTCAACGTCCATTTTTCTTCAAGTGCCTCCTTATTGTGAATCTTGAAACAGCCACACGCTAGTTTTCAGAGAGTCCAGTATTTCAGCTGATGTTATTTGTGGGTTTTTCTTTGCATTCCGAACAATTTTCCTGGCAACTGTTGACAAAATCTTTGTTGATCTACCTGACCATGGTTTTGTTTTTACAGAGTCCCTGATTTTCCATTTGTTAATCACAGTTTGCACACTGATGACTGGCATTATCAAGAGCATAGTACTGTCGTGTATTCTTTGTTCATCTTTTATGTCACAGGTACACCATACACCATTGCAAGACTGAGTACAGCAACAAGTGACAAGGTAATGTAGTAGACTGACTCACTCAGCTGCACATAGAGGTAGACTCGGGAACATTGTCCCTTTAAATTTGCATCTGGTTTATTAAGAGTACTGCATAAACCAGTGGAAAGCTAGCAAAACAAACACGGCCTTCCGGCCTAACAAGAAAACAAAAATGTAACATTAGGCACAGTCCTTGTTGCTACGGGAATCCGTCCGCTTCAGGAACAAACATCACAAGTTTCAGCTTTCCATTACATGAAAACACAGCTCCAAAGCTTGCACTTCCAGGCCCACCCAACACTGAATGCTCTAGAAGGCTGAGTATTTATCCTTTTGACCCCTGTCTCTCTACAGCTGTTTAATCAACATAGCACTAAACATGGTTGATTAACCCCTCTCAGCACTTAGTGTGCTGGAGCATTTTCTTAGATTTTTATTACTGGAGCTGAGAACCTCAATGCTTCATATCTCCCCTCCAGTACATTGCTGATGAAGTATAAATACTTTGACAAAGTCACTGGCAAAGTCTCTCCTAGGCAAAGATTTCAAAGCAGAAACTTGGGTGTAATGATGTTTCTTGTAAAGCACAAAGAAATGGGCAACATTGAGAAATGTAGGTGCAGTGGAAACTTGGGGCAGAAGGAGAAGACACATCATGCTTTCTCCACTTCAAAATTGGAAGATGTTCAGCATTGCCATCAGCTCAAAACTGGCCGCAACTAGAAGGACGCAGCTCAGAGGTCAGGCCTCTGTAGGCATCATTTTATCTCTTCCAGGCCTACTTGTTCTCCTTTACACCGAGGACAGTTCTTAATGACATTGATTCTATGTTTGGGGTCATTGTCCTGCTGCAGAATAAATTTGGAACCAGTTTCGAAAAATTCCAAAATCTCGGCAAGAAAAATCAGTATGAACACTCACTATCTCAGTATTTCAGTTCCGTAGGTTTACCAAAAGTCCTACAAAAACACAAATAATACAATGAGTTCTTCCAAGCCTGTTCTATCTTTTGTGCGCTGCGCTCCATTTGTGAGTCACCCAGATAATACATAGTTTTGATAATATATAATTATTACCCAAATGCTGTCGCCCTTTTCCAGCCCGTTAACAATGTACAAAGGTTTAATACAGATATAAATGTGAAGGACTATTTTCTCTTTATCTCTTAAACCAATTAATTCTCCCTTTTGCGGCATTTTTTACAATCCTATTAGGAGGAATTAGGTAATTCTTTGTTGACAACTCTGATTTTATTCACATTTCTAAATTAGACTTTAACCTTCAACTCTAAGAGCAGAGACATTCAATTATTGTAATTAACAAATCTGCTTTTAATGGAAATATATTATTATAAAAAAGTGAACTTTACATCTAAAATTCAATACAGCTAATAAACCTAACCGCTTTACAGATAGAAAATGATGCTCTCATTGTTATGGTTTCTTTTTTTAGCTGATAGTCTTATTTGAATACATGGAATCGACCACGTGATATTTATGGTAATTTCCTAATTATATATCCATTTTGTACAGGACAACAAAAAATCTAAAATTATAGTATACATATTATATATATATATATTTACATAATATAGCAGTATTATTTAGACATTGTATGGTGGTGTCATGGATAACACTGGATAGATCACGCAATTCCCGCCGGTGCCACTAGTTTGACAGGGGATGCAAATCCTCCAACCATCAGGACAATTATGCAATTAACTAACGAGTTTCCACTACTAGGCTGATTATTGGTAAACTCACAGAGAGCGTATGGAATATATACCTCCGATTCCCTCCCATGGAATATATATATATATATATTATATATCTATATATATATATATATACGCTAATAGGGTCACTGCCAATTCCACAATAACAATAAAACTACTAGCTGCCGCCACCAATCATTTATAGAGGCCGGTTGGACACGCGTTACAGGTAGCATATGGCTTCAGGGGTGCGGTTTACGGAAAAAGAGGAACAGAGCTATTAAATTTTATATATTTAATCTGGAAAAGTAGTCAGTGTTTATAAAAATATATACAAATATATTTCAAAATGGGAACAAAACAATACGGTAAATATAAAATAAAAGGGATAACAAAAGAAAAAGTTCTAAATTTGTGTCACAAAAATGGCTCAGAGCATAGCAGAGGGAGGTACTTCTTAGCAAAATGGACAGAACCCACAGCAATCTGTGCCTTCCCGGACTGACAAAATACAAATACTCAAATTCAGCTTTTTATAAGATCAAGGTTATTCCCACATACCTCCCATGGGTGACCTCATATACAGGCTTGTCATGAGATGGTGTAGATCTTTTAGAAGTTTATGAGATCATAATTTTTTTTTTTTTTTAATAAATTGCATATGTTGTTAGTTTGAACTTTTGCAGACGCAGCAAAAACAAATATTTTTTTAGTATTGTAACATATAGCACAAATTGCTGTCTCCTATGAAGCCTAGCGCATGGGAGGACTTCAAAGAAGCACCAAGATAACAGCCGTGTGGGCCATCAACATGCCTCCCCTGCCATGTCATCCCTTCTGCACCCTGCGATTACCTTGCAGGGGAGATAAGTACAAGCTCTGGTTGCTGCTGTTAGAGGCGGATGCTGGCTGTATAACACAGCTAGCATCAGCCGTGTATGGAGCTACGTGGTAGCTCATTGGTTAGCTCTGTTTGCTTTGCAGGAGTTCAGGGTTCAAATCCCACCAAGGACAGCATCTGCAAGAAGTTTATATATAGACCAATATTATCTGTGATACATCATATCCCGAAAAGAGAAGAGATCTATGATTTAGATAAAAACTCCAAAGTTTATTAAGAATTTTCATAAAATATATAGAATAAAATATGATTAAAACAAGGATACCTTAGAAGGACCTGACTATTGCTGCAGAAACAGATATATTACTGGACCCAGAGAAATATACAGAAGATCATAGACAAAATATAATGCTAGTGCAGAAAGAATCGTATATACTATGTCTCCACCTTTTATTTCACATTTTACTATATCCGGTAACTTTTTACTAAACTCACTTCTCTCCCAGATCAATAGGTAATAATTAATAATGGGAATTTTTAAACCTGACAGCAAGTAAAATGTTGATGGTCTCAGGAAAATTAAAATGGTCTGGATGGTCCCTTTACCTCGACGCGCGTTTCGCCAGTTTGGCTTCTTCTTGGAAGTTTGTATGTTCTTCCCATATTTGTAGGGGTTTCCTTTGGGTTTTCCAGTTTGCTCCCACACTCCAAAAACATATTGTGAGCTCCAATGGGGACATCAATGACAATATCTGTAAAGCGCTGTGAAATATGATGGTGCTATATAAGTAAGCAAACTGGCTCTCCAGGGGATTGAGTGACATTATTATGTCAAGCGATCCCTGCAACCAATCAGCTCTGACTTTACTCTCCTCTCATACGGACGTAATTGGCATCTGGAAGAAGTGAGAGCTGCTCTCTCACGTCCTCTTGATTTGTCCTAAGGCCAGGAGAGTGAAGCCATCAGCACTCTTTAGCTTGTGACATAATAATGTCACACAAGCCTTGGGAGAGTCGCTGGAGCGGTACCAGCACCGGAGGTGAGTATTGTTTTACTAGGGTGAAAAAAACATAAGGATTCAGTAGGTCTTATCTGAGTATAGACAACTACTTTAAGCCAGTAGATAGGCAGGCATGGCATAAATGTACGTATAGGCAAATAGGTTATTTTAACCTTTTTTGTTTTTCCTTTAAAAAAATCATTATCACAGGATAATCGTTTACTGTAGATTAGTCCGTCGTATACAAGTTACCTTGTTTCATACGCTGTTGGGAAAATGGGATTACGCTAAGGAAACTGATGATAGGCAAACTTTTTGCTAGACAGGAATACAATTATGTTATTTTCTTGACTCACGAGAAGCAGCTGTTCTTCAAACATCTGCTAACTGTGGATACGGAAAATTGAAAAATATTTCATATTTATGCCATCGTATACAGCCCAAAGCTATAAAAAAAAATGGGTTATGAAATATGTTCAGCTGAATACGTTTTAAATATGAATAATATTTCCAGAAATCTTTCGTCTCGGGTTATTTTCCAAAATAGCCGTCTCCACATTCCCAGCTTGTTTAACACAGAGATAAAAATTTCATTGTTGCACCTACTGAAGCTGTAACAACATAATATCCTAAAAAAAAAAAAGAGTCAGTAACCGACTACACGATCATGGTACATCTATCGGGAAGAGAAAAATGTTTACGAGCAAAAAATACTGAACAAAAGTGTTGCAAATGACATGTTTAAAAAAAATATATACATATATTTAAAAATTACAAATTCTAAAATTCATATATAAGAAGTGATAAAAATTTGTAATTTTAAGAATAATCTTTAACTTTTTTTTTCTTTTTATTTATCTAATAAGCTCTTAAGCACTAAAAATAATAATTTAGCCGGATATTGTAAATGATCATGTGTGTCTCGAATATTAGCGATATTGTTTTTCAACTTGCTCATTTTAGTGGTTTGGATTTTACCTCCATAACAGCTTGAACATCTTGTGTTAACCCGCTATGATAGCAGTAATTAATTGGCATGGACTATGGAAGCTGAGGTCAGCAGCATCAGGGTTTTCAGCTTCTTCCCTTATTTGGCTTTGGCAGGCGAAACAAGTTTTTTGGCTTGCTCTTTTGATAGCTCTGGCATGCTCTGGGCACAATATTTTTGATAACCAGTAGCATCTGGGTCTTCAGCTGGTTCCTGGCAAACTCTATACCCTCGCTATTTTCTCCTGGTTATTGTCAGTCCTATGGTGAGACAGGAAGGTTGCATATGTTTTGGGTTTCGCTACAGAATTTTTCAACTTACTTAAAGGGAATCTGTCACCCCATTTTTCGACTATGAGATGAGGCCACTGCCATCAGGGGCTTCTCTACTGCATTCTGTAATGCTGTAGATAAGCCCCCGATGTAACCTGAAAGAGAAGAAAAACGAGTTAGATTATATTCACCCAGGGGCGGTACGGCATCCGATTTGGTCCGGAGGGAGTCATGGTCCGGTCCGGCGCCTCCCATCTTCTAGCGATGACGTCCTCTTCTTAGCTTCCTGTCGCGGCTCCTGCGCAGGCGCACTGCTCTACCCTGTTTGAGGGCAGAGTAAAGTACTGCAGTGCACAGGCGCCGGACCTCTCTGACCTTTCCCGGCGCCTGCGCACTGCAGTTCTCTGCTCTGCCCTCAACAGGGCAGCGCAGTGTGCCTGCGCCGGAGCCGTGACTGGAAGCAAAGAAGAGGACGTCATCGCTAAAAGATGGGAGGCGCCGGATGGACCAAGACTCCCTTTGGACCGAATCGGATGACGTACCGTCCCTGGGTGAGTATAATCTAACTCGTTTTTCTTCTCTTTCAGGTAACATCGGGGGCTTATCTTCGGCATTGCAGAATGCTGTAGATAAGCCCCTGATGGCGGTGGCTTCATCTCATAGTCGAAAAAAGGGGTGACAGATTCCCTTTAAAGGGAGCCTGTCACCAGAAATAATGCCGTTAATCTGCAGGTTAATAGAGTTATTGTGCTGTCCAGTGTCTACTTGCAGCCGAATTTAGCGTTGAGAAAATTATCTTTATTCTCCCTGCCAGAATTTGGTATTCAGTCATAGAGCGCCGTTTCAGTCACCGCTCTGATTATACAGAGTAACCACGCCCCCGTTCCTGACTGACACTGGCTCTACAGCTGCCAGTCAGGGCTTTGGATGTGGTTATGGCGGCTGTTCTGTATACTCAGAGCGGTGACTGAAACGGCACTCTATGACTGAATACCAAATGCTGGAGAAGAGAATAAAGATCATTTTCTCCCGCTGTATTCGGTTGTGTACAGGCACCCGAACAGCATCATAACACTGATAACTTGCAGATTAACTGCATATCTGTAGGTTAACAGCATTATTTCTGGTGACAGGTTCAGGTTCCCTTTAACATTTTCATCTATTTGTATTTCGGAATCTCTTCATTCAGTCAAGATAATATTTCCAAGAATTGCACTTTGTGGTAAGTCCCATTTTTTAATACTGTTGAAGTTTATTTCAGTCCATAAACCAAACAGTAAAATCACCTATAAAATATGGTAAATGGTAAGTTAAAAATCATGTAAAATTGTCAAGAGTACGAAAAGAGAAGTGGAAATCTAGGGTTGTTCGAAGACAAGATTTTAGATATAACCAAATCTGGGACAATTTGCTCTACACATATTTCCATCTAAAGGGAAAGTACAACCAAACATGCCTGTTAGAGAAATTTTGGTGAAGTAAATTTTTATATCATGACTACCACCAACGAGGAAGATCAACAATGAAGACATAGAAGCGGTCAACAGCTTCATTTTTCTTGGCTCCCTCATTAATCACAACGATATCAGAGATCAAGTGTCAGATTCCATTACAGCCTGTATCCATGGTGAGCATTGGCCATATAGAGAAGTGTAAGGACATTTAAATCATTATTAAACAAAGAATGATCACTGCCATTGTGTTCCCAGTAGCAACTTATGGCTGTATGACATGGAATCTCAAAGAAGATAGAAGAAAAATCGATGCACTTGAGTTGTGGTGCTGGAGAAGACTTCATTGAATCTCATGGACAGTTAGGATCACCAACAGAGATGTTCTTGATCATATTAACCCAGAGATGTCCCTGGAAGGCTAGATCACCAGATGGAAACTCACCTATTTTGGACTTGTGATGTGGGCAAGTTGATTAGAAATGGGGGTACTACTAGGAATGCGCAGTGGTAAAAGGAAACAAGGGAGATCAAAGGCCTCGTAGCTGGATAACATCACGAATGACACAAGAATGAACATCAGGCAATGGAAAGAAGGTGTGGAAAGCAAGAAATGATGGTAAGAAATGGCCTATAGAGTATCCAAGAGTCACAAACTGATAGAATAAAAAATTTACGATTTGCTCATATCTATAGTTCTAGATATTTGTTTATGCAATGAAAACCAAAATATCCATCTAGGAGTCTCCAACCACCATCTGGAAATACCCGTTTGTCATGCCAAACCAATAATGAAAGTTTATTGGGGGTTCACAGGGCTGATAGCCATCAACTCACAAATGGTTTTACAAACAGCCATTTAATATCTGTCTCTGCCCTTAGAAACTGGGATGAGATTGTTTACAGTAAGAGTTTAGACTCGATGTTGTAATAAGAAATTTTCTAAAACCAACATTAGTTTTATCCAATGATGTACAGGTTCAATGATTATAAACTAGATGTCCCAGAGAAGAGGTTGTCCATGTGTTGCTTTTTTCTCAAAACAACAGTACCCCTTTCTACGAGCTGTGTCTGCCATTGACGCTTCAGCTCCATTGAAGCGAGTGGTATAGAGTGGTAATACAACTCACAACCTGTCGACTGGGGCAGTGATGTTTTTGGGAGAAATCGGCTATGATTTTCAAATCATCAACAACTTTGATAAGATATTTGATAAGTAAGACATTCACAAGATGAGGAGTTGTCCACCTTTATGGACAATTTGTTATTACTTAAATGTATATACTTGCAGGTGAAAAAATTTTTTCCTGTTGGTTTTCAGTAAAAAAATTTGCACTGTTTGCCACCAATAGCCTCTGTATTAGGCCACGTTCACATGGTCAGTATTTTACATCAGTATTTGTAAGCCAAAACCAGGAGTGGGTGATAAATCCAGAAGTGGTGACGTGTTTCTATCATACTTTTCCTTTGATTGTTCACTCCTGGTTTTGGCTTACAAATACTTATGTGAAATACTGACCAAATATTGAACGCGTGAACGTGGCCTTACACTGTCTATTGATGGCTGCAGAATGAGTTAACTATTCTGAAAGTTCTTTCTTTTCTCTGAGCTCATCTCAGCTAATTTATAACCACAGTCCACATCAAAGTTGGACATGTGGGAAGCAATGAGCCTGTAAAAGCCAATCGGTACAAAATATCTGATGAAAAACAAAAACATGCATTTAATTAAAGAAAAAATGTTACCATAGGTGGAAAATCCCTAAATGTTGTGTTGCTGGTCCACCTGTGAGTCCCTCATTAAAATTCCAATTACCAACCACTAGAGTCGTCGTCATCTACTTGCATTGAGTTGATGAACTCTATTCATAGTGTACAGTACTTATCATTTGCAAATTTTTTCCTGACCCTACGCTCAAAACTCGGTAAAGCTGTAGCCGAATGTTCACTTTGCATTCTTGCTCCATTTTTGATGCCAGTCAAAACCTGATGTCTTGACAATAAAAAGTCGGCAACCAAAACACAGATTTCCCTTTCTTTCTACATTTTTGCTGCAATTTAGTTACGTATTTTGTTGCATTTTTCAGGATCTCAAAGTTCAGCTTTGCTTCCACCTTGGAAGAATGAACAATACAAGGCGTTAGGTCACCAATGCAAGAAGTATGTGAGATGCGTCGAGAGCGACCTCTGGACATGGACCTACTTCCACAATGAGTAGTCGTCTCTGCTTTTAACACATGAAAGTTATTTTTTGACTTGATTAAAGCTGAAAATTCCATGTTCCTGGAATATAGATCCGTAAGGAGCCTTCATATATGTAAAGCGGATTAATATAGTTCCCCTGTTTTTCTGCTTGTTGTACAGAGTTATTTCATCCTTGACCTTGGCCCTGTCTGTACAAAGTCCTTAATTTGCTAAAACCGAAATTTCGGATGATATTATTTTTTTATAAGCTTGGATGGTCATTATAGTCACACGACAAAGGCACCTGTCAAACTGTCTAAACGTGCAAACCTCCTCTCACTGGTTTCGGGTCTGTATGAATATTTACAATGTTGAAGACAGAATCAATTTATTGCACCTGCAAAATCCTCTGTGAAGGGCATATTAACCCTTTCTGCTTAAATTGTCTAAAGTAGTCAGTTTTTGCTATTTTCGATTTTTCTAGAGGAAATTTGAATATTCGTTTAATCTTATGAATGTGTATTTTTAAGCTCAACAATGAGTTTTAAGTTACTGAAAAAATGAGATTATTTCACTTTATTAGCAGAGAAATTTTTCAAAAATCTAGATAAGGATGCATTCTTTCATGTAAATAGTCATCACCTTTTTAACTAACTTTGCAAACAATCAATAGTACAAGTGAATTTTAGCAATGTTGTAATACTTTACATCTTTTTAGCAAAATATGCTTCTTTCTCCACTTATGCGCCACTCCCACTCTTCCCTCTGCTTCCTATCATCATCATTTTGTCATGGGTGCATCGCCACGAAGATCGTCGCGATTGCACATTCTGACTTCTCACAGCTGAGCTGCTGTTTCTTTGTGTTTGGTAATGAGAGAGTTAATTTTACCTAGCTCTTTGCTAAGACTAGGTCCAGCCTCGCCCGGCTGCTTTGGATTATGTTCTAATTAGTTTCCTTTATATTCCTGCCAGTCTGGGTGTTTGATGCCGGTGAAAGCATTCATATAGTTTAGCAGACTGGATCGGTTCTGGGAATACTTAAGCTAAGAGCTCCTTAGTTGTTTTTACTCTTACAGCTTATAGTTTATCTCTGAGACCTAAGGTGTTCCTACTGTGTGTGAGTGTTGTATGTAAGACTTTATTTACTTTATTTCTTATCTTTCTTGTTTGTCTTTCTGTTCATTAACCATTACCTGGTCATTCCCTTTGGTGGTATTCAGGGTCCTTCTTAGGACTAGAATACAGTTGGCAGGGATTGATAGGAGACAGGGTTTACGCTGGTGGCCTGGATCTCTGTACCTTTAACAGTACCTCCAGGTTGAGGGATTAGTTAGGACCCCAGTTAGGGTCAGCTTAGACCCCGGTCACCCTCTAGCCGGAGACAGCGTATAACGGATTCCGTTCTGACCCACTGGACTTTCTGTCAGGTAAATCTATGTTATCATATAGCTATGCGCATGTTATATAGTATGTTGCCCTTTTGATATAGATTATTGTCATCACATATATATATCTGCTATACAGCGTGACATTTTCACCGGCCATACTAAAGATTCTCCCCAGCTATCATGGATCCAGTAGCCCAGCTGGCCCGGCAGTTGCAGGGATTGTCCATGGAGTTGGCAGACATTAAGTCCAAGGTTTTGTCCCCCCCGGAGCAAACCAGATCTGAACCTAAGGTTGCTCTCCCGGACAGGTTCACTGGTGGGCGGGACAAATTTTTTACTTTCCGGGAGGCATGTAAATTGTACTTTCGGCTGCGGCCTCGGTCATCTGGGAGTGAAGAGCAGAGGGTGGGAATTGTTATCTCGCTCTTACAAGGGGATCCTCAATCTTGGGCGTTCTCTATTCCTCCAGGCTCCCCAGATCTCCAGTCAGTGGATCGATTTTTTACTGCCCTGGGTCTGGTATATGATGATCCGGATCGAGTCTCCCTTGCTGAAACAAGGTTACGTAAAATACGGCAAGGAAATCGTCCAGCGGAGGAATATTCTTCTGAGTTCCGTAGATGGGCAACAGATACTCAGTGGAATGACCCAGCTCTTAGGAGCCAGTTTTGTCAAGGGTTGTCTGACAAATTAAAGGATGTGTTAGCTCAGTATGATTCTCCTCCATCACTGGAGGCTGCTATGGCCCTCGCTATTCGCATTGATAGACGTCTTCGGGGAAGACGCGAGGTAACTCCGCCCCCCGTGATGACTCCACCTACTACTAAAGTCCCTTATACTGAGGTTCCCCTGGTCTGTTCTGAGGAACCCATGCAGTTGGGAGGGACATCATTTTGTAGGAGGGAATCAGCGGTGCGCCGCAAGACTAGAAGGTGTTTCTTTTGCGGGAGAGAGGGACATTTTGTTGGGGGGTGTCCATCCCGGACCTCTTTGAACCAAGGAGTTAACCTGGGAGTGTGTATTTCGTCCCCAAATCCCTCTCAGTTTCTCGTGCCTGCGGAGGTGGTGATTGGTACTAGAACTGAGAGGATTTCTGTTTTTCTTGATAGTGGGTCCGGGGCTAATTTGGTGGACACTCGGTTTGCCCAGGTGCATGGTATGCAACTGAGTGTATTGGCCAAACCGGTCCCTATACTCTCTATTGATTCTAGACCTCTTGGTCAAGGTAGCTTGGTACAAGCTGTTCATAACATAGATCTTCGAGTAGGGGCAATACATAAAGAGCAATTGTCTTGTTATGTGTTGGAGGGTCTGCCTGCTCCTATTGTGTTGGGACTTCCTTGGTTGGCTAAACATAACCCAGTGATTGATTGGCAATCCAGAAAGATAAGCCAGTGGGGTGAATTTTGCAAGAATAACTGCATGAGCACGGTCATCGGTGCGGTTGTGCCTAGGACTTTGCCTCCTTTTCTGGAGGACTTTTGGGAGAAGTTCTCAGAGGAGGGGTGTAAAGAGTTACCTCCTCATCGCACATATGACTTCTCAATAAAGTTGCTTCCTGATGCCTTATCTCGTACTTTCCCAGGGGTCGGGAAGACGGATGATCCGGTTCCTATTCCTCAGGAGGGAGTTGTAGTGTCAGCTGTATGCTCTGAGCTTGAGGGGGAGGTATTGGGGGCTCAGGGGGACGCCCCTGTGGGACTTCCAGGGAGACTGATAGTTCCAGATCGCTTAAGACTGAAGGTTACGGAGAACCCTTACAAACGGATGGCTGATAGGAGGAGAGTTTCTGGTCTAGATCTGAGGGTGAACGATCTGGTGTGGTTGTCTACCAGGAATATAAAACTTAAAGTTCCCTCCTGGAGGTTGGGTCCCAGATTCATCGGGCCATACAGGATCAGTTCCATAATTAATCCTGTGGCATTTCGTCTGGACCCTCCTCCTACATTTAAAATTCATAATGTGTTTCACAAGTCATTACTTAAAAAGTATGTGGCACCAGTCATACCGTCACCTCTACCTCCTCCTTCAGTGGTAGTCAATGATAACGTGGAAGTTCATTGGAGGGGGTATGGTCCTGAGGAGAGGACGTGGGTCCCTGCGTCTGATGATAACGCAGATCGATTGGTTCGGACCTTTCACACAATTTACCCGGACAGACCTGGTCATGAGGGTCCGGAGGCCCCTCGTAGAAGGGGGGGGTACTGTCATGGGTGCATCGCCACGAAGATCGTCGCGATTGCACATTCTGACTTCTCACAGCTGAGCTGCTGTTTCTTTGTGTTTGGTAATGAGAGAGTTAATTTTACCTAGCTCTTTGCTAAGACTAGGTCCAGCCTCGCCCGGCTGCTTTGGATTATGTTCTAATTAGTTTCCTTTATATTCCTGCCAGTCTGGGTGTTTGATGCCGGTGAAAGCATTCATATAGTTTAGCAGACTGGATCGGTTCTGGGAATACTTAAGCTAAGAGCTCCTTAGTTGTTTTTACTCTTACAGCTTATAGTTTATCTCTGAGACCTAAGGTGTTCCTACTGTGTGTGAGTGTTGTATGTAAGACTTTATTTACTTTATTTCTTATCTTTCTTGTTTGTCTTTCTGTTCATTAACCATTACCTGGTCATTCCCTTTGGTGGTATTCAGGGTCCTTCTTAGGACTAGAATACAGTTGGCAGGGATTGATAGGAGACAGGGTTTACGCTGGTGGCCTGGATCTCTGTACCTTTAACAGTACCTCCAGGTTGAGGGATTAGTTAGGACCCCAGTTAGGGTCAGCTTAGACCCGGTCACCCTCTAGCCGGAGACAGCGTATAACGGATTCCGTTCTGACCCACTGGACTTTCTGTCAGGTAAATCTATGTTATCATATAGCTATGCGCATGTTATATAGTATGTTGCCCTTTTGATATAGATTATTGTCATCACATATATATATCTGCTATACAGCGTGACACATTTATTCTGAAAAACTGCTGGTATCTGCCTTGCTCAAAAAAAATGGACTGTCAGTTTAGTGAAAGATCATATTATAGCTGCCTATTGAAGTCTGTAGAAAATAGAGGGGGAATAGAGTGAAAGAAAGAGGTACTGAGATATACAGATGTGCTGCTGCTGTCTAGTAAGCAGCTGGATTCCCAGCTACGCTTCTCAGTACAGCTGTAAAATGCCCTCAATCTAGGAGAGATCCTGGAAACATGTTAGGATAAAAGGACCATCTCATATTTCTTTTTCTGATTTATGCAGAATTAACAGAAAAAATGTATGCTTCCATGCAGAACTGGAAGTTTAAGGAGGTACAGTACAATGGTAACCATAAGTATGTTTATCTAAGCTAATGGCTCAAGCCGTAATATACACGTGAGCATAAGGCACAAATATCTGTAGGTAAAAAAATTTGCTGGCTGGGAATCATGGA
>JARQOD010000007.1:122913048-123018259 GCA_033576555.1 Oophaga sylvatica
TTTACAATAAGGAAGAACAGAGCCTTAATTATATGAGTTAATTTTTTTTTTACTGTGAGCCCTTAGGCATTGTTACTTTTGGATACTTAAAAAGATGAAAGCCCATTACATCAGTCATTGGACCCACATTTGAGAAAAAAAATTGTTTTATAGTTTCAGTAGTAGGACAGAAGCAAGGTCTGGCTACTCTCATTCCACGGAACAAATTAAAACTGTTTAGTATGTCCAGGAACTGTCTTTATGCTCCTGTTCTATAACTTTATGAGCATTCTGCCAGCTCTATAGGTGCTGGAATACGTGCTCCATTTCTGTAATCCATACTTGATGTTGATGCTTCTAAAGATGGATTACACTTGACAACAGGCAGTAGAAAAAGTGAGACACCAAGTGGCCAGGGCCGGCTCCAGGTTTTTATGGGCCCCGGGCGAAAGAGCCTCAGTGGGCCCCTTTAACACAGACCACGATTCATGATGCACAGATACAGCAGAGAAATATGGGTACAGTACAATGCCAAATACTTCACTTCTTCCATTACATGACTGATATCTATTGTAAATTGTACAATAGCTCAAAAACCGCCAAATCCTCACAGCGCACAGTACAGACTGGACAGTACAGTCCTCCATACAATATTATGGGCACCACAGTCTCCCCCTCATCACCCATATAATACCCCATGCAGGATGTCACCCCACCATCCCCCATATAATGCTCCATACAGATTACTGGACCCAAAATAATGCTCCATACAGAATACTGGACCCAATATAATGCTCCATACAGGATACTGGTCCCCATATAATGCTCCATACAGGATACTGGTCCCCATATAATGCTCCATACAAAATATGGAGCTCTCCTCTGCTCTGTACTGCGTTCTGCACTGTTACGGCTCAGGAAAGGGCGCTGTGGAAAGACTCCTCATTATCATCATGCTTACCTCCCCATCATCATCATTGCCTCCTTATCATCATCATTGCCTCCCCATCATCATCATGGCCTCCCATTATCATCAATGCCTGCCCATCATCATCATCTCCTCCCCATCATCATCTTCTCCCCATCATCAATGCCTGCCCATTATCATCAATGCCTGCCCATTATCATCATCTTCTCCCCATCATCATCAATGCCTCCCCATTATCAGCAATGCCTGCCCATCATCTCCTCCCCATCATCATCAATGCCTGCCCATCATCATCTTCTCCCCATCATCAATGCCTGCCCATTATCATCATCTTCTCCCCATCATCATTAATGCCTCCCCATTATCAGCAATGCCTGCCCATCATCATCTTCTCCCCATCATCAATGCCTGCCCATTATCGTCAATGCCTGCCCATTATCATCATCTTCTCCCCATCATCAATGCCTCCCCATTATCAGTAATGCCTGCCCATCATCATCTTCTCCCCATCATCATCATCAATGCCTCCCCATTATCAGCAATGCCTGCCCATCATCATCTTCTCCCCATCATCAATGCTTGCCCATTATCATCAATGCCTGCCCATTATCATCATCTTCCCCCCCATCATCATCATCAATGCCTCCTCATTATCAGCAATGCCTGCCCATCATCACACACAGACAGCATCACAGCACACAAGCACTCTCTCACATACATATACACACACACACACACAAAGCACCGCACTACATACACACAGACACACACAGAGACACACACACACACGTCTTACCTGCCCAGCGTCCGTGCTCTCTGCCACAGCCGGCCGCTGAATGATGACGTCATTCAGCGGCGCTGCTGTGAGAGGAAGCGCCGGCGCCCCCTGGAGCCCGGAGCTGCGGCAGCGGAGGCACGGGAGAGGTAAGTATTGTGCCAGCTGATTCTGGGGCCCTGAGCAAGCAGGGGGGGGCCCAGTGGCGGCGCTGACACCGCTCTCCTCCGCTAACGGGCGCGGGGTGCCAGATTGCGAGTGGGCCCCCCCGCCTGCTCAGGGCCCCGGCACTTGCCCGGGTGTGCCGGGTGCTGACGCCGGCCCTGCAAGTGGCTGACATTTTTCAGAGGAATAATTGCAGAACTCCTCACGATGTCGAGCATTGTCTGCACCCTGTGCTTCTCCCTCCCTGTCCTTATCATGGTCCCTCCTATATATACAGTTGAAACCAGAGATTTACATACACTATTTAAAAAGACACATCTGCATGTTTTTCTCAATATCTGACATGAAATCCTAGGGTACAATTTCAAGATACCTGAAGGTGCCTCGTCCATCCGTACAAACAATTACCGCAAGTACAAACAAGATGGGAATATCCAGCCATCATACCGCTCAGAAAGAAGACGGGTTCTGTGTCCCAGAGATGAATGTGCGTTGGTCCGACATGTGCATATTAACCCAAGGACAAAAGCAAAAGACCTTGTGAAGATGATGGTGGCAGCTGGTAAGACTGTGTCAATATCCACAGTCAATATTCCACAGAATTGAGATTCTGGTTTGGCTTTTATCCTAAGTCATGTGACAAGGCTCGTTAAATGGTCAACATTGACTTGTAGGATTGCTACCTTCCAATAGGTGGCTCTAGAGTTCTAGCTCTCTTCATCTCTGAAGAGACAATTTGCATAATTAGCATATTTCCCATAGGAGCATTGCGGCTTTAAGTCTCCTCATCTCGGCATGTCGATCTCCGCAAGGAGAAACGATACGTCTTGAATATCCACAGTGAAACGAGTACTGTATCAAGATGGGCTGAAAAGCCACTCTGCCAGGAAGAAGCCATTACTCCAAAAGAAACATATAAAAGCCAGATTAATGTTTGAAAATGCACACAGGAACATAGACCTTAACTTTTGGAGACATGTCCTGTGGTCTGATGAAACCAAAATTGAACTTTTTAGGCATAATGACCATCGTTACGTTTGGAGGAAAAAAGGGAGAAGTTAGGAAGCCGAAGAACACCATCCAAACTGTGAAACACGGAGGTGGCAGCATCATGTTGTGGGGTTGTTTTGCTGCAGGAGGGACTGGTGCACTTCACAAAATAGATGGCATCATGAGAAAAGAAGATTATGTGACAATACTGAAGCAACATCTCAAGACATCAGCCAGGAGGTTAAAGCTTGGGCGGAAATGGGTCTTCCAAATGGACAATGACCCGAAGCAAAGTGTCAAAATGGTAACAAAGTGTCTTAAGGATAACAAAGTCAATGTTTTGGAGTGGCCATCACAAAGCCCTGATCTCAATCCTATTGAAAATGGATCAGTTACACCAGCTTGTAGAAGGAGATCCCAAATGTTTGACCCCAGTCATTCAGGTTACGGGCAATGGAACCAAATACTAATGAAATGTATGGAAACTTTTGACTATGCAGTAAGGCTATTTTCACACTAGCGTTCGGCAGGGCTGCAGAGGGCTGCGTACTTCCTCCGGTAAGCCCTGCCCACTGTCGCACCTCTTCAGTTCAGCTCCACCTACGTCTGCATGCGTCCTGCGTACCCTATCTTTAACATGGGTACGCAAGCCATGCAGATGTATGCGGATGCGTCCGCATGCATCGTTTTGACGCTGCGCCGAACTGCGTCGAATGCAACATGTTGGTGAGCTCAGCTATAGCTCCAGACCCCCAGCTCCTAGCCACACGTCCTCTCTCAACCTTGTCTACAGACAGACTCCTCTAACTCCTCCCCAAGCCAGAATGTTCCAAGGAAGCTCCCCTGAAATCAGTTGTTAGAGCTCCCCCTTCTAGTCTGGAGTAGGAAAAGTGTTGTATGCTGTGTGTTACCTGTTAAGGGGATCCTTCCTTGCTTTCAGGCATGACAGCACTCCCCCAGGAGGGAGGCAAGGACACTGTGGCAACCGAACTCCTGGGGTGCCACATCTTTTCATATATTGTATCGAAACTTCTGGTTTCAACTGTATCTATCTATCTATCTTTCTATCTATCCATCTATATATGATTTATCTATTTATATCTACCGGTATCTATCTGATCTAATCATCTATCCAATTTTTCCAATGTCATAGTAAACACACCAGGAGCCTCTTCTCTACGATCTTTATCTTAGACCCAAATTTACAGCTGCTAAAATTTAAAAAGAATCCACAAACCTTACACCTGACGATACATTTGCTATAAAAATTAGATGACACAAAATCATTAAACATTTAGGAGATAGAACATAAAAATTACCCCCAAAAAACCAGGATAGATTGCTTTTACAGCCCGGCTAAGACGCTAGTTACGATGGTATGTTTCTCTCGGCAGTAAAATGCCATGTTTTATATCGTGAGCCTAATAGCTGCGGGCGCTTTCTATGTATAAACACACGCGGTGGCTGAGACCGCCGCCATGCATCGCAACAAGCCATTTCTCTTTTTTATTATTGCTGCTATCCTAAGAATCCCCTGATAGAGATATTTCTGTTCCCCCTACCTCAGTCTATTTACTGCCCTGTGTGCATTACAAAGGCATTGAGATTAGGATCGTCCCTTCTTCTGCAGCTTATTGTACTTTGCCTTTTTCCTTTACCGCCATGCTAAACATATGGGTGTTTGTTTGGAAGTGATATCTGCAGCTTATCCATTCCCTGCACAAATACAGCAATATTTCCTTGCTCTGCCTCTGTTTCGATGGTAATCGCTTTGTTTAATATGAGTTTTTCTTCCTTTTCTATTCCCTACATATCCACCTATCCATTCACTGCAGATAATGGCAGAGGCTGCACCGGCTGCTCGTAGACCTATAACTCCGAGACGAGATAGAGAATACAATGGCCCAGTTACCGACACTGTCTTACGCATCGTTCTCCCCTTAAGAGGCAAATATTCCGGGAAATGTAATATCTTATGTGACGTTTTTCACTCATCTGCTGGATAATAGATTCTCGGTTATCACTAGCCACACACACATGTTGGCTTTCTCTCCAATCGTAGAGGATTGTTCACACCTGATGTTTTTGCAGCATGTTTTTTTTTCTTTCTGCTTTTTTTTTTCCCTGCGTTTTACAATACCCAAAAAGTAAATCTCATACACACACTTTTTATTTTTTTTGCGTTGCAATTTTAAAGCTGCTGGACGTTTTTTTTTAAATCAGCAAAATGTCAATTCTTTCAATGTTTTTGTAGCATTTTTCATCCATTTTAATTTATAGGAAAAAAAATGCATCACAAGCTCAAAAACGTGCTTTTATCGGGCAGTTTTCCCTGCTACACTCTAGTTTTTGCTGCATAAAAAAAAACTTCCAAAATTGTCACGTGTGAACATATCTTTACACTTCCAGTATTATTGCTCTTTAGTGAGGTTTTGGGTTTTTTTATTCATGAAATAGAGATGACAAAGTAAAATTTGATATGCATAGAGCTAGAGTGACCGAGGCTTCCAATCAAATCTTATTAAATTCACTAGTCTAGGCAAATTTGAAATAAGTTGCAATTCGCTTTGCGTGAATCGAAAAAAAAATGTCCGCTGACTTTTTACACATTGCAGAAGATTGTATCAACCACAGAGGACTCACTGGGTTCCCAATAATGTTGTAATGCTGCTGCAGTGCAGTATTATTATTATTATTTATTATTATAACGCAATTTAATCCATGGCGCTTTACATGTGAGGTGGGGTATACATAATAAATACAAGTACAGTAATCTTAGACAATACAAGTTACGACTGGTACAGTAGGAGAGAGGACCCTGCCCGCAAGGGCTCACAGTCTACAAGGGATGGGTGAGGATACAGTAGGCGAGGGTAGAGCTGGTTGTGCAGCGGTTTGGTGGATTGGTGGTTACTGCAGGTTGTAGGCTTGTCGGAAGAGGTCGGTCTTCAGGTTCTTTTTGAAGGTTTCCATGGTAGGCGAGAGTCTGATGTGTTGGGTAGAGAGTTCCAGAGTAGGGGGATGCGCGGGAGAAATCTTATATGCGATTGTGGGAAGAGGAGATAAGAGGGGAGTAGAGAAGGAGATCTTGTGAGGATCGGAGGTTGCGTGCAGGTAGGTAGCGGAGACGAGGTCACAGATGTATGGAGGACACAGGTTGTGGATGGCTTTGTATGTCATGATTAGGGTTTTGAACTGGAGTCTTTGTGTAATGGGGAGCCAGTGCAGGGTTTGACAGAGGGGAGAGGCCAGGGAATAGCGGGGGGACAGGTGGATTAGTCGGGCAGCAGAGTTTAGAATAGATTGGAGGGGTGCGAGAGTGTTAGAGAGGAGGCTACAGAGCAGGAGGTTGCAGTAGTCGAGGCGGGAGGTGATGAGGGCATGGACTAGGGTTTTTGCAGATTCTTGGTTGAGGAATGTACGGATACGTGAGATATTTTTGAGTTGAAGTCGGCAGGAGGTGGAGAGGGCTTTGATATGTGGTTTAAAAGAGAGATCAGTATCAAGGATAACCCTGAGGCAGCGAGCTTGTGGGACTGGAGAGAGTGGGCAGTCATTTACATTAATTGATAGGTCCATTGGAGGGGTTGTGTGAGATGGGGGAAAGATGATGAGTTCTGTTTTGTCCATATTAAGCTTTAGGAATCTAGCAGAGAAAAAGGATGAAATAGCGGACAGACATTGAGGGATTCTGTTTAGTAGGGAGGTGATATCTGGTCCAGAGATGTAGATCTGTGTGTCATCAGCATAGAGGTGATATTCAAAGCCGTGAGATTCTATGAGCTGTCCGAGGCCGAAGGTGTAGATGGAGAAGAGCAGGGGCCCTAGGACTGAACCTTGCGGGACTCCAACAGATAGAGGGTGCGGTGAGAGAGGTGGTGTGTGAGTGGGAGACGCTGAATGTCCGGTCTGTTAGGTATGACGTGATCCAAGATAGGGCCAAGCCTGTGATACCAAGAGATGAGAGGGTCTGTAGTAATAGGGAATGGTCCACTGTGTCAAAGGCAGAGGACAGGTCCAGGAAGAGGAGGACAGAGTAGTGTCGCTTGGCCTTGGAGATAGTAGGTCATTGGTGACCTTAGTTAGAACAGTTTCAGTGGAGTGGTGTGGCCGGAAGCCAGATTGTAGGTGGTCGAGGAGGGAGCAAGATGAGAGGTGGGAGGACAGTTCAAGATGGACGTGTTGTTCCAGTAGTTTTGAGGCATAGGGGAGAAGTGATATAGGGCGATAGCTAGATACAGAGGATGGGTCAAGAGAGGGCTTTTTGAGGATAGGTGTGATTGAGGCATGTTTAAAGCTTGAAAGAAAAACAGTATAGCACAAACTCCACCAGGGGTGCTTGTGAGGGAAGAGTGGTTGCACAAACACCGCATAGCAACACTGAGCAGCAGCACAGGTGTAACAGGTAACGAAAGAGTGGTCAAACAAGCCGAGTGAGAAATTGTCAGCAGCAGAAGTACCAAAGGTCACAGCAATGCACGAAGTCAGAGACAAGCCAGAAGTCAGAGCCTAATAGGAATGTGGTATCCAAAACGTGAAACATAAGACTCAGTCGGGGTACAAGCCAGAGAGTCAAAACCAGTAGGGGAACGCGGTATCAGGAATGGAAAATAAGAGACGGGGTTCAGAGATCAGGCCGAGTCATACACTGTATGGGAGGACAGAGGCAAAAGGATCACAAGGTTATACGGGTCAGATGCTCTAGCCTGTAAGCATTAACTATAGATGACGCTGGCCCGCAGGCTGCAGAGGACTGAAATAGCCTGGTCAGCTCCAAGACGAGACAGAGGGGATTAACCCCCACATGACCAGTCCAGAGAAAAGATAGCAGAAAACAAACCCCGGACTGGATCATGACAAATGCCTTGCAGCTATCACATCACACGATACAGCACAGCCAATATGGTGAGATTATTATAGCCTGTATAAAAGCAGAGACAGGGAATGCAGCAGCCATTTTAGGGTGATTCAGGATAGTGGGAGGACTTCAGAGATCACAGCTAAGTAATAGAGATTGAATGAAAAAACCCTAATACATTGGACTAATACTCGAGACAGTAATTTGCTGTATAAGTGCAGCAATGAAGAAGATGAGGGTAGTAGTTTGTGAATAATACATAAATTAAATTGATAAAGGGGGGATAGAGATAGGAGAAAAGCCAGCAACAGTGTCAGACTCCATGCGATTGATCAATGATATGTTGCAGCTGTCATCTGTCCTATTGCAGTTGAATTACATTATAATTTTCTTTGTCTTCAATGCTTATGCACTAGAAAGCAACAGGAATCCAGAGAAAAAAAACATTGAAATCAGAGTCAGTTAGAGATAGTGTGTTTGCTTGCCACAAGTGACTGTGCTAAGATTTTGCATTTCTTGTGTAATAGCTTTTGTGAAAGGGGGAATAATTATGTTGTAATAACATAAATGGAACATCCATTATTTCTCCTGGTACAGGACAGCACTAGTGAGCAGAGCTGCAGTTACTTAGTAGTTTCTTGCATCGCTACCCCCTCTGGAGACATCCTGGGTGATGGATGCTGTGGGAAAGGTGAGTGCAGCGCCGGCTCTCTACTTCTATAATAAATAATATAATAGTGTAATGGTGGTATGTGTTGAGGTCATCATTAACTTAAAGAAATTGAATAATTAGTTTCTTAACAGAGGGGATCTTTTAAATTTATTTTTTACTATATATTATTTAGCCATGCTAACATGGATTTTCAAAGTAAGTACACCAGCTCCATCAGATGTAAGTGATGTATATAATATTGTATGTAATATTCATTGTGAATCCTGGTGACAGATCCTCTTCAATAGTATTTTTTTTTATCTCTACATATTATTTTTCTCTTTTAGGCAATGGACTCAACATCCGTCAACATTTGGAAGTGTGCCTCCAGCTGGTGATCAGATGACATTTTTTTGTTTGTTTTGGTTGCTGGGATTCTTTCCGCTATTTCATCGCTGTGATGCTTTGTGGAGATATAAACACAAGCACAAAGAAGATTTCCGTCAAAGTAAAAGGAGCCAAGTTATGATCCTGTTATCATATTGGGATATCGAGTTAACAACTTACTGCTGCCAAGGAATCAAAACATTGGCAAACATACAATAAGGCAAATGTAAACTGAGCTAATAGATTTGCTGGAATTCAGATGTTATAGTATAATAAGACATGATTGCAGCATAAAACCAGGAGAAGCTTTAGAGGGGCGATGCTGGTTCCTGTCGAACACACACATAGTTACATAGATTGAAAAAAGACCTTGGTCCATCAAGTTCAACCTTTCTCCACCAATTATACATTTTTGTCACTAAATTATCTATATCCCACTGAGGAAATCATCTGGACCTTGTAAAAAAGCTGTTATAGTGTCACCATTACTACCTCTTGTGGCCGTCATTCCACAGTCTGACTGCTCCAACTGTAAAGAACACTTATCTCTTTAGCTGCCGGAATCGCCTTTCTTCCACCCGTAATGAGCGCCCCCTGGTCCTAAGTATGGTCTTTGGAAGGAATAAGTCATGCGCCAGTCCTCTGTACTTACCACACATTTATGCATGTAAATGAGATCTCCTCTCAGGCGTCATTTTTGTAAGCTAAACAATCCCAACTTTTCCAGCCTTTCATCATATGAGAGGCCTCCATCCCTTGGAATTATCTAGTTGCTGCCTTTGAACTGACTAACGTCTGATTGTCCTTTTTAAAATGTGGAGCCCAAAACTAGATCCCATATTCTAGATGTGGCCTCACCTGTGATTTATAAGTGGTAATACGCTGGGATCGCGGATTTTATCTCTCTTTTTATACATCCTAAAATCTTGTTTGCTTTTGCAGCTGCTGCCTGACATTGAGTACTGCTGCTCAGCTTACTTGTGACCTGAATAGCCAAGTCCTTCTTCTGTTCTGTAGTCCCGAGTATTCTCCCATTTAATGTATATGCAGCAACAGGATAACTCCGTCCTACTCTACATTTGTCTACATTAAACCTCATTTGCCAAGTGTTTGACCATTCAAATCATTTTGCAATATTGTAATATCAAGGTCAGATTTGAATATCCTACATAGTTTGATGTTGTCAGCAAAGATTGACACTTTACTCTCAATCCCATCCACAAGGTCATTAATAAAGAGGTTAACAAGAATTTGTCCTAGCACAGATCCCTGCAGTACCCCTCTGCTCGCAGTACAGATCCCTGCGGTCCCCACTGCTGACTATATCCCATTTAGAGAGTGTACCATTTATGATGACTCTTTGTTTCCGTCATTAAACCAAATCCTTACCCATCTGCATATAGTTTCCCCCAGTCCTTGCTTTTGTGGCTTCAGCATAAGGTTGTTATGTGGTACAGTATAAAATGCCTTTGCAAAGTCCAGATAAATTACATCAGCTGCATTACCAACATCCAGATTTGCACTTACCTCCTCATAGAAACCCAACATGTTGGTTAGACATGAACTATCTTTCATGAATCCATGCTGATTGTCATATATTGTATTATTCTCTGCAATATATCTCTGCAGGTCATACCTTATGATGCCCTCAAAAATTTTGCATACTACTAATGTCATTCTTTCTGGACAGTAGTTGCCTGGATACACCTTCTTACCTTTCTTAAATATCGGTACCACGTCATACATCCTCCAATCCTGTGGCACCACCCCTGTTACCAAAGAGTCTAAGAATATGAGATACAGGCGGTCTGTCAATTACTGAGCTCAATTCCCTCAGTAGCTGTGAATGAATGCCTTCTGGGCTGGGGGATTTGTCAGTGTTAATTTGCTTAAACGCACACTTACTTCTTTTTGTGTTAAACTAGTTATATCAAGTGGTGAACTTTGATTTTTGCATTGTTGAAGATCACTGGAACAGACAGTTCATTAGTAAACATGGATGAAAAGTGCCTGTTTAATATCTCAGCCTTTTTTTTGTCCTCTATGATTTTCTTGTTAATATTGTCTTTTAATGGGCCAATACTATTTATTTTTTTCTTTTTACAATTGACGTATTTTTTAAATTTTGGAGAATTTATTTTAATGTTGTTGGCTATGTGTTTCTCTGTAGATAACTTTGCTAGATTAATTTCTTTTTTACATTACTTATTTATATCTTTAAACTCCAGAAATGTTATTTCTGTTTTTAAAGTCTTCAGGATTTTAAATGCCCTTTGTTGTTTTTGTTTTATTTAACTTTTTACTGCCTTATATATCCATAATGAGTTTTTTTATTCCTTGACATTTCATTACCAGAGGGTATATGTTTTCTCCATCTCCTTAAAGATGCCTCATTTATGTTCGGTATCCTCAGTTACCATGAAATAGTCCCAGTCTACACGATTAAGCTCTTTCCTTAGTTTGTTGAAATCAGCTGTTCTAAAGTTCCAGGTTTTTCTATTTCCTATTTTGAATGTTTGATTAAATATTACATTGAAACTTACCATATTATGGTCACTGCTTCCAAAAATGCTCCCTGACCTGTAGATCTGAAATTGTATCTGGTCTATTTGACAGGACCAGATCCAGCAGATTACCTCCCCCTGACGCAGGTAATTGTCCTGAATCGTGGATAAGAACTTGCAGCTTTTAGCACAACCAAAAGATTCTATGTCCCATTGATTGTCTGAATAGTTAAAATCCCCTATCATAAGGACCCTATTATTATATGCTGCCTTTTTAATTTGTTGCAGCATTTCATCCTCTACCTGTTCAGATATGTTAGGAGGCTAGTAGCAAACTCAAATTAGCAGCTTTCCATTCTTGCCATCCCCATGCACATTTACCCATACTGACTCTACATTAATGCAGCTCCCTCCATTGTCATCATTAAGCACAGGTTTTAAGTTGGATTTTATGAAAACACACACCCCTTCTCCTTTTTTGTCTTTCCTGTCTTTTCTAAATGTAGTGTAACCCTCTACATTTGTCACCCAGTCATGGCTTTCATCCAACCAGGTTTCCATAATGCCCAGCAGATCGTATTCTGTGACCAACATAAGCAAGTCCAACTCTGAATGGCTTAAGAAAAACAAAATTAAGACTTTGGAGTGGCCTAGTCAAAGTCCTGACCTTAATCCGATTGACATGCTGTGGCATGACCTTAAAAAGGCGGTTCATGCTCGGAAATCCTCCAATGTGGCTGAATTACAACAATTCTGCAAAGATGAGTGGGCCAAAATTCTTCCAGAGCGTTATAAAAGACTCATTGCCAGTTATCGCAAATGCTTGATCGCAGTTGTTGCTGCTAAGGGTGGCCTAACCAGTTATTAGGTTTAGGGGGCAATCACTTTTTCACACAGGGCCCTGTAGGTTTGGATTTCTTTTTAGCTTAGTAATAAAGACTTTAATTTAAAAACTACATTTTGTATTTCCTTGTGTTATCTTTGTCTAATATTTCAATTTGTTTGGTGACAAACATGCAAAAGAATAAGACTTCAGGAATGGGGCAAACACTTTTTCATATCACTGTATTTATGGCAAGTGATTCCACCTCTTTAAAATAGTAATAAGGAAAGCAAGTAAGTGACTAGATTGCACTTCTGTTCACGATAAAGCCAATATTATTCACGGGTGGAGCTTCACTTTAAGCAGGGGTGTAAGCTACGAACATTGTAGTCACTTTTGGAGAATGAACACTAAGGCTGTGGTTCCACGGTCCGGAACCACAGCGCATTTGACGGAGCGGAAATTCTGCTCCGTCCTAATCCCCGCCCCCTTTTTGACGCGCGTTCATTCCGGATGTGTTCCGGACACCTCCGGAACACATGCGGAATGATCGCAGGGCTGCATAGCCCTGTGTTATTTCCGTTGAGGCGACGCAGCGTCGCCGCAACGGGCTAGGACATGCTGCGGTCTGAAAAGACGCGCCGCATGTCCGGATACGCAGGTCTTCCGCCTGCGTGTTTTACAGCATAGTGGAGACGGGATTTCTAGAAATCCCCTCCACTATGCTGTAACATCTGGACGCTGCGTGTTTGACGCTGCGCCAACGCACAGCGTCAAACACGCAGCAATTCCGGACTGTTTCCTGAACGTGGAAACATACCCTAAGGAGACAAATATTTTAATGATGTGCAACTTGGAGTCCCTGTTACCTACATTCCATTAGTGACCTATAGCTTCATGTCACACCTCCACGATGTGCGTATACGTCTGCACGGACCCATAATTTGATAGAACATTTACTCTATATCTGCAGTGTGTAACCTAAACATAAAAGGTAATGTCTCTTTATGTCACAGAGTACAACTGAAAAACATAATTAGCGCCGCGTAGGAATGAAAGTCTTTTGATCATCATTTAAATCGCTCAGCAATTAATCATCCACCTACAAGAAAGAGAACGTTTATTATTTTTTCTACTCCTTAAAATTCACAGCAAGTAAAGTTGTAAACAAGACATATAATTGCCGGGTACTGGATCTGCATAAATGCAAAGCAATCGAGGAGCAAACAGTGTGTAAATACCTTAATAAAGTCTCTTTCTTGCCATGTCTCCAATTATTGCGGGTCAGTGGGACAGCTCAGATGTTTGCCAAACATATTTTCTAGCTTAAAGATAAATGCTGCAACCTTTGTAAGAATGTTGGGTCTATGTTTGTTCCAAGGGCTTAATTGGCATCTGAATACAAACGTTCCATTGAGGGAATTACTCCCTACAGTATAAATCAATTTTCCTTACATGCCCGAGCTATTACCCTGTTGGGGGTTTGTAGAAGATATGAAACTGCGTTATGTAAATATCATTTTTCACGAGAAACAAATCCTGAGGGACCGCTAATTAGAATTGGTTTTTATGAAACATCATAGCAAAGTTGCTTGAAGTTCTTATGTCTTTATGACAAAAAAATATATATAAAAGAATCATTTTGAGATTCTAAATACACCGGAGAATAAAGAAAGGGAATCTTTAATCTTTTCTGATACTACAGAAGGATGTTTATTACCCAGAATTGCTCAGCATCCAAGCACAACCAATACAAGAGTCAGAAATTCATGCGGAATACTTACTTGTTTTCCAGGAATTAAATGCATATTTCAGGTATGTGCTATACAGGGAACTGCCTCTGCCGCTACACAATCCTGTCTTCCCAAAATAGCAAGTTATCTCTTATTCTTGGGTTAAGGGATACATTTCTAATTTCTGGGGGTCAGACGACTAGGATACCCCGCAGTCTTGTGAATGTTGGTTTTAGGACCGCGAGATGGAGCTCTGCAGAGCACCATCTTCAGTGGGTGCTTGACCTGCACTCCATTCATTGCCTGTGAGACAATGGTAAATAGCAAAGTGTTGTACTCGTTTTTTTTTCCAGCAGTACTATGGATGATACCGTATTTTTTGGACCATAAGACGCACTTTTTTCCCCCAAAATGGTCGCAACATACCGGAAAGTCCAGTGGCGGTGGCGCTCCCAATGCAGCTTCGCTGCGATGCGGTGGTGGTGTCCGGGCAGCAGCGGGCCTCTGGACTGCGTGGGGGGCTCCGCCGGCATCTCGTCCCAGCCGGAAAGCCCCCCCGCAGCTGCGACGCGATGCCGGGCTGAAGGCCGCCAGGGGCCTCCGGTGGCGGTCCCGATGCAGAGTGTGGTGGGTGGTGGTGTCCGGGCAGCAGCGGGCCTCTGAGCTGCGTGGGGGGCTCCGCCGGCATCTCCCGAGATCTCAGGACAAGATCTCGTTGCCGAGATTTGAACGAGAGTATGCGGCGGCCATCTTGCCGGAGGCCCCAGGCAGCCATTCCTCATGCCGGCACCGCGTCGCAGCTGCGGGGGCTTTCCGGCTGGGACGAGATGCCGGCAGAGCCCCACGCAACCCAGAGGCCCGCTGCTGCCCGGACACCACCACCCACCACACTCTGCATCGGGACCGCCACCGGAGGCCCCTGGCGGCCTTCAGCTCGACATCGCGTCGCAGCTGTGGGGGGGGCTTTCCAGCTGGGACGAGATGCCGGCGGAGCCCCCCACGCAGCCCAGAGGCCCGCTGCTGCCCGGACACCACCACTGCACCGCAGGGAAGCTGCATTGGGAGCGCTGCCGCCACCGGATTTGTGAGTATATGGCCACCCTGGCCACCCCACAGTGCCCAACCACCCCACAGAACACAGCCACCCCACATAACACAGCCACCCCACAGTGCCCAACCACCCCACAGAACACAGCCACCCCACATAACAGCCACCCCACAGTGCCCAACCACCCCACACAGTGGTAAGCTAAATTCGGACTGTAAGACGGACCCCCATTTGACACATTATTTTTTTTTCCCAATTTTCCTTCTGAAAATTTGGGGTGTGTCTTATGGTCCGGTGCGTTTTATAGTCCAAAAAATACGGTAAATGGAATATAGGTTGAGCATTGACACCAAAGTTCAATTCAAGAGCCACATTGTCAGAAATTAAAAGCCCCATACTCAGGATCGCTGAAGGTGCCAGCAATCTGTAAATTATCCCCTATCATATAGACATTTTAAAGTGAAGATCGACCATTTTTACTGGTCTATGGAGTACTGAAAGGCTGCAGCTGATCAGCTGATTGGTTGCAGTGGTCACATACCATGACAATGACATGTGACCACTAAGTGTCAACATTGGTAAACCGGAATCAGTCATGGAGGTGAGAATGTGTTTTTTAGATTTTATTGGGCAATTTAGAATGTAAGAAGGGAGTCTGCTTTATGCTTTAGCGGATACCCACTTTGTGACTAGAGATTTTGAGCTTTGTGACAGAAAAACTGAGCCCCATATACAGTAGTACGGAATGAATCACCGCATTATTTAAAACAAACCTGTCAAATGTTCAAAAAATTGAGTAAAATAACTTGCTAAAATCCCTGAGTTCTCCAGATTCTGCTGTTTTTTTTTTCTTTTTTTGCTGCGCCACTTCATTGCAGAGATATTCACATTTGTTTTCTTGGAGCACAATATGTGAAATCTCAGAATGTAATTCAACTGAGCGTTTCTTCAGACTCTTGCATGGGGCATGTACTTTCACAATTATCTCCTAGATATTGCCAATCACAGCTCGACAACTTATCTAACAAGCTGTAATTGGCAGCATCTGCAAGACGGATGAAAGTGCACAGCCCCAGAGAAGACTTAAAGAAACACAGAGTTAGACTAGTTAAAGAGATTTCACATACTGTGCTCCAAAAGCAACAAACATAATTTAACCCCTTCCTGACCTGTGACACAGCGTATGTGTCATGAAAGGATCGCGTTCCTGCGGGTCGGGTGACCAGGGTCACTGAAAGGTCACCCGACCCGCAGGCACAAGACCCTTTGTGCTTCACCACAGGGGGTTGGCTTAACCCACGTGTCTACGATCGCTCTGATTGGCTGTCAAAAGTGAAACAGTGCTCCCTTTATTCCGAGCCCCGACGTGTGCCCAAACAGTGGTTTACCCTCACATATGGGGTATCAGCATACTCAGGAAAAATTGCACAACAACTTTGGGGGTCTAATTTCTCCTGTTACCCTTGGGAAAAAAAAAATTGGGAACTAAAAAAATTATTTTTGTGGAAAAAAAATGATATTTTATTTTTACAGCTCTGCGTTATAAACTTCTGTGAAGAACTTTGAGATTCAAAGTGCCACCACACATCTAGAGGAGTTCCTTGGGGATCTAGTTTCCAAAATGGAGTCACTTGGGGGGGTTTCTACTGTTTAGGCACATCATGGGCTCTGCAAACGTAACATGACGCCCGCAGACCATTCCATCAAGTCGGCATTTCAAACGTCACTACTTCCCTTCCGAGCCCCGATGTGTGCCCATACAGTAGTTTTCTCCCACATATGGGATATCAGCGTATTCAGGACAAATTGGACAACAACTTTTGGGTCTAATTTCTCCTGTTACCCTTGGGAAAATAAAAAATTGGGGACTAAAAGATCATGTTTGTGGAAAAAATATGATTTTTTTTTTCATTCCCGGCGTAATAAACTTCTGTGTAGCGTTTGGGGGTTCAAACGCTTGGGGTTCAAATGTGCTCACCGCACATCTAGATAAGTTCCGTGTGGTGTCTAGTTTCCAAAATGGGGTCACTTGTTGGGAGTTTCTACTGTTTAGGCACATCAGGGCTCTGCAAACGTAACATGATGCCCGCAGACCATTCCATCAAAGTCAGCATTTCAAAACGTCACTACCCCTTCCGAGCCCCAATGTGTGCCTGAACAGTGGTTTCCCTCCACATATGGGGTACGAGTGTACTCAGGACAAACTGTACAACAACTTTTGGCGTCCAATTTCTCCTGTTACCCTTGTGAAAATAAAAAATTGCGGGTTAAAAAAGTCAGTTTTTGAGGAAAAAAATGATTTTTTATTTTTACGGCTCTGCATTATAAACTTCTGTGAAGCACGTAGGGGTCCAAGGTGCTCACCACACATCTGGATAAGTTCCTTGGGGGGTCTAGTTTACAAAATGGGTCACTTATGGGGGGTGTCTACTGTCTAGGTACATCAGGGGCTCTGCAAACGCAACATGACGCCCGCAGAACATTCCATCAAGTCTGCATTCCAAAATGGCGCTCCTTCCCTTCTGAGCCCTGCCGTGCGCCCAAACAGTGGTTTATGACCACATATGAGGTATCTGTGTACTCAGGAGAAATTGCCCAACAAATTTTAGGATCCGTTTTATCCTGTTGCCCATGCAAAAATGAAAAAATTGATGCTAAAATAAAATTTTTGTTGGAAAAATTAAAATGACCATTTTTTCCTTCCACGTTGCTTTAGTTCCTGTGAAGCACCTGAAGGGTTAATAATCTTCTTGAATGTAGTTTTGAGTAGCTTGAGGGGTGCAGTTTTTATAATGGTGTCACTTTTGGGTATTTTCTACCATATAGACCCCTCAAAGTGACTTCAAATGTGAGGTGGTCCCAAAAAAAATGGTTTTGTAAATTTTGCTGTAAAAATGAGAAATCGCTGGTCAACTTTTAACCCTTATAACTTCCTAACAAAAAAATTTTTGTTTCCAAAATTGTGCTGATGTAAAGTAGACATGTGGGAAATGTTATTTATTAACTATTTTGTGTCACATAACTCTCTGGTTTAACAGAATAAAAATTAAAAATTTGAAAATTGCGAAATTTTCAAAATTTTCGTCAAATTTCCATTTTTTTCACATTTAAACGCAAAAATTATCGACCTAAATGTACCACTAACATGAAGCCCAATATGTCACGAAAAACAATCTCAGAATCGCTAGGATCCGTTGAAGCGTTCCTGAGTTATTACCTTATAAAGGGTCACTGGTCAGAATTGCAAAAAATGGCAAGGTCATGAAGGGGTTAAATAAAGGCAAATGATTTCAATTTTGAAGAGTGCAATGCTTACTTTTCCCTGCGGGGGTGCTGTAGGGAAATTTTAGAGTTAATGTTATCACTACAAGGCTACATCAATTTCTTCTTCGTGGCAGTCAGCAATGGAAATACTAGTGATGCCATGGTGATATGCCAGATTATCAAATATTCTGATTAATAGAACAGTAATCACCATTACACATATGTAACATACCGGAGAGCTACGAACATCTCAAATAAAATCAGCATCTGGAATATGTCTCATCATATTCTCTTCAATAGAATTTAATCTGAGCATGTTTTGCAATTTTCTTCTGCATCTTTTAGTGTCAAGCTGCTGTTTCCAGGGATTTATCAAAGATATAATTATAGCTGACAAAGAAAGAAATTAAATTACTCTTAATGCAAATTCATTTTTTACAAGACCACAGATTTTACAGATCATCTCTTTAAATAGCAGTGATATTAAAAAGTATATATAAACTAGGACGGAGTGTCGCATAAAAATGGTCACAGGACCAGTTTTATACAAAGAATCAAGTATGTGCTTCGCTAGCAGAAATCCCGATACTTATAGCCTTGGCTGTTATCAATGAGGCTATTGATGGTCATCTGAGTAACGTTCTTCCGCGTTGAATCCTCTTGGGCGAATCATCAAGATCTGCTGCTGGCAGCTCCTTTACAATTTCTGACCAATGACGTCCCAGATGTTTTCGATAGGAGACAACTCCGGAGACATTGTAGGCCATGGAAACACGTTTAGGCCATGTAGGTTGCTCAAAGTAGCACAAGAAAAACGTGGTCTGATGTCTTGTTTGAAAGTAGATCCTGGGACACTTCTTGTTTTGCAATTTCAATGTTGAGGAGTGTATAAATATATATTCCTAAAAGACAGTTGACGGTTATTCTCTTTCTAAAAAACAATGATGGGACATGTCGCAATTTAACATGCCCTATCTTTCTTATCTGCTGAAGATTAGATGGTCGGCTGGTCCTGCCGGAATTGATGGGTTCAGACAACATGAATAAGCAAGATAAAGCTCAATACATGGCACACAGCGAGTCAAGCACCAGGTATAACATTGTGAATGATGTTACACCTGCTCCTTTAAGACTCTTTAGCCTTTACTATATGTTATGGATTCCGTTTAGCAGAATAGGAACTCGTTAGTGATCAGCATGGAACTGGTAGTAAAAGAGGATTTTTCACAATATTTTATTTTTCACAATATTTTTATAGTTAAAGATGTGAACAAAAATGTGAAGGATCCTGTTTAGAATCTACTACGATTGTAAATCTCTGCCGTTTCGAGTTGTTTCTGCACTTCAGGAGAAATTTAGTATTACATTCTGTCCCTCCGAATAGATCTTTAAAATTCACCTCGACTCTTTGCAGTGGATCCTTACTCTGGCTAATACCAGGGGGTCCTAAAGTGCTGCCCCCACTGTATAATAATACCCTTATGTACTAATACGCATTAGGATAAAGGTTGTCAAGATTAAAGTTCATGTAAGTAAAAAACTTTATTTTTGCATATTTTTTTAACACTCTGCAAGTTATTGGGCAGGACTACAAATATTATTATTTGCATTATTTTTTTTATTATTATTATTATTATTACAAATAAAAATAATATTTATAATAATAAAAATAAAAATAGTAATTATGATAATAATAAATGCATCAATACTAATACAGGAAATGGGTAGACATAACAAAAATAAAATAAAATAAAAAACATCTTCACATTTTAATTGCTAAAACATGGTATCAGCTTCTGCCCGTGTTTGTGCATTAATATAGTAAATATTTAAAATATTTTTAAATTTTTTTAGTAAATGTTTTCAAAGGGGAGGAGCATAATTGTGAAGTTGGGCCAAAAATGTAAATGTTTGCTAAAAAGTATATTATAAATTAATTGCTATTTTTTATTTTGTTTTAATATCTGTCCATGTCCATATTAGTATTGCTGTTATTAATTATTATTATCATTTATTTTATTTTTTATATTTTTATTATTAATATCATTTATTTATTTTATTTTTTATATTTTTATTATCATTAATTTATTTTATTTTTTATACATTTTTATTTTATATAGTATTCTTTTATAAAATAAATAAATAATAATAATAACTCTATTTGCAGACTTGCAAACTGTTTCCCCAAAATGACATCTTTGATTTCAGTTTTTTTCATACAACATTTACGACTGTTGTAATTGCATCCATCCTGTTCCACCCCGTTCCTTTCCTCGTTGCCTCTTCCAGGCATAATTGTCTTTTATTTTATTCCTGAACATGAATTAATTTTGAGCATATTGTAATATAACAATAAAGATTTTGCCGGTATGGGGTGATCATCGTGTATAAGTGCAGCCCTATAACTTGCAGAACGTATACAAGTTTTTAAAGGAGTTGTTTATTATTGTCCGCCGGGAAAATTGGTAAAGTGTTAGTTCTTTGCCTAATTGTAGGCATAACGGTTAAACGACTCTCTCACTTCAGCGTCTTATTTTTGGATGTATCCTCTAGGAAATTTGGAAATGAGTAGCAGGTTTTAAATAGCTGAAAATCCAGCGACGATGTCCAATAAAACAGGTTTAGTCAATTCTAACTGTCATAGAAAGAAGAAAGAAGAGGCAGATAAAAAGAGTAATAAAAGAAGCAAAGAAATAATCTGACACGAAAATGGAGCCAGAGCAACCATCAATGTCGAGGTAGTAGAATTATTTTTTGTTTTTGTATAACTACTTTTCAAGATTCAAACTTTTGCATACATGAGGACTTTGCTTTTTGTAGGATGAGATGTACGGGGCTTTTTGGGGTACATATGAGTTATTAATTAAACATGATTTTCAGGACTAGAATCATAGAATCATAGAATGGTAGAGTTGGAAGGGACCTCCAGGGTCATCTGGTCCAACCCCCTGCTCAAAGCAGGATTCTCTAAATCATCCCAGACAGATGTCTGTCCAGCCTCTGTTTGAAGACTTCCATTGAAGGAGAACTCACCACCTCTCGTGGCAGCCTGTTCCACTCATTGATCACCCTAACTGTCAAAAAGTTTTTTCTAATATCTAATCTGTGTCTCCTCCCATTCAGTTTCATCCCATTGCTTCTAGTCTTTCCTTGTGCAAATGAGAATAAAGAAGATCCTTCTACAATGTGACAGCCCTTGAGATATTTGTAGACAGCTATTAAGTCTCCTCTCAGTCTTCTTTTTTGCAAGCTAAACATTCCCAAATCCTGCAACCGTTCCTCATAGGACATGGTTTGCAGACCGGTCACCATTCTGGTGGCTCTTCTCTGAACTTGCTCCAGTTTGTTGATGTCTTTTTTAAAATGTGGTGCCCAAAACTGGACACAGTATTCCAGATGAGGTCTGACCAAAGAGGAGTAGAGGGCAATAATGACTTCACGTGATCTAGACTGTATGCTTCTGTTGATACATGCTAGAATTGCATTTGCCTTTTTTGCTGCTGCATCACACTGTTGACTCATGTTAAGTCTGTGATCAATTAGTATACCCAAGTCTTTTTCACATGTGCTGTTACTTAGCCCTATTCCTCCCATTTTGTATATGCTTTTTTCATTTTTATTGCCCAGATGTGGTACTTTGCATTTTCCCTGTTAATGGCATCCCTGACTATAATTTTAATAGACTACTCCAAGGATAAGCCCCTGATATTTGATGAATGGTGGATGGTTCATCTTCCCGCACTCCACTTATCAGTTTTTTGAAGGAGTCGTAGAAGCCCAATGAGCCCCATGATCCCTTCATTGGTTACCAGGCCCATTATCGCAAGTATGGTAGAGTATATTAGAGATGGAAGAATAAGTTCAAGTGGAATTGAATTCTGCTCTAAGTTTATAAAAATCCGCATTTGTTGCCATTTTTCTGGACTATAAAAGTCCATCAAAATTAAAAAAAAAATCCAAAGAACCCTTTACTCACATCACCGCTCATCTCTCCAACCTCCCTTCTCCTCATCGTCTGCCATCTTGTCCATGTTGCATCTTCAGATCACCCTGAGCCTCTCATGCTGGGTTGGGACTTCCAGCTTTGATGAAACTACAATACCAAGAACGAAAATTTGTGGAATTATTAAAATCACAGGATGGATAGACATGTTGATGATATGTAAGTAATGAATAAATGGAAACAAAATTGTAGAAAAAATGTCGATTTATTCAGTATTGAGTATGAGGGCTCACTTTTTGTAGACACTGAAGACCATGATAGTATGTTTAGGCCATGCAGGCTGCTCACAGTAGCATGTTTAGGCCACACAGAATACTCACAGTCTCATGAGCAACATGTGGCCTGACAATATCATGTTGGAAAACGGCTTTCCTCGTGAAGGCCTCTTTATGACTTTGACCACATGATCTCCAGACCAATCTCCCACTATCACTGCATCCAAGCAAAAAGCCAGACTCATCACTGAAAGGGTAGACCTCCTTTCAAGCCTCCATTGCCGTGTTGCTCTACACCATGATAGCCTTTGAAAGCTATGGAGTGGGATCATGGAACACCTACAACTGGATATCTTTCTCGTAGCCCAATGTCTTACAAGCCTCCTGATGGTATGATGGTTGTGTAGATAATGTTTAGTGCCATAGGTTTAGTCTGTAGTGTCCAATTTCACTTGTAGTACCAAATGAATCACTATGCGTCGTTCCTCGAATGTGATGACTCTACATGGGCTGGGCAAAGCCTTGAAGAGGCCTTCACGAGAGAATGCTCTACTTCTAGGATTATAGTGTGGGGTGGCATAATGTATGGTTGCGAGACACCTCTAGTCTTCATTCTAGGTACACTAACAGCTCTGTGTTACATTGATTTGGTAGTGAAATTCTCTAAATCGTCTCCATTTCTCCAAAGTGTCCCAGGAAGCAATTTTCAACAGGTCAACGACAGGAAGAACATTTCTCAGACAACCATTAATAACTTCATTGATACCAACCAAGAGGTGTAAGTGCGGGGATTTCTGCGAAGACCCTTAATCTCCACAAGATGTTTTGAAAATGTTGTTTCTATTTTTTCATTGCTTGCAGATCAATATCATGTCTATCCATCCTGTGTTCCAGAATTACATGAATTTTCCTTCTTGGTTTTGCAATTTCAGTGCTGAGGCGTGTATGTAGGATGAAGATTTTTTCTTGAAATCAGCTGATCCTTTCGTTCTCTGCTCATCTATAATTGTACTACCATGACATTGTGTAAATGTGTAGATGTACACACTTGTGCGCTCTTGGTGCAGTGATAATTTCAACTGTCATCTCAATATGACACAAACTACTGTGTGAAAGCAATATTTTAAAGTTTCATTTGGCAGAAATTTGCATTTCTGATTTGAGAGATGTCATATCATTTCGAGTTGGCAAATGTCCGCGCGCCTCCTCTCCCACTTGTCTCATTGTTCCAACTTTAATTATATTTCATGACACACAGATTTAGAGATTTCTGTAAGAATAAATAGAGTGATATGAAATGAAATTATTTTCCTTCATATCTGGTAACGCAGTCAGGGACTACTTCCCAGTCAATCAATTTACTTTAATTTTATATTTTTCCAGGCAGGATCTTGTATTGTAAATAATACATTTATGGTCCGTTTTCACCAGCCAACTGTCGGCACAAAATGACCACCGACCAGCGACTTGTTTGCCGGTTGTCAACTATCTAAAAACCTGTTTACATAGGTAGTCCCCTATTCAGATACACTCTGATTGATTTGCAATAGATCATTCTGTTTGCAAAGGTGCCATTGTCCTCGGCAGCACTTGTCGCTGCCGAGAACAATAACCTTTTGTGCAAACCTAAAGATCATTTCACCCGACTATTGAGCATTTTATGGGTAATTGGCAGACTATTTTGAATGCCTTACTAGGCACTCTTGTACATGATGGGCATCTTCTAGTTTTCTTTTGGCCGGTTTAGGCAGCATAATAAAGGAGGAGACTAAAAGGAAATTGACTCTATTAATGTTTTGAGGGGATATGGAAACAATTTGTAAAATTAGAAAGTAGGAAAATACTGTACCTTCAAAACAGGTTTCTGGACAGGTTTCTGCTAGCAGTTCAGGGGTTAATCTGTTCAGTTGAAAGCTCCTGGATGCTTACCTGCATTGATGCTCTCAGCTGTTCAGTGTTGGCCACTCCCCACTTCTATGTATACTGGCCTCTTGCAAACAGGCATTGCCAGAGTTAGCTTCATGCTGCATGGCTCAGTAGCTGGAGGAGTTTTGTTGTTTGAGGAGGCATTTTGTATATTTACCTAAAGACTGTTGCTTGGTTTGGTTGTATGTAAATCCTTTTCTTCTCCTATTCTACATCTAGAAGCTGAAATTTTTGCCCATTCTTCTCTGTATACTAGCTCTCGCTCAGTGAGAATGGATGGAACTGTCTGTGAAAGGCAATTTTCAAGTCTTTCCATAGATTCTCAATGGGATTTACCCACGTGGTCAAAATTGTTGGTACCCCTCGTGTAATGAGAGATAAACCCACTGACTTTCATTTGTTCATTTTCATAGATTTTTGATTTATTATTACTTTTGTCAGATTCAAGTTATTTCTGTGACTATTGTGGGTTTTTCTGTCATTAAACGAGGGGCACCAACAATTTTGACCACGTGTGTATATAGTTGAATTACATTCGTAATACAATTCTCACATTTTCTGAGTTACAGGCTTTATTATAGTATTATAGCTGAACCCATAATTCAGCAGATTTCAGAGTTCATTCTTTAATAATTTCTATTCCAGGAAATGATAACCTTAAAACACTGTCTGTAATATAATCTAATATAGGAAATATTAACTATTTCAATGTGTAATTGTTGCTTAGCTAGGTTGTTAGGGATGTAATTGACTAAAGCCGACAACTCTTTCCAATAACAACTAGCAGAATTGTAAATACAGCTCTGGAGTGCAATGTAGGAAGTTACTCTGCAAACAATAAAGAATGTAATACTTTTACAAAGTTTCTTAACTTTATATGTAGATGAATACTTTCAATGAATCTTTAAATCTGGATTTATCCTATGACTAGTGTGTTGATGTGCACTATATGCTCTTGTAGATAATGTAAAATATGAAGCAAAATGATCTTAAATTTTATTACAACTTTATGGAAGACTCATCACTTCTTCTCAATGATTCCTAGGTTATTGTTCTGTATTCTGCGCCCTTGACATTAGTTGATGGATTCTGTTCTCCCATGATAAGATAAGCAAACAGTATGGAAGCATTAATATCAGTTCAAAGAGTACACGTATTTTTAGATTTCTTTTTACTTTCTTTTCATACTTCACATCTGGCAAACAGGCCCATCACAAACATTCTGAAAACATATTAAAGGCTAAAATGAATTTTATTCATGGACCATAAGCTAATGTCAGAAATATTTTAAGTCTCGTGTCTCAAGTGGGGGAAAATTGTTTAATTTCTCAAGTCGGATACATTTTCAAAGCAAAATTTTTTTCTACCATTTTTTTTAAGTTTAAGTTAAAGAATATAATTTAACAAGTTACCGTCAGCAAGGAAAATAAAATTGCCCACTCAGGTATGTAGACCAGACCAACAAGGATGTGAATTTTCCAACCCTTATGTCCCCCAAGATAGGGGATAGTCAGGAGGCCTCATGCAGACAAGATGATCTCACCAATCTAGCAGAAATTTTCAAGTTGGCCAACTTTACTCAAATATTTATGTGATTCTCAGTGACCAAACTTAAAACTGGTGTGTCCTCGTACACAATCTCAACAGGATCGCGAACGTTTATGTGTCATAAATATTATTGGTCTTCTCTTATAGACCAAAGAGAACTTCTGAACCTGCTCTAGGCTCTACGGCTTCCCTTGCACCCTTACATCACAGAAATAAAGGCACTGGAAAGAGATAACAATAAGCAGTAAGGAAACTATGTTCGCTCATGGTGGGATATGCACTAAAGTTGCAAAGTTGCAACAAATTCTCTAGACTATGCCACTTGAGCAGGTATGTCTAGTAATGAATGTAGAGGTAAGGATTCAAAAAACCTTTATTTAGCCTACAAAGTAATCTAAAGAACGGTGGAGTGAGGAAAAATGACCTCCATTTGTCATGTTTGACATTTTGTGGATAAAATCGAACTCATCATCTTTCCTCTATCACGCTAAATTCCACTACCTGCTATCTATCACAATAAATAGCATCATGCTTTACTCTGTACCTGAAGTCCGCTGCCTCGGAGTAGCCCTTGACTCTGCCTTGTCCTTCAAACAGCACATTGACGCTTTTACTACCTAACGCTACCTCAAATGCAAAAATGTTTCCAAAATATGTCCTATACTAAAATGTTAGTCAAGGTGGGAGATGATGAGGGCATGCACTAACACAACATCCTCCTCTGTTGCCTCCCAGTTATCACTCTCCCATCTCTCCAGTCTGTCCTTAACTCTGCTGCCCAACTAATCCACCTCTCTTCTCACTGCTCCTCTGCTTCTCCCTTCTGTAAATCCCATCATTGTCTATCTATTTCTCCATGAATCCTGTTCAAGCTACTAACACTGATCTACAAAGCCGTTCATTATCTGTTCCTTACATATATCTCTGAACTAATCTCCCGATATCTACCCACACAAAATCTCTGGTACTCGCAAGACCTCCTCATCTCCTCCACATTCATATGTTCCTCACCCAATTGCCTCCAATAATTCTCCCCAATGTCCCCCATTCTCTGGAATTCTGTGGCCCAACAGGTCTAATTATCCACCACATTCAAAACTTTCAGATGGAACTTGAAAACCCATTTTTAAAGAAAGCTTGTAATGTCACACTTTCAACTGCACCAACATCCTGGATGCTGATACACTTGAAAGCAATGATGGAAGAAGGAAGCCTTCTACTCCCTCCACCCGTCATTCTCCCTGTGCATCTGATGTCTCAGCACAGTGGGCGAGATGATGTCCTGATGTGCCAAGTAGTGAAGATTTTCAGAGCACTCGCTGCCGAGATCGAAGCAGTGGGGGAACCAGAAGTGAGTATTTATATTATGTGGGGCCCATTATACTGTATCTAGGACTATGTGGGGCCATTATTCTGTTTGGAGGGCTATGCTGAGTCCATTATACTGTATTCAGAACTATGTTGGGCCCATAATACTATATGGATGTCTACATGGAACCTATTGTACTGCATGAAGGACTATGAGGGAGCATTATTCTGTCTGAAGGACTAGTGGGGCCAATATCATAGGTGGAGAACTATGTGGGGCCCATTATTCTGTTTGGAGGACTGATTGGGGCCCCTAATACTATATGGAGGACTATGTTGAGCCCATTATACTGTATGGAGAACTATGTGGGGTCCATAATATTATATGGCAGATTATATTGGGCCCATTATTCTGTATGGAGGACTATATGAGGCCCATTATTCTGTATGCAGGACTATGTGGGGGCCATTTTTCTGTGTTTAGGACTATGTTGAGCCGATTATACTGTATGGAGAACTATATGGGGTACATAATATTATATGGCAGACTACATGGGGCCATTATTCTATATGGAGACTATTTGGGGCTATTATGCTGTATAGAAGAATATGTGGGCCAACTATTTTGTATGGGGGATTATGTAAGGCCCGTTATGCTGGGTGGCGATGTCATTTGGGGCACCATACTGTGTTTGGGGTCACCATCTTTTGAAGGGGGGCAGCAGGGTTATCATACCGTGTGTGTGGCAGATTCTGTGGAGAAATTCACTGTGGATCATCATATTGTGTTTGGAGGACAACTTTTGTTGGCATCATACTTTATGGAGGCAATGAAAAGGCAATTTAGGGGCTTCAATAAGAGGAAAATTACTTTGTAAGGGCTGCAAAGTTGTGAGATATTCTCTTTTCTGACCCCACTAAATATTATTGAGTTTTATTTTGGGGGTGGCGTTGGATTATAACTTCTGCTATGGAGCCTCACGATTTCTATGTATCCCCCTGCCCCCAAGGAAATACATAATGCTCAGGTCATGTGATCTGACTCTTTAGGTCTAGTAATTAAAATGTACTTTGTTCGTGAGGCAACCCCATTAAGTTTGTTTGTGTATGAATAGGTTCAACATTATTGGTGGTAAAAAACTTTATCCAAGTTTTTAATTTTGGCCCTTTGTGTATATAAATTTGACATCCCTGCTGTAAAATGTAAGCCCATAAGAGTGGGACCCTCCTTGCTCTGTACCAGTCTGTCATTGTTATTTTGTTCACTGAAATTTATATTTGTATTTTTTTGTATGCAAACCCCTCTTCATGAAATCAAGAGGTGCTCTAAAAATAATAATGATAATGATACTAATAATAAGATATGTAATAATAATTATTAAATTTTTGTATACCACAGTATTGCAGTGAATAGTAAAATCACAATTCTCCTATGGAGCTCAACCTGTATCTGAGCTTGACAGGAGGACCAAGATAGCAATTACAGGGGCCTTCAGCAGACCCCCGGCTGCCGTTAAAAAATGTCAGAGAATGTCAGTGATCGGAACAAGCTCTGGTCACTGTTGTTACAGGCAGATGCCGACTGTGTAACACAGCTGGCATCTGTCTGGTACGGCGTGGGTTCAGTTCTTGCACCTGCTCCATACACCGGGACCAGACATAGCATACTATTACTTCTTTCTTTGGCAAAGTGTTAAAGCGGGAGTATAATATTGATGATCTATCATTGTGATCATATTGGTAAGGGTCTGAAACTCAATAACCCCACTGATTAGCTGTTTGTAGCTCCATTCTCTGTTCGGTAGTCGGTCTCAAGAAATGGATCAAAGCCTATCCACTTCACTAGAAGCTGGGCTGCAGTTCTCAACAATGGCTGCTGCACAGTGAATAATGCTGGTCTGTTCCATGCACCACCAGAGCTGAAAACAGCTGATCGGTGGTGTCGACAGGTTTAAAGCTGGAAGCACCCATTTAAGCTCAAGCCTACCCAATTTCAAGTACTTTACTAAGGATAACATGACGATACATCAGCTGTGATCTAGCTTTATAAGAATTCCTCTTCTACAATGTATACCAGATTTTATTTATTTTTTTTAAAAAGTAAAGCTGATCTTTAAAAGGTACACCTGGTGCACTAAAGTGTCCATCTTCTGCTTTACATAACCCCCCCACGCAACATCACACAGTCGTAGAGTAAGAGGTCTATTCTCTTGCGTTGTGCCACATCGGGGCCGCCTCCAATCTCATTTTACACTCTTCACTTTCATGTTACTTATTCTTAACGAGTCATTCGGAAGTGCCAGTGGGTATCCTGGAACACAGCGGCACCACCTGACATTAATCATACGAGCGCCATGAAAACAATCCCTTCGGGCCAAGACGTCAACTTCAGGGAGTTAAAAAGCCTTCTGTCTATCAAACCTCCACCACTTGAACGTCTGCGCTTTCATACCAGCCAACGACTTCAGCTAATCTGTTGTCACATCAAGTCATGGGAGCAACTTGAGATGAATGATACTTAACCCCTCGTGCCTAGCACGTGTTGTGCCGATACGCTCTACGCCACCGACACCTGCAATGTGGATTTGTTAATTGAATTCACCTGTGCAAAATCTTCTTCTTCATTTTTTAGCTTCAAGAAAGTCGGAATAGATTGTAGCTGGTGAAAGGAGAACGGGGCACATATTTTATGTAATAATCTTGTCCTTGTCACTTACGTAAGAAAGGGCATGTCCTCCTCCTAATATATTACTGTGGAACATACCGTAAATAGCAATTTCCTAAAGGCAGACTTTCAAAAAAGTAGGTTCGAAAAGTGATATCGTCTTTTTGCTTGGAGGTTCCGGAATCTACAAAACAATTACTAGTTTTCACCTTCGTAGGACAATAAAATAATTAAAAACCAAGGAAGTAAACTAAATTTAATTTAGGTTTTTCCTAATAGGTTTGTAATTGTGTAATGTAACAAATGTACAGAATTGGCTTATTTGTAAAAATTCCTAATGTAAAATATGATCCCTATGTGAAATGGGACAAGAAAATTGTTTATTGAGCTTTTAATGTTTTTTTTTCCTTCATATTTTGCACTAAGAATTTGTCTAACATCAGACGTGGGAATTAATATGAATTTTTAGCCATTACAGCAAAAGTAGGATTTGAGGGTAATTTAAATGGCTTAAAGAAAATTTATGTGAATACTCTGATTCGACGAGGAATTCCTGGAAACGTTAAAGAAAAATAATTTCTTGAGCACATTTCCGTATACATTTGGCATGATTGCTGTCCGAGACTGATCGTTTTGCTCATATAAGAGGTTCCTGACTGTATCATAAAAAATGAATGTGACTCTTTAAAACATCATTTCTTAATTTTGATGTTGCAGTTGGAATAAAGCCCCTTAAAGTGAATCTGTCACCAGGTTTTTGTTACCCCATCTGAGATCAGCAAATGTAGGAAAAGAGACCTTGATTCCAGTGATATATCACTTAGACTACTGGGTGCAACTTTGGTGACACCAGAAAGCTGCTCCCGCCCACTTTGAAGTTTTCTGTAAATTGTATATTGACAGTAAGCTGCTTATCAGAGGAGGGGGCGTGGTTGGACCAAGGCTCATGCCAGCTGTAGTCCATGTAGTAATAATCTCCTGGTGATAAATCACTCATTGTATAGAAACAACAGTACACAGCCTAATAAGTGACATACCGTTGAAATCAGTATTTCACCCCTTACTTCATGCTGTTGTCAGATTATATAGCAAAAACATAGTGACTGATTCACTTTAAGTCATAGGCTCCAGTCAAGGTTGGAACCATTACTTTAGCTGTTGGGATGTTAGAATTATTTTCTATATAGGAACTGAAATATTATGATGCAAAGGAAAGGGAAACTGGCAAATGAGTTAAAGGGAACCTGTCACCCTCCCAGGGCCTTTTTAACTAAAAGAGCCACCTTGAGCAGCACTAAGGCTGCTTTCTGTGAAGGTGGCTCTCATGTTTCTCTCTCATAAGGAGAAATGAAAAAATCTTTTGAAATTCAAATTTGCCAACTTTGTCAAAATGTTTCCCCAAAATTTGATTTGATGTGAAAGTGAATTGAATGTACTGCAGAGCCTCCAATTGCCCCAAAAAGATGTACATAAGGTTTCCTAAGACTGTATCCAAACCCATTAATGCTCCTTAATGCAAACACAGCTTTAGTAATGTCAAAGTGACCTCAGCATATATGGCTAGGGGTAAATGGATAGTAATCATCCTTCACAGCATTGAGGTCACACACTATGTGTACAGCTTTCTCAGTATTTTATAACTTTCTCTCCATATTTCTTCTATGGCTAAGTTGGGAGCTGAGATGTCCAATTACTGTCCAGATTTGCCACAAAATGGCTTCTGCATTCCCTGCTTCTGTTTTTATATAAGCTGCGATAATCCCTCATAATTGGCAATGCCATACCATTTGATATGACAGCAGGAAAACATAATGAGGAAGCCGGCCCGGTCACACCTGAGGTCATGTGATCCTTCTCTTGCTGATGCAATCTTCTGCAATCAGTAAAATTGCAGCAGAATATCAAATTTGTATCAGATTTTTAGAATTCACAAGGTTCAGCTTCAACTTGCATCAAATTCATTCTCCCATCTTTAGTCATTTGCATTTTTTTAATTGCTTCATACTTTGATTTTTGAGATATTTTAAAAAGCACCATTGAATAATATTTTTCTAACTTGAAAATTTGTTAAAACTTTACACCATCTAGGTATATAGTCCTAGCCAAAAGTAGTCTTTTGGCAAATTTGTGATATAACCTTTCAAAACCCGCAATACAATTGCCCAGTCATTGCTGGTCTCTACTTTCTGGTTTACCCACCAGAAATGGTCAAAAATGCCCCCACTAAGCTGCCTCAGCCAGTGATTGTTTGAGCCTAGAAATGACCAAGTTGATTGCCCTGCTCAGGCATCCAGCCCTATCTTCCATATCAACCAGTGATCACTTCTTCGGATGGCATCACAACCCAGCATTCTGGACCCAATGATTGCTTACCAGTAGTGTTGAGCGATATTGCTCGATATCTAAAAATATCGGATCGGGATGGTATCGCCGATATCACTAAATATCGTCGATATCCGATTCCGATACCGGAAGTCCAATGTAAGTCTATGGGAACCAAATATCGACATTAAAAAAAAACATTCTTGCCTTGTTGGTTAATTGTACATGAAGGAAAACAACAAAGACTAATGTAGAATGTATTGGGGGAGGTTGAGGAGACAATAAAGGCATACATGTTTAACCCAATGCATTGGAATAGCATTAATATATATTTTTTTGGAAATACGTTTGGATTGACTAACAAATTGACAATGTTGTTAACCTTTTTTCTATTTTGGCAAATATGTATGTTTCACAACTTCCATGCTCTTCACCTTTTTAACTTTTGCCAGTGCCACACTTTCTCCTTCATAATCTTCAGCAGCATCATCTTTCTCATCAAATTATTCTTCATCTTCACCTTCTTAATCTTCTTCTTAAACTTCTTGCTATTCATGTTTTTGTTTACATTACTCATATTGTTTATTATAATTAACTAATTATTTCTTCATATTCAAATTCTTCATCTTCTTCCTCTTCATCTTCTTCATCATATTCTTATTTGTGACAGAGATTCCTGTACTTGTAATCTGTAAAAGTATGAATTGTTCATCCTTCCGTTCTTGCTGTCACGAAAGATTTAAATTACAACAGTATTTGTCCGTGTTCAGTTTAGCCTGCAGCAGCAGGCATTTTCCAGGGGCACCACGAGGAGGAACGGACTCACCCCCATACACTGCTTAGTCTTCTTCTGCTTAGAATTTAGAGCATATATTTTGCTCTTCATTTTGGTCTTATACTTCATGTTCTTCTGCTTTTTGATCTTCTGCTTATTGTTCTTCTGTCTCTTGTTCTGTATCTTGTAGTTTGTCTTAACCTTCTTTGTCCTGTTGGTGATCTTCTTCTGGGTAATCTTTTATTTTTTCTTTGTGATGGTGTTCAGGCTGGTTGGCTTCATGCTCGTCGTCCTTGTTGTCGTCATCTTCTTCTGGGTGGTCTTTAAGGTCGTCTAATTTCCGAGAAACAGCTGACGTTACTGGAACCCTGACGGGTATCAGATGGAGCAAGAGACAATGGAAGTAACGAGGACCAGCTGACTGTGCTGGAACCCGGACGGGTAGCAGAAGGAAAAGAGGCAATGTCACAACCGAGTACCAGCTGACGTTACTGTGACACGGTTACTAAGCAGGAGGTACCTGTGCTCCAAAGCACTACCAAGGACCAGCAGACGTTGCTGGAACTCGGATACGGAGATGGAGGCACCTAGGCCAAAGGCACTGGGGAGAACCAGTTGACGGTACTGGACCCAGGACGGGTAGCAGAAGGAAAAGAGGCAATGTCACAACCGAGTACCAGCTGACGTTACTGTGACACGGTTACTAAGCAGGAGGTACCTGTGCTCCAAAGCACTACCAAGGACCAGCAGACGTTGCTGGAACTCGGATACGGAGATGGAGGCACCTAGGCCAAAGGCACTGGGGAGAACCAGTTGACGGTACTGGACCCGGACGAGTAGCAGAAGGAAAAGAGGCAATGTCACAACCGAGTACCAGCTGACGTTACTGTGACACGGTTACTAAGCAGGAGGTACCTGTGCTCCAAAGCACTACCAAGGACCAGCAGACCTTGGTGGAACTCGGATACGGAGATGGAGGCACCTAGGCCAAAGGCACTGGGGAGAACCAGTTGACGGTACTGGACCCCGGACGGGTAGCAGAAGGAAAAGAGGCAATGTCACAACCGAGTACCAGCTGACGTTACTGTGACACGGTTACTAAGCAGGAGGTACCTGTGCTCCAAAGCACTACCAAGGACCGGCAGACGTTGGTGGAACTCGGATACGGAGATGGAGGCACCTAGGCCAAAGGCACTGGGGAGAACCAGTTGACGGTACTGGACCCCGGACGGGTAGCAGAAGGAAAAGAGGCAATGTCACAACCGAGTACCAGCTGACGTTACTGTGACACGGTTACTAAGCAGGAGGTACCTGTGCTCCAAAGCATTACCAAGGACCAGCAGACATTGGTGGAACTCGGATACGGAGATGGAGGCACCTAGGCCAAAGGCACTGGGGAGAACCAGTTGACGGTACTGGACCCCGGACGGGTAGAAGAACGCACCCATGAAAATGTAAGTTGACAGGACGCAAGCCGTCCGCAGTTACCGAATCACACAGTCCTACAGTGGGTGCTTGTCCTATTGTCACAATGGAAACCGCCTTTATTTACATATCCCACAGCACACATAGGAATCACCTAAACTGCAGGCACCATAGAGTCGGCTAACCCGAATGCAACACGACAGCACAACTTATTGGAGGATAATTGACGTTCACACTGCCAGGAAACAGCTGTCGTGCTGTAACCAGGCTGGCCAGGAGTCAGTACCCCTGCCAATTACTTACGAGCAACAAATGGCGGTGTTGTAGCCCAGGGAGTAGAGTTCAGGTGGTAGAAAGATGAACATAACAGGAGACATGGAAAACGTTGCCAAACAGTTATTTAATCTGAAAACGGACAGGCAAATTCAGGTAAGATCCATGCCTTGTTCATTTTCAGAAAAGTAAGCCGGTCTACATTCTCTGAGGATAGTCGCATGCGACGGTCTGTTACTACACCACCTGCAGCACTAAAGACACGCTCAGATAATACACTGGCAGCAGGGCAAGCCAGCACCTCCAATGCATACTGGCTAAGCTCTGGCCATGTATCCAACTTAGCGACCCAAAATTTGAAAGGGGAAGAGGCATCTGGGAGTACACTTAGAGGGAAAGCCAAGTAGTCTGTCACCATCTTACGGAAACGTTTCTTCCTGGTGACTGGAGCCGTCTCGGATGGTGTAGACCTTGCTGGCGCTGTCACAAAACGTTGCCACATTTGTAACATACAGCTCTTGCCCTGTGCAGAGGCGCTGCTTCTGCTCCCTCTTGTTGTAGAGGTGTCTACACTGCCTCGACGCACAGAGCTGCTTTGTAAAGCAGTAGCAGCAGCAGCAGCTCTCTCGGCTGGAATGTACAACAGTATGGATTGCACCAGTGTGTCTTGGTACTCCTGCATTTTACGGTCCCGGTTCACCGGTGTGATGAGGGTTTGTAAGTTGTCCCGGTAGCGAGGGTCTAGGAGGGTGTACACCCAATAATCTGACGTGGTGAGAATGTGGGCGATGAGGCGGTCGTTTCTCAGGCACTGAAGCATGAAATCAACCATGTGCTGCAGACTCCCAACTGGCCAGCAAAGGCTGTCCTCTGGAACAGGCGTCATCTCTGCCTCCTCTGCATCACCCCACCCTCGCTCTACATACTGACTAGAGCGTTGTGTACCTCCCTCTGTAGGGATTTCTTCCTCCTCCATTGACTCCTCCTCCTCCTCATCCTCCTCACAAAGTGAGCCCTGCCCAGCCCTTTGTGAGGAACCACGTTGCGCTGACTGTCCTGAAGGTAATTGAATTTGTGACTCCTCATCCTCCACCTCTTCCAAAACCTCTTCCTTTAGTGCTTTCAGTGATTTCTGAAGCAGGCAGATAAGGGGGACAGTCATGCTGACTAGTGCATCATCTGCACTCGCCATCCGCGTTGAGACATCAAACGCACGCAAAACGTCGCAGATGTCCTTCATAGAGGCCCACTCAGTAGTGGTGAAGTGTGAACGGCGCAAATTGCGAGTTGATTGCGCCTGTTGCAGCTGATACTCCATTACTGCTGGCTGCTGCTCACACAACCGCTCCAACATATGTAACGTGGAATTCCACCTGGTGGGTACGTCACATATGATGCGATGTTCAGGAAGGCGAAATCTGACTTGCAGAGCTGCAATGCGCGATCTGGCCATGCTGGAACGTCGCAAGTGAGCGCACTCTAGGCGGACCTTGTGCAGCAGTGCATCAAGATCCGGATAGTCCCTCAAAAAAACTCTGCACGACCAAGTTGAGCACATGTGCCAGACATGGTATGTGAGTGAGGTTGCCAAGGCCCAGAGCTGCCACCAGATTTCGGCCATTGTCACACACTACCAAGCCTGGCTGGAGATTAGCTGACAAAAACCACACGTCGCTCTCCTGCTTGATGGCATCCCAGAGCTCCTGCGCTGTGTGGCTTCGATTTCCCATGGAAATTATTTTCAGGACGGCCTGTTGACGTTTGGCCACGGCTGTGCTCATATCGGTCGCAACAGGTAAGCGTTCACGGGTCCATGTGGAGGTATACCGTGACGGATCGTGCAGCGATGATTCTGAGGAACTGGAGTAGGAGGAGGAATCAATGTGTACAGACTGGATTCCTGCAATCCTTGGAGTTGGCAGAACACGTACAGCGCCACTGGCAAGATCTGTACCCGGCTCCACAACATTGACCCAATGGGCAGTGAGGGAAAGGTATCGTCCCTGGCCATGGGTACTGGTCCACGCATCGGTGGTCAGGTGGACCCTGCTACTGACGGCGTTTAGTAGCGCATGTTTAATGTTTCCCTCGACATGTTTTTGCAGAGCAGGGACAGCTTGCCTGCTGAAATAAAATCGGCTTGGCACATTATATTGTGGGACTGCCAATGCCATAAAGTTCCTGAAACTGTCAGTCTCCACCAGCCTGAATGACAGCATTTCAAGGGACAGGAGTTTTGCAATGCCAGCATTCAGAGCCTGTGCTCGTGGATGGTTTGCCGAGTATGGCTGTCTTTTATCCCATGCCTGTGGTACCGATGACTGTTTTTTGTTCTGGGAGTGTGACGATGACTGTGAACTTGCTGCTGTGGGTGGAATAACAGTTTGTCTATGGACAACAGTGACCAAGGTTCTTCCATGGAGATCCTGTGAGGAAGCCGAACCAGGTGTGTGTGAGCTGGAGGTAGAGGCTCGAACACGACCTGAAGATGTAGGTGCTGCTGTAGGTTGGCCTACATCTCCAGTGTGTCTTTGTAACTCAGCTACGTGCTTTGTCCGTACATGTTTCCACATATTTGTGGTATTCAGGTTACTGATATTTTTACCTCTTTTAACTTTTTGCTTACACAGCTTGCATTGAACATAGCAAATATCATCTACAAGTCTGTCAAAAAAGGACCACGCAGTGCAAGTCATGGGAGCGCCAATTTTGACATTTCTAAGAGAACTGCTCCCAACAGGTGCCAAACTGGAGGCTACAGGCAAGCGAGTCTGCAGCCTACCTCTCCCTCCTCTTTGTACCGTTGGGACAATCTCTTCCTCAGAGCTGCTCCCACCACCTTCCTGTTGCTCACGCCATGTTGGGTCTCGGACTTCATCATCTCCACTACCCTCTTCCAACACCTGCTGCTGTTGGATGGTCTGGGCAGCACCATGCTCCACAAAACCTGGCACCTGAGTCTCATCATCATCATAAGATGCGTTCTGCGGTGTGCTGTCCATCGGCACTGGCTCACCCGCCTCTTCAGATTAAGAGAGACACAGCTGTTGCGCATCACTGCATACTCCCTCTTCTTCAAATTGCAGAATGCTGCTTGCCTGTGCCCGTGTTTGCGAGCCAACAGATTCTGAGAACAGAAGCAGAGACTCAGCTGGCTCCTGTACAGAACTCTCTGACTGCCTGGGCAATTTGACAGGCGGTGAACAGACAGATGGTTGCTCAACAGTGTTGTGTTCCTGAGAGGAGGTGGAAGGAATTGAAGTCGATGCATTGGCTGCCATCCAACCAACAACGGCTTCAATTTGTTCTTCCCGCAGCAGGGGGGCACGCCGAGCTCCTACCAAAGTGCGCATAAAGGAACGCTCATGGGTAAAACTGGTGGATGCTGTGTCACTGAGGGCGGCAGCAGCCACAGAATCCCCACGTCCTCTCCCTGCTGAAACTCCACGGCCACGACCACGTGCCTTACTCACTGACTTCTTCATCTTGGTAGATTGATAAAGAAAGTCAGAAAAGTTATAAGGCCTAAGTGTGGTTATTACGCAGAGACTGAAGTGAACACTGAAACACAACTGTTCACAATCTGTGAAAGGCTACTCCTTTGTCTACTTCTATAGTGTTTGCAACCAATGTATTGGATACGGATGGAAGCGCGTCACACTAATAGATTATATTTTAAATGGAATGGAGCAGAACCAATTGGAGATAAATGAAAAGGATGAGGCACTGAGACACGCTCAGCAGAGTACAAGCAGCAGTGCTTGAACAAGTAACTGGAGCGTGATGTGCACTCAAAAAATAAAAAACACAGACTGAAGTGAACACTGAAACACAACTGTTCACAATCTGTGAAAGGCTACTCCTTTGTCTACTTCTATAGTGTTTGCAACCAATGTATTGGATACGGATGGAAGCGCGTCACACTAATAGATTATATTTTAAATGGAATGGAGCAGAACCAATTGGAGATAAATGAAAAGGATGAGGCACTGAGACACGCTCAGCAGAGTACAAGCAGCAGTGCTTGAACAAGTAACTGGAGCGTGATGTGCACTCAAAAAATAAAAAACACAGACTGAAGTGAACACTGAAACACAACTGTTCACAATCTGTGAAAGGCTACTCCTTTGTCTACTTCTATAGGGTTTGCAACCAATGTATTGGATACGGATGGAAGCGCGTCACACTAATAGATTATATTTTAAATGGAATGGAGCAGAACCAATTGGAGATAAATGAAAAGGATGAGGCACTGAGACACGCTCAGCAGAGTACAAGCAGCAGTGCTTGAACAAGTAACTGGAGCGTGATGTGCACTCAAAAAATAAAAAACACAGACTGAAGTGAACACTGAAACACAACTGTTCACAATCTGTGAAAGGCTACTCCTTTGTCTACTTCTATAGTGTTTGCAACCAATGTATTGGATACGGATGGAAGCGCGTCACACTAATAGTTAAATTGCATGGAGCTGCAAGAATTACACTGAAGAAAAAAAAAAGAGTCTGTGAGTGACACGTGCAGATGCCTACAGACAGCGTTGCATGCAGAGCAAACTGCAGCGTCACCTGCACTCACACACACACCTTGCAGAGCTGTTAAAACAACACTGCAGGCAAAAGGAAGCTTTACACAGCGGTTGGTGCTAGCCTGCCTACAGCACAGTACACTAAATCGCAATCTCTAACTGTCCCTCAGAGTCAGCACAGCAGCGTTCTGTCCCTTACTGAGTTCACAGCACAGTGACGCTAAAATGGCGGCGGCGCCTTTTATAGTGCATTCTGACATCATTTCAGCATCCAATCACAGCCATGCCATTAGTTAACATGACCGCAGCAGTACAGGATGTGCCCACACTTCTTAGGATTCCTCATTGGCTGACTAAAATCACATTGCCTCTCAAAGAATTATGGGAACTTCCGATTCCGGTATACGATATATGGAAAATATCGAAACTAAGTATCGAAAGGCCGATAGAGCTAATATCGGCCGATACCCGATACTTGCGGTATCGTATCGCTCAACACTACTTACCAGGCATCAAGAAGTTGGAGCGTGATGCACCTCATGTTTTTTTAGACTGAGTAGGCATCGGAGACGTCCAGGATACCAGGAGAAGGATGCTGGATGCAGAAGTGAAAGACAGGCTGCCCCAAAGGACCAGACTGAACGTCGAACCAGCCAGCACCAATAAAATTGCTCATCTCTAACTTTAATGACCTACTAGCATATCCAATAAGGATAACTAACATGCCTTTGTCTGAATTTCACAATATGCAGTAATCTTTCTGTTTTCGCTTGTGTGAACATTACATGCACATGATTTCGTAGCGATGAATTATACTTTAGCTCTGAGCCTTTAGTCATGTGGAACAGCTTGGGGTTATAATACCATCTTCCCTGGCTTAGACCCCATCCAGTGTCAGCAGAGCTTAGCAATGTATTATTTTATATGTGACATTTTTAATTTCATACGTCAGCCTTTGTCTCCGTAGCAGTCGCTTTACCATTGACCCAAATCAACCAAGCAAAATACTCTTGCATCTCACCTGCATGACATAAAGGTTCTCGTCCTGTAATCCATGAATTAAATCATATTTTGTCCAGAAGGGTACAGGTCAATGACTAATCAACTGGAACTCTGTGACCATAATTCTGTTCATATCATAGATGTTGTAAAATATGCAGCAGCTTTGATATACTTCTAATCATGGCCATAACGATTTTTGGGTAACAATGGGATTTTTGAGTTCCCGATATGACTTTGTAGCCTACACCTCTGCAAGTCTAAAGGGCTGATGCTTGGCTATTTCTAAAAGTCCTATACTGTAGATCCATAGAATGAAACATCAATGAGCAAACTGGACTGGAGGACTCAAAACTGCCATTGATAAGCCGCTTTTGCCCATCCTGTAACAACGCCTTAATGAAGAGTATCTAATTGGGTCACGGCAAATTGAATTCTTCTTGAATTTTCCCCAAAACTCAGATTCAACAGATTCTGATTTTTTTAATTTGCTTTGAATGAATCCAGCAAAATGATGGCCAATTTGATGCCATTTTGCTGATTTCTAGACGACTGGAAAAATAATGCTCTCACCATCTGTCCCGCCATTGTAGTCCCCCAACCGGTCCTCTGTTCTAGCTCTCTCCGATCTCTTCCTTATTGTACTTCTTCCACCATTTTTAATCTGATCTGGGGCTTCTAGAGTCATGACGTGCATAGTTCAAGGCCTTGTCGGTGCCTTGGGCAACGCAAGTCATAATGGCAAGGGTTGTGGCATCGATTACTCATTGCCAAAAATCCTGATGCCGAATGAAGATGGAAGAAGAGGACATTGGGTGTAGCAGGCAATAAAAGAAGAGGCAGGAGGGAGCTGCATGGAGGAACAGACGGGAGACAGGCGACTACTATTATTACACAGGTGATAGAAAGAGGAATATTATTTTTTTATCTTTTCCACCTTACAATTATGCTCTGGAGTCTGGTACATTTGATTTGGCAAAATTTGAGCAAACTTCACCACATTCACTCATCACTAATTTTAAATTTACCGTTTTTGCTTTTTTTACGAATGGATTGCCATACTTAAAGGGTTTTTCTTTTAAGAGGTTTTTAATACCTATCAGCTTGCTTTTTTTTTTAAAAAAAAAAGAGGATACTCAGCCTTAGGCCGGTGTCACACTTTTGAGTGTGATGCGAGAAACTCACGCGAGTCTTTCGCATCAATACCCGGCACTGCCGTCGGCACTCGGACCGGAGCGTTCAGCTGTATATAAATACATGACCCCGGCCTTACTAACCTCTTGCTCCAGTACTGCCTCTCCTCCGCTGTCCCCTGCCTTTGCTGACATACTGTTGCAGTGATAGAAAAAAGGGCTCACACGCATTTATTAATGTAAAGGTGCACAAATACAATTATGTGGCCAATATACAGACATATAATTACACAATGCGTCATCACACATTGAATAATAAATACATGAATGCCAACATTGTTGAAAACTTTAAAAGCGTAAAGCTCTTAGTTAGCATTTTTTGATATGGATGGTCCCAAAACACTGTATGTCCGACCTCTCCTTGTGTCAAACCAGTCTTAATTTGAACTGAGAGAGAAAAGAAAACCAGGAGTGGCTCGCAATTAAAACCTGGTTTGGCACATGGAGAGGTAAGACATAAGTGATACTTATCTTGTGCAAGGCTGTTACTAATGTCACGCTAGTTTGATCAAATTGCATGTGTGGCGCCTATGTTATTTGCATAGCATGGCCAATATCCCTCAAAATAAAGGAGGTACCACCTATGTAAGTAGCGTAGACATGTTTCCATATCAGCATAGCACCCCTTACATGTCATCTGCATATTATTTTTACAAATACACATTATGAGAGTACATCACTTGCCCCCTGAAGGTGTTGCACAGGACATCCTTCACCATAAGTCAATCCCTAGACTGCATAGTAGAGCAGCTGTGAAGAACATTTCTTTGTGAAGGACCAAAGAAGTCCAGAAAGCCCATTCATTTAAAGAGGAGTGGACCTGTCTCCTGGTCACTATGCTCTGAGAAGCATATTGCACATTAAGAAGGGAGCTCCATAGTATGAGCCTTGAGTTCTGGATGTTGTAGGAATGTCCGCAATGGATTCCAGTAAGGCATCCCACTGGCTCGAACGATAGTTTCTTGCAGGCACTAGCTGCCCACTGCACTTGAACTTAAACTTGGCTACTGTACTTCCCTATCTGACTATCACAGAGGAAGAAGTCCTTTTTTACTGGGGCCAGTCCCTCTCACTATGGGCTAGTCCCAAACTTTAACTATGTCTGTCCCTACAGTGTGTAGCTGGGCAGGTCTCCCTTACAAACTGTGAAGATCTGAGGTTGTGGGTTGTAATAATCACCTAGGCAGGTTAACAATTCAACTATTTTTTATTCCTTACATCCATGGTCTTACAGCAGTTCCAGGTGAATGGTTACAATTCAATGTCCTCAGTCCAACAGATCCATTCTTGGAGCTGATACTTCCACTTCCCCCGTATCAGGTGATACCAACTGTCACCCAACATTTGTATCTCCCTATCTCCCGACAGTATAGTCTGTAGTCACAGTCCATGCTCCATACCACAACCATAGCATATGTCTCCTGCTCCAGCTGGCAACAACAGCCCTTAAGATAGTTTTTCACATCCATACGATAGATATCATGACTGTAACACGTGTATCAAGCTCCAGACGGTAACCTATCTCTAATCTCCATAGGACATCCATGTAGGGTACCAGGAAGTCACCAATAGATCCTCACCACTCGTCGTCACTGCACCAACTAAAGGTGTGGCTTATTTGTCTCCCTCTCCTGGGATCAGAAACTGGATGGGCAGAAGTGTTCACACCCTCCCCCTTAAATATTTACTTTTAACTGACAGAATGAAGAATTTTCCAGGAGCCGAGTCTCCAGCCTGTCTGTAGGGATGTGTATTATTGATGCCCTCTATAGAGGCACAAATTCACAAATGCCACCACCAGATGCAGGACAGAAATGCTAATGTTGTCCTTATGTTTGCATGAGATCCGGCCCGCACGTCTTCCTCTGCTTACTGTCACTGAATGTAAACATTGATTCCTGACGCTGTACACTTTCCAGGTGAAATTAGTACACTGAAACTGACGAGCAGGCAAATCTCGAATAAACATAACAATAACATCGACGTACCGGTGCTCCATCCTGGAAAAAGTCTGCAGTCAGCTCCTCACACAAACACTATGTATTACATCTATAATCCTAAGTCTTACTCTTTATTCCTGCTGCACACTTTACCTATTATACTTATATTGCACAATATATTACTCTATAATCTACTATATAGTTGTCTAACTTTTGACTTCAGTCTGTAACGGAAATCCTGCGTCGCTGATTGGTCGCGTCCAATCACTTCCGGCCGGGCGCGTCCAATCATGGCGCAGGATTTCAACCAGGCACGCCACCGCTATCGTCGGGAGATCATCTCCACGTACGGTCATCTCCACGTACATACTCACCTTCCGTCACTGCATCCCTGTCCCGGCGCATCTGCTTCTATCCTGTGCGGTGTGGCCACGTAGTACCACTCATAAAGGTTATGAATATGGAAGCGACTCCACTCCCATAGGTGTGGCGTCCATATTCATGACCTTAATTGAGCGGTACCACGTAGCTGACGCGCCGGGATAGAGATGCAGCGACGGAGCGATGAGAGTAAGTATGATGGGGAGGACGGGGAGCCCAGTGGAGGGTGGGAGTGGAGCCATGTATTCAGGGTGGGAGTGGAGCCATGCATATGGAATTGGAGGGTGGGAGCGGAGCCATGTATATAGGATGGGAGGGTGGGAGCGGAGCCATGTATATAGGATGGGAGGGTGGGAGCGGAGCCATGTATATAGGATGGGAGGGTGGGAGCGGAGCCATGCATAGAAGGAGGGGAGGGGGTGCAGAGCCATGCATAAATAAACTACATACATATTCTAGAATACCCGATGCGTTAGAATCGGGTCACCATCTAGTATTATATATAAAACCACAATACATTATTCACACTTCCATGACACAACATATGTATAAAATGTGATTGAGGTCTTCAGGGGCAGGAACGCAACACTACAGTCCACCACTCTTACACTCGTGCTGAGCATATGTCAGAATTGACAACCGACATGTTCAGTAGAGTAGGGACTAGCCCATCCTCTAAATGGGACGTCACTGATGACGCTTCATTTCAGGGTGGGGACAGAGGCCCCTGATGACATCTCAATTAAATATCTCAGCATGCACTTGGTAGTCCCAAAATAATCTTCATCAAAATGGAAATAGGTAAAAAAGTAAATAAATGTAAAGCAGATAAATAAGAAAGGGAAGGGTAGGGACTTTTTAATTAAACCATATTAGAAAAACTTAATAAAATAAATATCGAGACACTTAGTATGAAAATGAATATTAGTTTCGGACCACCTCTAATTTCCGCAGAATTTCTCCCGAATTATAAGACAGATTATAGCGGATTACTGGGTGGACCCTGCAGCAGAAAACCACGTCATTTTATTTTCTAAAAAAAAAAGGGTTTATAAAAAGTGTCCAACTCCTTTAAATTTGCTGTGAATAAAATTATATTGTGGAATTAGTAGTCCAAAGGGTGCTGGCTTGGCTGAAATAGACTTGCATAGTTATGCTTCGGTCACTGAGCAAATTTCATTTCAATGAACTACAGGATTCATGGTTGGCTTAGCGTTTAATTATTGACTGTAGATTTACAGTACAGTACGCCGTCTGAGCTGATCTTGCTGAAAAGGTTCAGTCCCAGCTGCTATAAAAATAAAGGCCGTCTCTTCCATATTCACATGTGGTACAACAGGGGACATTGCAGTAAATTCTATATTTTGGAAATTCCGTAGACGAACGTGTGTAATAATCTCTTACATAATTGTGCTTGATGAACGGGACGACCTGCTGAAGACCTCGTTCGAAATCAATGTTCTCCAGATATAGAATCATGTGAGTTATTGTTTCATGGTATTAAGGGTATGGATTAATATGGATTACCATAATTCTTTATCAAAACCTATACACTTTTTTTTTAGTTCGTTTTTTTTAAACTGATATTGTATTGTACCGCTAAAATATGGTCGATAAAATAACGAAGACCCAGATAAGGGCAATCTTGAGAATGACGAGGATGACGAAGAATGACGAAGATTCTTTATTCTGTAAATTAACTCATGAAGGGCCAGGCAGACTTCGGTATTGAGAACTGGATTTTTCATATTTATTTTGTCTGTTATAAATTTTATTGTAGTTTGGTGCCCATATGATAACAGAGAGACGCAAAATGCTCCACCTTGTGTTGTTCTGTAAAAGCAATATCACGTTGGTTATGGGTAAAATCTAGCTGGTTAGAGATGACACAAATTGATTAGTTGGATCCGGTCCAATGGTTGCATTGGTAATCTGTAGACATCAGTTGTGAGCCCCCCGAACCGTGTCCTACATCCCTATATCTGCTGCTTTTCTTTTGTTTAGTCTGCCTGGCTCAATGTCACATGCGCTTCATGCAATGACATTGTGCCAGGCCAGATAATCAAAAGAGGATCCAGGGATGCAGTCAGATAGGAATTCAGTGGTAACAGATTATTGGCATGGCCAATGGACTAGTTCTTGCTAGTCCACCACCTTATAAGCCATGCTTACATACATAGAAAATGGTAACAGGAGTGTGCTGCTGAATACTCCTATACCGATCCTATGGCAAAATCGTTAGTAAAATCACTGTCTAGATCTGTTATAACCCTATGAAATTACCTATTGAGGATCAAAAAAGGTGTTCGCTGTTTAACATTCTAACATTTTTACTACCAATATATTTCCTTATTTAATATCTGAGTTTGGAATTATATAATTCTGGTCCAAGAGCGTCGGAGACTCTTCCTCATTTGCAATAGTGTGAAAAATGTTCTGGTGTCCGTCAGTAGACCTTGGGCATCTGTGTCCATACTAGTCTCGATTGCTTTAACAAAAAAGTTCTCAGTCTCTTTTAGGCTGTGTGCACATGTAAAGTGGCCAGGGTGGTAGTTGTGGCAACTGGCTGTTCGGCTCCCACACACTGGCGCCCCACAGACAAAATACAATGTCCCTTCTGCCACATGTGCAGCGTGTGCAGCAGTGCACTCGTGGTTACTATCAGCTTCTGTCACTCTGGTTCCACATTTCCAAATACCATGAAACATCTCAGAGTCATAGTTCTTTTCCAATAGTTTAACTTTACTATTCAGCAAGGCATTCATCACACTGGCAGCACAGGTTAAACACAGAGACATCTTCTTATCTTTCCCTGCCGTCCGGGCAGCCTCTATCTTTACTAGCAACTCTGTCTCCCTTCTACCGGAAATCCCTGCTGTATTTTCGGACAGTCCGTGTCCCATCTGTGCCTTCAGCATCACCAGCTCCCTGTCTGCCCTCGTCCGGTTGTAATTGGAAAAGGTGCCGGGAATGCCATCTCAGCTGCTCCCGACCCTATTGTAGACCCCGGATCCTTCTTGGGGATGGTCCTGTTGAGCTTGTGCCCGACTGCACTATTCTCTGCCTGGGTCCCCTTACTGCCATAGCAGCTTTATCCCCACGGCCAGCCGTCTGCTTCATCTACTGCTCACACCTTGCTCTGGGCAAGCCTGCCAAGGCTTCTGTTGTCTAATTAGGAAGTGTCCTGACTATATCCCTAAGTGTAATGTATGTAGTACAGTTCATATAGCGTCTTGTGCTTGGGTGCGATGAAAATACATGAGACACAGGTTTGATATAGAAGGTCTTGTATTACTTCATACAAGTTGGCAAAAATAGTCACACAGTTTGCAGATACAGAAGCAGGATACACAGCAGGCCAGAATAACTTAAGCTCAGCAATCACTCTTCACAACAGGTTCAGGATCTTCTTCTCTGTTACCGTAAGTCCATGCAAACGTGAGTCTTTCAAAGAGCAGGGTTCCAGAGTCCACACAAAAGTTCCAGAGTTCCTCAGTAGGAATAGCTGGAGTACAAAATCCAAGGCTTCCAGGAGTCAGGTCACAGGTTCACTGCAGGCTAGATTCAGAAGCACTGATTGCTCAGCTGTGGCTGCTTAAGAAGCAAGAGGGAGAGAATCAGGGCGGGAACATGAAAGCTGAAAACTCCATATTGACTGAGGGCAAAATAGCTGCAGCAAGACAGAAAGCAAAATGGCTGACGGAAAAACTGAGTTTCAAGAACATGTACAAAGAACCTTACATTACTCCCCCTTAGGGACAACCTCCGGATGACCTCAGACCAGGCCTGTCTGGGTACCTCTGATGAAACTGGCAGAGCAAATGAGGAGCATTAACGTTATTGACTGGTTCCCATGAGTTGTCCTCCACTGGGTAGCCTTGCCATTTAATCAAATATTGTAACTGATTTCTGTATAACCTGGAATCCAGAATCCTTTCCACCACAAATTCTTCCTGACCATCGACTAGCACTGGGTCAGGGCAAGGAGAAGAACGTCCAGGAAACGTATTGGGTGTTGCAGCCTTTAGTAGGGATACATGAAAGACAGGGTGGATTCTCATAGTTCTGGGCAGTTGAAGACGACAAGCAACGGCACTTATAATTTTACTGATTTTATAGGGTCCAATGTACTTATGTCCCAACTTAGACGATGGAATCCTTAACTTAAGATTTCTGGTTGACAGCCAGACCAGGTCTCCTACCTTAAAAGCTGGTGCAGGTTTATGAAATTTATCTGCTGCTTTCTTGTACCTTTCCTGAGCCGATTCCAGATTCTCCTTTAGAAGATCTATATTCTTCTGTAAAGACGTGATTCTTTTAGCCACTGCTGGTAAAGGCGTTTCTATGGGAAATCGTGGTAGAATGTTAGGATGATAACCTAGATTGGAGTAAAAAGGAGACTGCTTAGTGGAGGCACTCTGAGAGTTGTTATAAGAGAACTCAGCTAATGGAAGTAGATCCACCCAATCATCCTGTAGGTGGCAGATAAAGCAGCGGAGATACTGCTCCAGGGTTTCATTGGTTCGTTCGGTCTGTCCATTAGTCTGGGGATGAAAAGCAGAAGAAAGGTTTACTTTAATGTCCAATGCTGCACAGAAATTTTGCCAAAACCTAGAAGTGAATTGCGCCCCTCGATCCGAAATAACCTCATCCGGTACTCCATGTAAGCGAAACACATCTTTAATCATCAAATCTGATGTCTGTTTTGCAGTGGGTAAGCCGACACAAGGTATAAAATGAGCTGCCTTTGTTAGACGGTCAACCACCACTAGAATGGTGTTCTTCCCTTGAGAGGTTGGTAACTCCACAATGAAGTCCATAGAAATGGATCCCCACGGGCGGGACGGGGTGGGAAGAGGTTGTAACAGACCAGTTGGTGAGGAGCGAGGTGTTTTGCATCTTGCACAGACTTCACATGAAGTGACATAGTTTAAAACATCCTTCCTGCAAGTGGGCCACCAAAAGAAACGAGAAAGAAATTCCTGTGTCTTTAGAATTCCTCTATGCCCAGCTATCTTGGAATCGTGAATGAGTTGCAATACTCTCAATCTGACTGTTTCAGGAATATATAGACGTTGTCCCAGAATCCACACACCATTCTTAAAGACAAGACTTACGTCCCTTGGGGGTTGTGCCAACAAGGAATCCGCATGGTATGCTTCCTTGATGTCCTTAAGTAGGTCTTGATTATGAATCACTCCCAGGAATCTAGAGTCAGGAAGAATAGTCTTAGGAGGAGTAAGTGGACGGGTCTCTGCTGAATGAATCCTAGAGAGTGCATCAGCCTTTCCATTGCGCGATCCTGGCCTATAAGAAATTACAAAATTAAATTGGTTTAGGAAAAGATTCCAGCGAGCCTGGCGAGGAGTCAGGCACTTAGCCGACCTGATAAATTCAAGGTTACGATGGTCTGTCAGGACGACTATTTGCTGTGCAGCTCCCTGAAGAAGGTGTCTCCATTCTTTGAAGGCGGCAATAATGGCCAACAACTCTCTATTGCCCACATCGTAGTTCCTCTCAGCCGAAGACAACTGCTGGGAAAAGAAGGCACAGGGATGCAAGACATTATTCTCACCTGTTCTCTGAGAGAGTATAGCTCCAACGGCACAGTCTGAAGCATCCACCTCTATTATGAAGGCAAGTTCGGGGTTGGGATGTACCAAAATAGGTGCGGTGGTAAATTTATCTTTCAGACGGGAAAATGCTTCCTGGGCTTGGGGAGCCCAGGAGAACCTAGACTCTTTCCGGGTAAGTTGGGTGATAGGTGACACTACCTCAGAGAAATTCCTAATGAAACGTCTATAGAAGTTGGCAAACCCGATGAAGCGCTGCACCTCCTTCACATTTCTAGGACTTGGCCAATCCTTGATGGCTTGGGTCTTGCTTCCATCCATACTAATTCCTTGTGTAGACAGTACATACCCCAGAAATTGAATTTCGGTCCTATGGAATTCACACTTTTCAAGTTTGATGTAAAGATGGTTTTGTCTTAGACGTTCCAAGACCATTCTCACATGTCCATGATGTTCCTCTGTGGAGTTAGAAAAAATTAGAATATCATCTAAATAAATCACCACAAATGTATCTAAGAGATCCCTGAAGATGTCATTCACCAAGTGTTGGAAAGTGGCTGGGGCGGTACTCAGACCAAAAGGCATAACTAGATATTCAAAGTGTCCATAGCGTGACCTGAATGCAGTCTTCCACTCATCCCAGGTCTAATACGGACCAAGTTATAGGCTCCACGGAGATCCAATTTAGAGAAAATTTTGGCATGCCGCACTCTCTCCAATAACTCAGGGATTAAAGGCAATGGATAACGGTTTCTAATAGTAACCTTATTGAGTTCCCTATAGTCTACGCAGGGTCTCAGAGATCCATCTTTCTTCTTTACAAAGAAGATGGGTGCACCTGCAGGAGATGAAGAGGGGCGTATGAAGCCCTTGGCTAGATTTTCGTCTATGTAATCCTTTAAAGCCTTTAGCTCAGGCCCCGCCAGGGGGTAGATCTTACCAAAAGGTATCTCTGCTCCAGGCAATAATTCAATTGGACAATCATATGGACGGTGAGGGGGAAGCTGGTCAGCGTTCTTCTTGTCACATAAATCCACATAGTCCTGGTATACAGCTGGTAGTTCAGGGACTGACATGGTTCCTTTAGGAACAGAGCACGCTGAAACTTCTGGAGTCATCTGTTTCTCTGGAAAGTGTAATTCCTTGGTCTCCCAGTTAATGGTTGGGTTCTGAGCCTGCAGCCATGGTAGCCCTAGAATAATGGGAAAGTGGGGAGAAGAGATAAGCATAAAGGACAGTTTCTCTTGATGATCTTTACCCATAAGGACCCTCAAAGGCTCTGTTTCCTGATCCACTGGTCCAGAGGTCAGCAGGGAGCCATCCACAGTTTCCATCTGTACTGGAGTAGCCTTCTTCACTGAACGTATCCCCTGTTTCAGAGCAAAGGAGACATCCATAAAATTTCCACTTGCCCCTGAGTCGATCATAGCAGAGCTAGACACCCAGGCTGAGTCAACCCAGAGTTTGATGGAAAGAAAGCAATGAGAATTGTTTTTCTTACAACTCAGCTGGGACACCGCCGAGGAAACTTGAAAAATTGCAGCATTTACACAGTCATCGTCCTCAGAAGTAACAGAGTTTAAGTCCGAGAAATCAAGATCTGTTGCTGCAGATCTCTCTGGAGCCTGAGGCTCGGACCTGACAGATCTCCTCTCGCAACACTCACAGTGAATGAGTGCTGCAGTAGTCTTACGAGAACGGCTGGGGCAGTTTATAATGAAGTGCCCTGACTTACCACAATAGAAACATAGATTTTCCTTAAAACGATGTTCTTTGCGTGCATCACTAACCCGTCTTTGTAAAGAGTCTACCTGCATGGGTTCAGGTTCAGGTTCCCGTGTGATCCTACTCAAAGGTTCCTTAGCTGGGGAGGAAGGTAGGAAAAGGTTAGTGCGATTGCTTTCGAACCATCTCTCTTGCCTGCGTTCAGTCAGGCGAGCATCAATACGGATGCAGTAGTTAATAAAGTCACCTAACGCAGTGGGAGGGTCGGCACGAGCAAGTTCATCCTTAATTAGTGGAGACAACCCCTTTCGAAAAATAGATTTTTTGGCGGAACTGTCCCAGGTGGTATCAAGGGCCCATCTCCTGAAATCCAAGGCATATTCGGCTACCCAGTGCTTACCTTGGCGCAAAGTTAACATGGCTGCTTCAGCTGTTGCACCTCGATTGGAGTCATCAAACACCTGCCCCATGGCTGAAATGAAAGCATCAAGATGATCCAAACATTCATCCTCAGTCTCAATCAGAGGGTTTGCCCACATCAAAGCCTCAGTCTCATCAGAGGGTTTGCCACATCAAGCCTTGTTGGTAAGTAACATAATTATAGTAAGCACTTTAGATCGTTCAGTGGGAAATTGTGAAGCATGTGCAGAAAAAAAAAGATTGCATTGGTTAATAAATCCCCTGAATTTTTCACGTTCACCGCCAAAACGAAAAGGGGGCAACTTGGGAATCCCAGAACTCGGGGCTACGGCAGGAGCCTGGACTCGCTCCTCTAGAACCTCAATCCTGGCTCGCAAATCCTGGGCAGTCTGTCCAAACACTTGCAAATTGTGATTAGTGAGGTCCTGTAGGTTTGTAAAACGGGTTTTTATAGTCTGTAAATCTGCAAGGATATTATCAGTCACTCCGCAAAGTTCCTTTATGCGGGCCTCCATTTTCCAGATCTTTTAAGACAGGAGTACTGGAAGGAGAGGAGAAAAAAAAAAAACAATAGTGTTTACCTGTGGTAACACTGCAGAGAGAAAAAAAAATTAAGGGAACTGCTCACCTGGAATGGTTGTGAGAAGTCACAACCACTATCATCACAGAAGTTCAACCGGACATCTGATATCCACAGTTACAGCAGACACAAAAGAGAAAAGAAAAAAAAAAAAACAATAGTGTTTACCTGTGGTAACACTGCAGAAAAAAAAAAACTTAAGGGAATTGCTCACCTGGAATGGTTGTGAGAAGTCACAACCACTGTCATCACAGAAAGTACAACCGGACGTCTGATATCCACAGTTACAGCAGACACAGCCTTCCCAGACCAGCAGACACTAACGTTTGGCTTCTGAATCTTGTAATGTATGTAGTACAGTTCATATAGCGTCTTGTGCTTGGGTGCGATGAAAATACATGAGACACAGGTTTGATATAGAAGGCCTTGTATTACTTCATACAAGTTGGCAAAAATAGTCACACAGTTTGCAGATACAGAAGCAGGATACACAGCAGGCCAGAATAACTTAAGCTCAGCAATCACTCTTCACAACAGGTTCAGGATCTTCTTCTCTGTTACCGTAAGTCCATGCAAACATGAGTCTTTCAAAGAGCAGGGTTCCAGAGTCCACACAAAAGTTCCAGAGTTCCTCAGTAGGAATAGCTGGAGTACAAAATCCAAGGCTTCCAGGAGTCAGGTCACAGGTTCACTGCAGGCTAGATTCAGAAGCACTGATTGCTCAGCTGTGGCTGCTTAAGAAGCAAGAGGGAGAGAATCAGGGCGGGAACATGAAAGCTGAAAACTCCATATTGACTGAGGGCAAAATAGCTGCAGCAAGACAGAAAGCAAAATGGCTGACGGAAAAACTGAGTTTCAAGAACATGTACAAAGAACCTTACACTAAGCTCTGCACTGCCCTGCCCTGTAACTCCTCCCAGCTGCTAAACCCCTATGCTAACCAACACTCTTATCCATTCTAGTTGTTTATAAGTGTGATAATTCCCTTCCCTCCTCTTCTTTTGGTTATTCCCCATCCTCCACTCTCTTGTGCATCCCTCTGTTATATGTGAGTGAATATTTGTATGCCTGATATTTTCAGATGCCCTTGTTCATGTTGCCTTGTTCGTCTGGTTGGTGTACTGCAGTGCACAGTTGCTTCCCTCTTCCCCGGTTGGCAGAAGGGTACAGATGGAGGGCAGATACAGAAGATAAGGCAAGGGTGTAGGCCCCAGCATCTTCACCTTCAGAAGATACCCAGGGAATAGGGCACCCCCTAGTGTTAGGGACAGAGTAGGAGCCCCTGGTCACCCAACAGATTAGTCATGAGACAAATACTGAAAATGTGCACATAACCTTACAGATAATGGAATAGATTCAAGACATCAGATTTTCCTGAATTTTGTGCTAAATAGCTGCCAGATTACAGAGGAGGCAAGGGAAAGATAATACTCATCTATCCCCCAACTGTTCTGCCATGCTGCCCCACTTTGGTCCAGTCATCTTCTTTGGTCAAGTCTGGTCTTCTGTGGCATTTTTAGTGTCTCCTGTGATTAGGCACTTCATGATGGGGCAACCACCTGTTCCTTTTGATGAGCATAGTCATTATACATCGTGGACGTGTTAAAGGAGTTATCTGCTTTAGACAATCCCTACTTGTTAGAGGGTCCTCGATCTCAATGTTTTTACCTAATGCGACTCTAAGCAATCAGAGTAGCGTTGGTTTGAATTGATGTGCAAGACTCAGTCCAGTGGCCATATCAGTAGTCTGTGGCTTCTGGTCAGGAGCCCTATGAACCATATCTTACCTGCCAGCATGACCGATTATTCCTATGGATTAGCTGGACTGGCGTGATGTCTCATGTGCTTCACGTCGTAACAATTACATTGTGCCAGATCCGGTAATCAAAAGAAGAGCTATGCATGAAGGCACATAAGAAGCGATTCTCCAGGAAAACCACGGATAGCACTCGTATGAGAAAATTGGACGTGTAAAAAGCACTAAAAGTTCGCATGGCATTGAAGCAGATGCCACTATTATACATGGCACAGAGCAGGTGAGGGGGCCAATTCAGATTTTGAATTTGGACCCAGGAAAGGAATACTTTTGGGTGGACCATACAAGGATGCTGTGAATAAGATTTATATAGCTGTATCAAGCTTCATGCAAGTGCTAAATACTTGGATATGTCAAAACAAAATTCAACATGATCTCGAAGATCTAGGTCTATTGCTTCTGTTCTTTAGCTCCAGTGAAACTCTCCCGCCAATATATTTTCACATTCATTCACATGGTCTTTTAAAGGATACTAAGAAAATGCAAAAATGTATTCAAATCTCAGTCAATTGTCATGTTCAAAGAATGGATGAGGAAAGACTGCCAAGACAAAAGATGTCTTAAGTCAGAGAATGGGATAAGCCTTGAAGGAGTTGGCTCCAGGAAATGTTGGAAGACCTAAAGAAAATATGTCCATAAAAATATCCAAAAGATATATAAACATAGTTATAGGGATTTTCCCATCATATAAAGAAAGATCAATAACAGTGGGTTCTAATAATATATTCAACCGAAGTCAGTGTACAAAGTATCAAGAAAAATATCACTCAAAAGAGTATCAAATGTGATATTTTTTTTAATAAGTATTAAATGTAAAAAAGACATGAATTAGAGAGTAAATGGGACATGTAAGAGGATTCACAAAGGGATAAAATCAAGCAGCTAAAGGTGGGAGGGGGTTTTCACAAAAAGTATAGGGTAGCAAGGTAATCTATATCAGCCAAAGCAGGGAATGAAAATGAACTTCCATGACTCATGTAAGATTTTGCATGTAAGGCATGATGCCATAAATCCTAGTACAGACTATTAAGACAGTATAGTGACAAAAATAATCAGTCCGTCTAAATGTATATCATGCAGTATAATACTGGAAGACAAGAACAAAAAATAGTAATATAAATGTAGTATAGAGCTTACCCATATTGAGGTGAATGGACAGCCACCAGTGCCCCGACGCGCGTTTTGCTGTTACGCTTTCTCAAGGGGAGTGTGTATGTCTAGCTGCTTGGTGAAACCAAAGAATAAAATATTAATGAGGCTTATCATCTGCTCCACCAAGTGCAGCACTTTGCTTTCTCCAACAATCCCACAGTGGATGAATGGATTATGGCTCCATTCCGATGGGACATTTCACAGCTTCATTACTGGGATTAATATGGGTCAAAGTGGTCAAACCTACTACTACTATCTACTATTATGGGTGTAAAAGATAACATTTTTTCTTGCGGATAGTGGCTAGTCGGCATAGGGAGACCAATAGGCCATACAATGCTCTCCTGGGAAATTATGTATGCAAGAAGCCTCTTCAGAGACAAAGTGAACTGGAACACAAGGAGAAACTTTATCCCTCAGATCAGAGGCCTCTCACTCTGCCAAATCAGATCCACTAGTTTGCACTGATGATGGACAAACACCCATAAACATGTACCTGCAAACAGAGTATCTGGTTAGGTTTCTTATCCTAAGTCGTGGTAGCTTCTTTACAAAAATTTTGAACACAAGGATGTCATTAATATCTAAAAGTTGTAAAATCTATATTATTAATCTATTTGTAAAGGGAAAGAATCAAAACTCACCTATTTTATTCCCACGAGTTGAAAGAATTTACAATCTCATGTGATTTTATAATGAGAAAGATTACTCGAGTCCAACTTCTCTGCCAATATTCCATGAAATGCAAGAGAACAAATATTAATATTTTTAAGAAAATATGGGCTTCAAAGTAAGTTTTCCTACCCCTACATGCTGAGTCGTGACACGGGAACAGTCGCTCCATCGTAAAGATTGTGTTCATTACTGGCGGAAGGACAAGAACAATATCCTGCTTACCATTAGGAGAGAATATCTGTTCCTTGCTCTGCATAGAGCCATATAATGTTACCTCCAGCCAAGAGTCATGACACTAGAACAGACGGGGAGTGAGAAGGAGAAAACAAAATGATGTAAATGTAAACTTTAATTTTCAAAAATTCTTGAAAACACTCAGTTTGATATTGAGTCAATTCCCACTGGATGAAGTAACTTAATATAATGTGAAAGTCTATAAAAGAATAGTGACTGTGAAACAGTATGTGTAATACGTTGTGCAGGTAACCTTGGATTTTTGGCCCGAGCTTCTACCCATTGTGAGCCCTAAGGAGAAAAACCTGTTTAAAAGCAGATTTACAGTATATGACGCATGCATTCATAATATATTGTCATTGGTTCTTAAAGGGAATTTTCATCCTGTTTTTGATATTGAATCTGAGAGCTGTATAACATTGAGCAAGACAGCCTGATTCCAGGGATGTGTCGCTTATTAGGCTGTATATTGTCGTTTCAATACAATCAGTGTTTTATCAGCAGGAGATTATCATTGCCTGACTAGGTCTCACATGCACAGCTGTCAGGTTAGTCTGTATAACTCCGCCCCCCACCACTGATTGGAGCTTGCTGACAGGAAACTGCTAATTAGTGGTGTGGGCGGGGTTATACAGGGCTCATCATTCTGAGCACTGCTGTATTTACAGCAGAGAAAACAGGGATTTTATTAAAACTGCAGCAAGCAGCCCAGTAAGTGATACATCTCTGGAATCAGGCTCCTAGCCTCTATATCATGCTGCTCTTGGATTACATAACAAGATCCTGCTGACAGATTCCTCCTAATGGTATTGTCCAGAAAAAAAATCAAATCTATTTATTGTATCATATCCTTGTTTGAAGGGAATGTCAGGACCTTTAACCCCCCTATGCTGCCACCATGCCACAATACAGTGGCCACCAACCAGCTTGCCTAGAGAGTCAAATTTAGCTCCGATAGATGATTGCCACAATGTACAAGAAATAGTAGAAGCCATAAAAAAACATATAAAGCAGGAGACCTCAGAAACAAGAGGCCACAGGATCCTCCCACCCATGGACTAATTGTTCAGATGCCAAAATCTCTGTTGTCCTCTGCATCTCTGAGGATAAGATGCCAACATCAGAGTTATTCTCATTCTGGCAGCTACTCGTGGGTGCTGAGTATTTAAAGCACCAATGATGGTCGTTAAAGGGTTATTCCAGCTCCACTCACTTTTGTATTGGGAAGCGATCAGTGATGGTGACATCACGTCTATGGATACCTGTCGGGACAGGTGCATGATAAATTGGGAGGGTGTCACTTCCAGGCTAATTTACATGTGGCTGCAAATCTCAATTTCTCAGATCTCACATTGGATTTCTACAAAACTCGTATACTTTTTACTGTTCTACCGCAGCCTATGCTGCAGTGCTATTACTTTCATTAGTAAAATCATCCTGAGAGGTTTCCTTTAATTATCCATACCACAATGCTTTGGGGCACATGAACATAATGTAAAGTCTTCTGCATGATACTTCTCACAAAATCAGAATATCATCAAAAAGTTAATTTATTTCAGTTCCTCAATACAAAAAGTGAAACTCCTATATTATATAGCGTCATTACACACAGAGTGATCTATTTCACGTCTTTATTTCTGTTAATGTTGATGATTATGGCTTTCAGCCAATGAAAACTCAAAAGTCATTATCTCAGTAAATTAGAATAATTTATAACACCCGCTTCAAAAATGATTTTAAAATCCAAAATGTTGGCCTACTGAAATGTATGTTCAGTAAATGCACTCAGTCAGTACTTGGTCCTTTTGTATCAATTACTGCATCAATGCGGCGTGGCATGGAGGCGATCAGCCTGTGGCACTGCTGAGGGGTTATGGAAGCCCAGGTTGCTTTGATAGCAGCCTTCAGCTCGTCTGCATTGTTGGGTCTGGTGTCTCATCTTCCTCTTGACAATAGCCCATAGATTCTCTATAGGGTTAAGGTCAGGCGAGTTTGCTGCCAATCAAGCACAGTGATACTGTTGTTTGTAAACCAGGTATTGGTACTTTTGGCAGTGTGGACAGGTGCCAAGTCCTGCTGGAGAATGACATTTACATCTCCAAAAAGCTTGTCGGCAGAGGGAAGCATGAAGTGCTCTAAAATTTCCTGGTAGACGGCAGGGCTGACCTTGGTCTTGATAAAACACAGTGGACCTACACCAGCAGATGACATGGCTCCCCAAACCATCACTGATTGTGGAAACTTCACACTAGACCTCCAGCAGCTTGGATTGTGGCCTCCACTCTTCCTCCAGACTCTGGGACCTTGATTTCCAGCAGAAATGTGAAATTTACTTTCATCTGAAAACAACACCTTGGACCACTGACAACAGTCCAGTTCTTTTTCTCCTTGGCCCAGGTAAGACATTTCTGGCGTTGTCTATTGGTCATGAGTGGCTTGACACAAGGAATGTGACACTTGTGGCCCATGTCCTGGATACGTCTGTGTGTTGTGACTCTTGAAGCAATGACTCCAGCAGCAGTCCACTCCTTGTCAATCTCCCCAACATTTTTGAATGGCCTTTTCTTAACAATCCTTTCAAGGCTGTGGTTATCCCGGTTGCTTGTGCACCTTTTTCTACCACACTTTTTCCTTCCACTCAACTTTCCATTACTATGCTTGGATACAGCGCTCTGTGAACAGCCAGCTTCTTTAGCAATGACCTTTTGTGGCTTCCCCTCCTTGTGGAGTGTGTCAGTGACTGCCTTCTGGACATCTGTCAAGTCAGAGTCTTCCCCATGATTGTGGAGCTACTGAAACAGAATAAGGGACCTTTTTTAAAGCTTAGGAAGCCTTTGCAGGTGTTTTTTTATTAATTATTCTAATTTACTGAGATAATGACTTTTGGGTTTTCATTGGCTGTAAGCCATAATCATCAACATTAACAGAAATAAACACTTGAAACAGATCACTCTGTGTGTAATGACTCTATATAATATATGAGTTTCACTTTTTGTATTGAAGAACTGAAATAAATTAACTTGTTGATGATATTCGAATTTTGTGAGAAGCAATTGTATGAGGGAAGGCTTTGTGAAGATGTGTAATGAAGCAGAGAGCAGACACTGCTGCATTCTGTGCTTTACTGCAGCTTCCTCTTTACTGTCCATGGGCCACCAATCAATTGGAGACCACAACTATGATCAAACCATAGGAGACAGTGGTTACAAAGGTTTTGCAGTAAATTTGCTGTTATCTTTTATCTATCTGTCAGTCATCTATCTATTATCTATCTATCTCACTATCTGTTTTACTGATAATTGATAATTTTTCATTTTATTAGTAGATTCAGATGTGGCTGAAGTGTCCTCATTTAGGGCCAATCTGTAATTATTACCAAGAAGAAGTGCAGAAAAATAATGGAGTCCCTTAGCATGATGTCATATTGGGCTTCCTCTCCCTCCCCCCCAAAAAAAGTCTTGTGGCATGTAGACAAAAATAGTGCCGATGCTGAAGCCCCTTACTATTCTCACCCACTACACAAAGTATGACACCCCCACAATGTCTCTCAAAAGTATGATGACAACACAGTATATTCCCTCCACAGTATGAAGCTCTCATAGTATGATGACACCAGAGTACATTCCTCTGCACAAACTATGATGTCCTGTCTGCACATTCCCCACAATCAGTATGATGCCTCCACCGTGTCATGCCCCCACATACAGTATATTGATCCCACAGTACCTCCAAAACAATTTGATGCCCATACACTGTAATGTTCCCCAAAGTATAATGCTCCCACACGCTCCCTCACAGTATGATGCCCCCACAGTTCCCGTCAAAAAATGAATCCATAGCAGTTTCCTCCCGAAGCATGATACCCTTATAGTACATCCTCAACACACAGTGTGATGCTCTCACAGTATATTCTGCTCCACACAGTATGATGCCCCCATAGCACATTCCCCCACAGACAGTATGATGCCTCCACAGTACATTCCCCCCACACAGTATGATGTCCAGGCTCCACATTCCCCACACACTGTATGATGCCCCCTTAGTACATTCCCCACACACAGTATGATGCCTCCACAGTACATTCCCCCCACACAGTATGATGTCCTGGCTGCACATTCCCCACACATAGTATGATGCCCCCATAGTACATTCCCCCACACATAGTATGATGCCTCCACAGTACATTTCCCCCACACAGTATGATGTCCTGGCTGCACATTCCCCCACACACAGTATGATGCCCCCACAGTACATTCCCCCACACAGTATGATGTCCCCTCAGAACATTCCCCCCACACAATATGAAGCTCACACACACAGTATGATGTCCCTATAGTATATTCCCCCATACACAGTATGATGCCCCCACAGTACATTCCCCCCACACAGTATGATGCCCCCACAGTACATTCCCCCACACAGTATGATGTCCCCACAGAACATTCCCCCCACACAATATGAAGCTCACACACACAGTATGATGTCCCTATAGTATATTCCCCCATACACAGTATGATGCCCCCACAGTACATTCCCCCACACACAGTATGATGTCCCCACAGTACATTCCTTCACACACAGTATGATGCCACCACAGTACATTCCTCCACACAGTATGATGCCCCATAGTACATTCCCCCCACACAGTATGATGCCCCATAGTACATTCCCCCCACACAATATGATGGCTCCTGCCTACTATACTTTTCATGCACAAGTCTTTACTTCCAAATTTAAACCTAAAGCTACATTCAATATTCTGCAGGCTTCCTGTTATCAGTGAGCAGTGTAATGGGGAGTCCTGATGTCAGGTACATGGTAAAAGGGACCTATAATGGCGAGACAGGACCATCTTCTAATGTTTATGTAATTATTTGGTCGGGCTTATGACAGAATAGAAAGGATGGGATATGTTAAATTTTTTCAGAATTAGTTTTCTATAACATCTGAAATTATCTATTCGATTAAACAGGTGAATATGCCTTTTCTCCTCTATTAATGTGCTATATAAGTTAACCATCTTGCTAATGAGGGGTTAATATATCCCAGTCCTATTCTCAGTGTTGCACTCAAGGTCAGTGAGAGCATGAGAGAGGATTGCAGAAAGAGATGAGCATCTGGCCTATAAAACAGCAGCATGGCTGGAATGGCTTTATAGCGTTATATCCCTGGTATTTAATAGTCTCCCTGGTTCTTGTTTCATATTTCTTAGCGAGATGCTTTCGGTAACCTGAGAAAACCGCGTTGGGTGAAAAACGTGCGATGGTCATTTGCCTATCTATAGCTTTCCAAACTGGTAATAACTTTTAACATAGCTACGGTCCAAACTGATGAAACGTGACACTTTTTATTGTTATAGGTAGTAAAAAAAATTATAATAAATTAATATTGTAGCAATATGTTATATGCTGAGCCGCCTCTAGGGGTCTCACTACCTGGATGTATTCAGAGGATAGAGAGGAGGGACTCGTTGGTAAGAGCATGAGACAAGAAGCATTCATGTAATGTGGCTGAGAGAACGTGCACACAATAAAAGTAACCCGTTACCACAATCGTGTCAGAGGCATAAAAAGTTACATAGCACAATGTGAGATATGTGCGTCCGGCGGGGATAAACAACCGAAAGAGCCATTGCAACCGCATGCCGTTCCAAATAGACCATGGTCAAAAATAGGAATAGATTTGTTCACATTGGAGGAAAGAGAATACCTGGTAACTGTGGACTATTTTTCTAATTTTTGGGAAGTGGACCATTTGAAGGATACAAGAGCAAGAACAGTTATTAAAAAACTCAAGGCTCATTTTGCCAGATATGGGATTCCAGAGATTGTTTTTACTGATAATGCCGCTCAATTTAGGTCAGAAGAATTCAAGGAGTTCAGCAAGTTATGGGAATTTGAACACAATACATCATCTCCTGGATATCCTCAAAGCAATGGCAAAGCGGAATCAGCGGTGAAAACAGCAAAGAAGCTGATTAAGAGAGCGAAACAGGCAGGGACAGATGTATATCTATCTATACTGGACCACAGAAACACACCTTCCCAAGGTCTAGACAGCAGCCCAGCACAGAGGCTTCTGAGTAAACGGACAAGGACACTCATACCAACAGCTAGTCGTCTTCTGAAGCCAAATCTGGTGAGGGGAATGAGGTCAAAACTAAAGAAAAATCAGGATAGACAAGCATTCTATTATAATCAGTCGGCAAAAGATCTACCAGAACTGAGACAAAATGACAACATCAGGATGCAGCCGAGCAAATATGACAAACAATGGAGAAAAGCAAAGGTGCTCCAGAAACTAGGACCTAGATCCTATGAGATTGTGACAGAGGAGGGAAGAAAACTAAGGAGAAATCGGAAACATCTGAGGAAAACGCAAGAAGGATCTGATACATGGTCATATGAACAGTATCCTCATATCCAAGATGAGGAAACAGCAAGTCTAAGCAGAGAGGCTACAGGGATGGCCCAGGTTCAGAGTGGAGATTCTGGTCGGAGACAGGCAATACCAGATGCGGTAACGCCCGAATCGAGAGAACCACCGAATAGTGGCAGTAACGCATCGTATGTTACTAGATCGGGCAGAATGATCACAAAGCCAGCACACCTCAAGGACTATATATACAACCAAGTATTTTAAAGTATCTTAATAGCATGATGCTTGCCAGTTATGTTTATGTCACCAATATCTTGAATATTGAAATGTTCACATGTATGTTAGTTATATTAGCTTAGTTATTTCTTCAGTTAAAAGACAAAGGATGTAGCAATATGTTATATGCTGAGCCGCCTCTAGGGGTCTCACTACCTGGATGTATTCAGAGGATAGAGAGGAGGGACTCGTCGGTAAGAGCATGAGACAGGAAGCATTCATGTAATGTGGCTGAGAGAACCTGCACACAATAAAAGTAACCCGTTACCACAATCGTGTCAGAGGCATAAACGAGAAATAGAACAAATATAAATAATGTAAGAAAAAAAATTTAATTGATTGGTTGCTAGAGGATGAAAACTTGGATGGCAGCCTCATGTGCCGCTACATGGAGTCTGTTGTTCACTAACTGATCTCTGTCGGATCGGTTTTTTTGAAATTGGAGTCAATGGGCAACGAATCTGTTAATGAGACATCCGTTGTCGTCTATTTCTAAAATATCCGGCAAGGAACAGCCTTGATCCGGCAGACATCAGGTAGTGAAGAACAGACTAAAAAGTTGTATCAGTACAAGGTTGGAGTCACACTCAACGTATAAAAAATCGGTCAGATTTTGATGGCCGAGAATCGCACCAATGTTCTCCGTATGGTGACTGCTGCAATGCGATGATGCGATTTCCTCGCATCTATGTATCTGTGTGACATCGTATGGCATCCACATGCCGTGATTTTATCGCAGACTTGAAAAATGGACATATAATGGATCCATGGCCTGAAAATGACCTAGAAAATGTTTGTGTATTTCTCACAAGTCACACTGATGGTCCGTGTGGTGTCCATTTTTTTCTCGCACCCAAAGAGTTGCATTGTCCCAAGGCAGATATAATATAAGGTAGATGGTAAAGATGTAGTATTTAGCAAGGGATATAGCAGTGTGGAGTGGGTGTTGCAGGAAAAACTGGAGAGGACACAGTCAGATGCAGTTTCCAAAGCTTTACTCACAGTTCTGCAGGCAAAGAGTCCAGGGATCAGGTTACAGATGGTGCTGGAGTCGGTCAGCCTGAAAGCAATTTGGAATCTCTTATTCAGGTAGGATGTAAGGTCTCCTTTCTAGCGCTATTCTCTGAGGTACTTGCTGTTGTAAACTCTGTTCAAGTTCCTCTCTCTCTGTGTGACTTAAGTAGAACTTCACTCTCATGACAGGTAGCTGTAGCCTGCTTCAGGGATCGCTCCAGTATGGAGTCTCTGGCTCACACGTGCTGCTCTGTAGTCGAGTATTAGTTGGGACAGAGGACCTGCTGTCTTCTGCCCTCTGGATTCTGCTGCTGCGACTTTAGCTTACAGACTCAGCCTCGGACTCCGGGGTCCGGTTTCTGGCGCTCAGGACTAGGAGTGAGCTCAGCTTTAGCTCCAGTCCCCTTGCTCCTAGCTACATGTCTTTCCTCCACGCTCCTCAGCCACTAACTAACTAACTCCTCCCCCAGCCAGAATATTCCAGGGAAGCTCCCCTGAAATCAGGTGTTAGAGCTCCCCCTTCTGGTCTGGAGTAGGAAAAGTGTTGCATGGTGTTACCTGTTAAGGGGATTCTTACTTGCTTTCAGGCATGACATCACTCCCCCCTTGAGGGAGGCAAGGTCACTGTGGCAAACAAACTTCTGGGGTGCCACAAATCCATCGATAAATGACGTCATAATAAAAGACAATTTGCAAAATGGCGGCTTGAGTAATAGTCCTATCATCATCAAGGTTATGCTACATTTGCAACGGCACTCCCTATCATCAGGAGATTTAGGGAGGTATCTTTAGATCATTCTGAGCACTTCGCTCTATGATGGAGATTGCGAGTCTATTTTTTACTGTCTGTTTGAGGAGTTCTGGGACCCCAGTGATAAATATGAAGCGTTGACCGGCTTAGGTATCTGTGAGTTTTTCGTCTGGATTTGCAGATGACTTTTTCCCTCCAATCTGAAACCTATTAATCCCGTTTTATCTAATTTAGCTGATACTCCATTCACAGTGTTTTGTGATCTTCTCGCTGCATGTTCTAGCAAATGCACAGTAACGAAAATTTCAGAATGACAGGCCAATCAGGATGAATTGCAACGCAGCATAGGTTCAATAACCGTCTTCGAGCCTTAGGTACGCACACTACTATCCCGCTACGATCTCGTTAGTGCATACTAATGAGCGCTAGCGGATTTTCATGCAATGCTGCGATTTGCGATATAGTTAACGCGCTACGCGTACGACTCATATAGACTTAGCGTACAAAGTACGCTAAATCGCTAAGAAAGTGCCACGGATAATACTCCCCGGGAGCGCCAGGATGAATAGGTCGACGATTCAGGAAGCGAGTACAGCAGAAGCTCGTCGCGAGCTGCGCACTGAAATACGCAACGGATCGAAATTGACATTTTAGCGATCCCGTTAGCGATATTGTTTAGTGTGCATACCTTTGTTAAAAGTACTATTTACATTATTCTTTTTGCTTGATTATTACCTTTTCCCAACATAAAAAAGTTACCTATTGTAAATAGTGACTTTTTTTGGGGGAATTCGTGAAAGTTTTACTTACTTTTTTTTTTAAATTTCGACATTTTGGGAAAAAAACGGTTAAATAACAAAACATATTATGTTTTTCGGTAGGCCGTATTCAGACACCGTTTTTTCACGCACAGGTTCTATTCGTGTTCTTCAGATACATAATACTGTATATAGAAAAAGAGAGACTGTATATATATATTTTTTTTCTTTACATTTTTTAAAACAGCAGAATAAGAGGGTCAAGAGATGATGTGACTTTTTTTCTGCCAAAAATAAAGACATGAAAAAAAATGTCTGAAAAAAACCAGAGGCCGGTATGACACTACAGTAATGTTATAGACTTCAATATTATAAAAACAATTTTTGTCTATTTTTTTAAATAGAATTTTCACCTTTTGCTCCCAATCTGAGATCAGCAAGATGTAGGGATAGAGACCATGTTTCCAGGGATGTGTCACTTACTGAGCTTTTCCTGTAATTTTGATAGTATCACAGCTTTCTCTCCTGCAGATCTAGCAGTTCTCTGAATGCTGAGCTGTGTATAACCCCACCCACACCACTGATTGGCAGGTCTCTGTGTACACTGTGCATAGGCAGTAAGCAGCCAATCAGTGGTGGAGGCGGGGTTATACGGAACTCATGAATTTGGAGGACTACGTGGCAGCAGATTCACTAGTCCTCCAGCGATAACCACCTGTTGATGAAACAATGATTTTATCACAACTGCAGAAAACAGCCAAGTAAGTGACACATCGCTGATATCAGGGTTCTCGGCTTCTACATTGAGCTGCCCTCAAATTAAACTATAATAACTACACAGTCGGACTTATATAACATTATAGCCGAAAGAAGAGATCCAAAGTAACAAGATAAAAAACTACAATATTTTATTGGTAATATTAAAAATGATCACATTAAAATTCCAAAAGGAAACAAACAGTTCAACTAAACGCCCAAAAATAAGGGGAGAGTTCTTAGAGCATGCTATACTATGGTATCCATTTCACCAATCATATTATTATCCCAAGACACATCACAGTACGTCACTATACCAATTATAGCAGCAACTAGTAGATAAATAAATATACCTTATCGAGGGATGTAGTATTAATGGTGATGAAAACAGGAGTGCTGCAGCTAAGTATCTACCCACACCCCGACGCGCGTTTCGCTTTCCGCTTCTTCCGGAGGAATTTATTTTTCCCTCAAATTAAATTGTAAAAAACTTGGGACACATTCCCTTTAAATGATGAAAAAGGCCAGAAAATTGTGATTTTTGCACAATGAGGGAAAAAAAATCGAAACAAATAAACAATATGATTGTTTCTAGTTACCAACAGGTTATCAGTGCTCATTGCTTGTGTAACCTTAGATGGATGTGAATTTTACAAACTGAGTGAGCTTCCAGTCTAGGATCAATGTGTAATTCATGACATCAATAATACGGGGAAATGCCCATTATTTTTTTATCACCCTGCTCTTGTGTACTTTGCCGTTCATCACAGGAACGACAAAAGACAAGATTATTTAAAGATGTAGAAAATAATTAGTATATTACATAGTGAAGACACTTGAAAAGATTATAATGACAAAGAAGAACAGTGGCCAACTCTTTATCTGTCTGGGTCACTGAAAATTTACTTTAACTCCTTTATGACATTGCAATTTTCCACTATTTTATGTTTTTTTCAATATAAATAGAATATAACTTTTAATGCGTCCTGCAAATCAGCTCTTCCAATTCTACTTGTGGCTAATGTACTTGTGGATTTCCTGACACGACAGGAGTCTAAAAAATCCTGAATGGCCAGTGTGAAAATTGCAAGATTTCTTACATTTCTTTTTAACAAAGCTTATGATATGGAAGAATAAAAACCAGTGATAAAAAGTAAAAAAAATCTTATGATCCCTATTGCTCACACTGGATTACCTGGACCTCTAATGCTAGGTCACGTCTTCCAGATTTTTATTAGGTCCGGGAGGGTACTGTACCTACTTGCTGTGACTTTTCACGCTTGTGCAAAATGCTCCAGGGCTCCATGGAAGCCAGAAGTCCCACCTCAGCATGAAAGGTCCTGGGATTTCAGTTCAGGCGGCGGGGGGATCAGAAGTGGAGGTGAGTAGCAGAGGGACCGGAGAGGTGAACAGTAAGGTAGATGTGGAAGGGTACTGCGCCTACTTGCTGTGACCTTTTGTGCTTGTGCAAAATTCTCCAGCGCTCCATGAAAGCCAGACGTTCCACCTCAAAGTGAAAGTCCTGCGATTCCAGTGTGAGCGGCGTGGAATCAGAAGTGGTGGTGAGTAGCAGGTGGACCGGAGAGGTGAACAGCAAGGTAGGTCTGGAAGGTTACTGCGCCTACTTGCTGTGACCTTTCATGCTTGTGCAAAATGCTCCAGTGCTCCATGAAAGCCAGAAGTCCCACCTCAAAGTGAAAGTCCTGGGATTCCAGTGTGAGCGGCGTGGGGATCAGAAGTGGGGGTGAGTAGCAGAGGGACCGGAGAGGTGAACAGTAAGGTAGGTCTGGAAGGGTACTGCGCCTGCATGCTGTGACCTTTTGTGCTTGTGCAAAATGCTCCAGGGCTCCATGGAAGCCAGAAGTCCCACCTCAGCGTGAAAGGTCCTGGGACTCCAGTGCAAGCGGCGGGGGGATCAGAAGTGGGGGTGAATTGCATAGGAACTGGAGAGGTGAACAGTAAGGTAGGTCTGGAAGGGTACTGTGCCTACTAGCTGTGACCTTTCACGCTTGTGCAAAATGATCCAGGGCTCCATGAAAGCCAGAAGTCCCACCTCAAAGTGAAAGTTCTGGGATTCCAGTGTGAGAGGCGGGGAATCAGAAGTAGTGGTGAGTAGCAGAGGGACCGGAGAGGTGAACAGTAAGGTAGGTCTGGAAGGGTACTGCGCCTACTTGCTGTGACCTTTCATGCTTGAGCAAAATGCTCCAGTGCTCCATGAAAGCCAGAAGTCCTGGGATTCCAGTGTGAGCGGCGGGGGATCAGAATTGGTAGTGAGTAGCAAAGGGAGATGAGTGGTAGAGTAGGTATGAGGAGGATTTTTTTCAGCATATTTAATTTATTATGCTCTGATATTAAATTTATCTTATTGTAAATCGAATTTCCCAGGGAAAAAAACGCATGAACAAGCATACTTGACTTCTTCTGCCTGATCTGCTCATCTCTAGTTTTCACGCCCAATGTATGCAAAAAGAATTAGCTTTTGCATTAGTTCCAAAAGGTAGACATTGTCCAAACCGGTTGTAAGAAAAAGCAAAAAGAATTTATTCCGACTGATACACCATTGGTGCATTTCATCCCAGTGTAGGTGTTTACCAAAGTCTTTGGACACATTGGAAGCAAAGATCAAGGAATGCCGCCAATGTATGCCTTCGACTTACCCAAAATCGAAATGTGAATAGAACATAAGTTTACTTTGTGTGTTCACTATTCAGTGTTTGTCCAGATATTTGCAGAACTGGCCTTTATATGAACTCACTCCTCTCTGACAAGGATCTTGGGACAATATCTCCGCTTCTTTGTCTACCATCCTGTGTTAGGATGGAGAGTGTGAGCTAAGATAAAAGTCCACATAATGAAGTTGCTGGCTCTAAGGCTTTTTAAATATTAAATAGACAATCGCCGAGACAGGCACATTATTACCTAGGTCTTTTAAGTTTATACCATTCAGGAACCCTGCCGCACTGCCTTCAATGTGCCCGCACTTTCTCCTCTCTAAAATACGAATGCATGGAAAATAGCACAGAGTAAAGTAAAGTAAAAGTGATGGGCATTCAATTATGTATGTGCGGAGACCATAAATAGAGGAGCCATAGCTGAGAGAAAACTAGCTTTCATCTGCCAACAGTAAAAAAAAAATCTATCGTCTACGCTGAGAAATTACAATTGACTTCACTTTACACCATAAAACACGATATACACTGTTATTCATGGGCAAAGGGGAATATTAGTAGAATAATAGTTAATCTGGAAATTAATGATTTATAGTTTCCAAAAAATTAAAATATATTTGTGTTTTTTTAACCCCACAGATGTAAAGATTTAAAGAGGATCTGTCAGCTCAACATCATGTAGGACAAATCATGGCACTTCTGTTGTGAATGTGTTGGAGATGACTTCGGAGCTGAGGCTCCCTCTGGTGGTTGCTGAGGGTATTGAACCTATGTTGAACAGCAAAAGTCCACCACCTGCAATGGATGAATGGTTATCAGGGGGGACGGACTGGCCTGATATAACTGAGCTGACCTCCCATGATCCTCGCCGGTGATCAATTGTTAGTTCCTGGTCTAGGTTGGAAATCAGCTGGTTTTTCTGCTGTCTCCTGCTATCATTCAGATAAGTTGCTTTCTGTTTTTTTTTTCTGTGGTTTGATTTTCCTTGTTTTTTGGCTGCCTTTGCTGTTTTTTGCTCCTGCCCTCCTCAGCTGCCAAAACATAACACACTTCTAGAGTAGGTGCACAAGTAGGATCCTGGCCCGTAATTCAATAAAAAGTAGACTTGGCACTCAAATACAGTGGAACAATGGGATTTATTGATAAATAATCCAGAATAAACGTTTCGGCCTGAACAGCAGACCTTCATCAGTACACTTGAAAAACAATCATATATCCATAGTGTTCAGTGAAATCGAAAGACATTGGGCCCAGAGTTCGGGAATGCATCGTAGGAGGGGCGTGACTGAGGAAAGAGCGTCGGAGGAGATCCAGGGCATGCACTGCAGAGAGAGGAGGATGGGGTAAAGGAGATGGGATGCGGGTAAAGAGGCCGACATGTAATGGAGAGGGCGGCCTTGTAAATGCTCCAGTGATAGTGGGCCATAAGCTATGGTGACAAACAAAGTAAGTGGAGGAGGTGGAGACGACTTCTCCACATAATCTAGGTTCGGCTCTGTAATAAAATGGACAAAAGGAGAGTTAGTACATAATATATGTGAAAATAAGAGTATCAAAGGTCAAGCACCCAGGATGGGTAAATAAAAAGATTACACTAATTTGAAAGAAGGTGGAAGATTCCTAAAATAGGATCAAAAACAGAGATAAGGGAATACGGGTTTAATGGAATGAAAGAGTGGAGGTCATATTCTCGGTTGAGGTCATTTGGTCGTATAGTTTGTAATTAGTGCATCCAAAAGGGCCTCTCTATGATTCAATAGTCGAAGTCGATCACCACCCAGACAGGGTTGGTGAAATTGTTCAACCACCTGAAATTTTAACTGGGCAACGGAATCTGGACTACTCCTTTAAAGGGGTATTTTATTTTCTAAAAATAAAGTTAATTCACTGTATAACAAAACTTTAGCAATTGTCTTTGCATATCAAATCCACACTGTTTTTAAGATAGATGTTTTCTGTCAATTAAATATTATCTGGAGTTGGAAAATAAATGTAATGGTGTTATCCACCAATAACTAGTACAGCATAGTTCTGATAATGCAGCAGACTGGTATCGGCTTCGGGTTGGTGGCCCGAGGCGAAAAATTGGAGATGATTGAGATCATGACATTATTCTTTTAGGTATTTCATTTGGACTCAGAGGAAAGCAACAGAATATATTACCATATTTAATGGCCAGGAGGTTAGAAAATTGAAGAAACTCCCTCTCGGTCTTGTAAAATGAACTACTCATCAATAAACTGTTTTACAGTCAGTCATAATGGCCTATAAATGACTACATACATTTACCCCATCGTGTGTCCCGGTGACCACGTGCTGTAGAACCTGCCACTGTTATTTCATAAAGTTCCCAAAGGATAATAAAGAAAGACTAATATAAGTTCTGATAATTGCCAATTCATAGCGATTTCACGGTGTTGTTGTAAGAGAGGAGTAATAGACCTCCTTTCAGAGCGGTCTAAAGGCAGATTATTTGTCTATACTTATAGTGGCAAAAAAAAAACCCTCGGGTCCTCCCTAGTGAAGTGAGGAAACTGTAGACCTTGTCCACATAGTTAGATAACATTTGCAAATTAATTTTTCTAAGCTATACAACCCTTTCAAGTGAGTTGAGGCCCCCAAACACACTAAACTTATGTTGTTGAAACCTGGGTTGATGGGTTCAGACAATGTGTATGAGGGCGCCTGTTGACTGATGATTGGAAGAGATGTCGATCAGACATGTCTGATTTCAGACTGCTGATCGCATTGTTCTTTCAGATAAGCCGCTGACCAACATGTTCTCATAGAGAACTCAAGAGCGCTAAGATGAACAAGCGCCTTTGTATATGGGAGAGGCTGATGAGGTGGCTGTCAGCCGAAAGATCTGCTGAAGCATTGTCTGGCCTACACTTTTCTAATGTATATGGCCAGTCTTTGATGGACCAAATAAAATGGCTCAGTAGGCTATCATTTACTAGAGGATAGAGACGAGCAAAGCAAATTTGTGTTAGATTTTCCAAAATTAGATGAACCCTGTGAAATTTGCTTTACCATTGCCATTTTACACATTGCAAAAAATTGCATCAGCCATTGAAGGACTTTGATCACAACTGGGCGGGCTTCACCATAGTGCTTTGCAGCTGTCACATCAGATTGTATAGGGCAGCCAATCATGAAGGACTATCGTAGTCTGTATAAAAGTTGAGGCAGGGAATGAAGCAGCCATTTTGGGGTGAATCTGGATAGTGAAAGGATGTGACAGCTTACAGCTCAGCAATAGAGATAGAGTTGAAAGCCATAAAACAAAGAGGAAACTGTATAGATAGTGCATGACAGCACAGAAGTGAAGAACGGTTAACATCCGATTACCCATAGCTATATAAGTTAAGGTTACTTTAACATTACTAAAGCTGTCTTTACTTTCAAGGGGTTGGATACAGTCCTAGTAGACCTCAGAGTGTTATATTTATCTTTTCAGTGCAATTGAACTCTTTGACTGTCAATTTGTGGCATGTTTTGTTGACCACATTGGTCTAGACCAGTGTTTCCCAAACTCCAGTCCTCACGGACCCCATGGGTTATGTTTTCAGGATTTCCATAGTGTTGCACAGGTGAGAGAATTCCTGATGCCTTAATGATACTTCCACCATCTGTGCAATACAAAGGAAATCCTGAAAACATGACCCGTGGGGTCTGCGAGGACTGGAGTTTGGGAAAAACTGGTCTAGACCATTGGTCTATAAAATGTTGGGTTGACCACATTGGTCTACACCATTGGTCTATAATACGTTTGGTTGACTACAGTGGTCTACATCATTGGTCTATAATATGTTGCGTTGACCACATTGGTCTTCACCATTGGTCTATAATACGTTTGGTTGACCACAGTGGTCTACATCATTGGTCTATAATATGTTGCGCTGACCATATCGGTCTACACCATTGGTCTATAATACATTTGGTTGACTACAGTGGTCTACATCATTGGTCTATAATATGTTGCGCTGACCATATCGGTCTACACCATTGGTCTATAATACGTTTGGTTGAGCACAGTGGTCTACATCATTGGTCTATAATATGTTGGGTTGACCATATCGGTCTACACCATTGGTCTATAATACGTTTGGTTGACTACAGTGGTCTACATCATTGGTCTATAATATGTTGCGTTGACCACATTGGTCTACACCATTGGTCTATAATACGTTTGGTTGACCACAGTGGTCTACACCATTGGTCTATAATACGTTTGGTTGACCACAGTGGTCTACACGATTTGTCTATAATATGTTGGGTTGATCACAGTGGTCTACACCATTAGTCTATAATATGTTGGGTTGACTAGTGATTAGTGTTGAGCGATACTGCTCGATATCTAAAAATATCGTATCGAAATGGTATCGCCGATATCACTAAATATCGTCGATATCCGATTCCGATACCGGAAGTCCAATGTAAGTCTATGGGAACAAAATATCGCAACTAAAAAAAAGCCTTTATTTCCTTGTAAACACTAAATATACACACATAGAATACATATATATATATACATGTCATTGTGACATATATATATATGACTCGCACCACAATTGTGGATACCAGGGCTAAGGGGTACTCGGTACCGAGCCCATAGAAGTCTATGGGAGTTGTCACTGGCAGCGGGACTCGGTCCGTGGCCCTGGGCGATCATGCAATGGGGGATATTTACAGGGGATGATTAGGATAGGTAGTTTGTGACGCCACCTGTGGTATCTGGTCAATTGGACCAGCGCTGCTGTAAGGATCTTCACAGGGGATGTTATGGGGCAGCTGGGTGGTAAGTCTCCCACAGGTGAGACTGGTCCCTGGAAGTCTATGGTGATGATGCAGGGTGTAGATAAGAATTCAGTCACACACAATGCAGCTTCTTTTCATACCTTTTACTTGAAGGTGTTTCAGCAAGATCCCGGGGAGCTGGTTGGGGTGAAGAATGCACATTCGGGTAACCGCTGAGCAGGTTAGAGGCCTCCTTTCTTTCAAATGTATGTGAGTCCAAACTTGCGTGAAGCGAAGTTAACTCTGCAATCTCCAGCGTTCTCAATAGCTGGCAAGCCTGTTGTGAATGGGTTTGAGATGAGTTCTGAGCAGAGGCTCCCTCTGGTGGTTACAAGCGGTACTAGTGAGGATTGTGAGGACTGGGAATCAGGTGTTACTGATTGGTCTTTTATAAGGGAGTCATTTTCCCATCAGGGTTGCCGGTGATCAATTGTTCTGGTCTGAATCCTTCTTTCCAGTTTCCCTTGTAGCCTGCTGTGTCGTGTCTGCATCTCCTGCTATCAGATAAGACAATTTCTTATTTTGTGTTTTTGCTATATTTTTGCATTTTGTCCTGCACTTCTGTGGGGGCCTTCTGGGTCCCCTCCGGGGGCTTTTGCCCTCTCAGTTTAGTTCAGCCACTGAGTTTTGTTTCTTTTGCTTTTTCCAGTTTTTTCAGTGGCTGCTGTTTTGATTTTCTTACACCAGAGAACTAATTTAGGTGGTAGAGGTCGTGTGATCTCAGGTGATTTTGAAATTAGTAGAGTTGGTGTTTTTCAGGGTTTTCTGGGATTGCAGTAAGTACCCTTCCTATCCTTTTCTATTTAGATAGTTTGGCCCAGCGTTTGCTCATACTATTTTCTTTCTGTGTCAGTATTTCCTCTTGTCTAACCGCCATTACATGTTTGGGGGCTTTCTATTATCTTTGGGGTTCTGCTCCGGGGCAGATAGCTTTCCTATTTCTATCTTTAGGTGTAGTTAGTTTCTCAGGCTGTGACGAGGCGTCTAGGACCAACATAGGAACGCTCCACGGCTGCCTCTAGTTGCGGTGGTTAGTCAGGGTACTGCAATCTCATAGATTCCAACTGCTCTGGTGTATTTCCTTTTTTACCTGCACTCCTCAGCTACCGTAACATAACAGTATCACCGGCCTAAAAAATTGTATGGTACTCACAGAAGGGAAAAAATATTTTGAAGGAAGAAAAGTTGTCAGAGATATTTTTCTGTTTGTTGCAATTTTTTTTTTTTTTTTTCCCTCTGTATCTCTGGGTGCTGGGGAGGATCTTTTCTCCCAATGGAGTTTGCACAGTTGTCTGGCCGTGTGGATCAGCTTGCCACTGAGGTTCAGAGTATTGCTGCATATCTTGCTAGGTTGCCTGTTGTGGAACCTAGGATCCCCATGCCAGATTTGTTTTTAGGGGATCGAGCTAAGTTTCAGAATTTCAAAAATAATTGTAAATTGTTTCTTGCCTTGAAATCTAAGTCCTCAGGAAACGCAGCGCAGCAGGTACAAATTATCATCTCTCTCCTGCGCGGCGATCCTCAGGATTGGGCTTTTTCCCTGATACCTGGGGATCCTGTTTTGAGTGATGTTGATGCATTTTTTCAGGCTTTGGGGTTATTGTACGATGAGCCTAATGTCACTGATCAAGCTGAAAAAGCCTTGTTGGCATTAAATCAGGGGCTTGATGATGCTGAGTTATACTGTCAGAGATTCCGTAGGTGGGCAGTCCTGACCAAATGGAATGACGACGCTTTGGCGGCCCTTTTCCGGAAGGGTCTGTCGGATAATGTAAAGGATGTTATGGTGGGATTCCCTGTCCCCTCTGGTCTCAATGATTCTATGTCATTAGCGATTCAAATTGACAGACGTTTGCGTGAGCGGAGAAGTATGCGTGGAGTGGTGTTGCCTTGTGAGCCAGCTGCTGAGCCCATGCAGTGTGATAGAGTGGTGTCTGGGGCACAGCGTCATGAGTTTCGAAAGCGCAATGGGTTATGTTTCTACTGTGGTGATGCCTCTCATGCTATTTCAGTCTGCCCTAAGCGGGGAAGACGTTTTGCACGCTCAGTTGTCTTGGGTAGTGTTCAGACTAAGTTTTTATTAACTGTCACTCTGATATGCTCTCTGTCCTCATTTTCTGCTCAGGCTTTCGTTGATTCTGGAGCAGCTATTAACCTGATGGATTATGATTTTGCTAAACGTTGTGGGTTTCCCTTGATACCCCTACAGAAGTCTATTCCTTTACTGGGGATCGATTCTACCCCTTTGGCTGAGAATAAACCCCAGTTTTCTACTCAGGTGATAATGAGGGTTGAACCTGATCACCAGGAGTGCTGCAAATTTTTGGTTCTATATAATATGCATGACATTATCGTGCTGGGTTTCCCTTGGTTACAGTCTCATAATCCTGTTTTGGATTGGAAATCTGTGTCTGTAACCAGTTGGGGCTGCCAATGTGTTAATACCAACACTCCTGTTTTTTCTGCCTCCCCCCAGGCTGAGGATGTTCCTGACTTTTTGTTTGATTTTTCTGATGTGTTTAGCGAAAGTAAATCTGCATCCTTGCCTCCCCATAGGAGCTATGCTGCGCTATTGAATTAGTGCCAGGTAGTAAATTCCCTAAAGGTCGCCTTTTTAACTTGTCTGTACCTGAACATGACGCTATGCGGTCTTATATCAAGGAATCATTGGAGAAGGGTCATATCAGACCATCCTCTTCACCCTTAGGTGCCGTTTTTTTCTTTGTGGCCAAAAAAGATGGTTCATTAAGGCCGTGTATTGATTATCGTCTCTTGAACAATATTACTGTGAAATATCAATACCCGTTACCCTTGATTTCTGACCTGTTTTCCAGGGTGAAAAACGCTACTTGGTTTACCAAGCTTGACCTCAGGGGGGCGTATAACCTTATTCGCATTAAGCACGGGGATGAATGGAAGACGGCATTTAACACCCCTGAAGGGCATTTTGAGTACCTTGTGATGCCCTTTGGGCTCACTAATGCTCCTTCCGTCTTCCAGTCCTTCATGAATGACATTTTCAGGGATTTTGTGGACAAGTTTCTGATTGTTTATTTGGATGATATCTTGATTTTTTCTAATGACTGGGACTCTCATGTGAAACATGTTCGAACTGTATTCCAGATTTTGAGAGAGAATGCTCTGTATGTGAAGGGATCAAAGTGTCTTTTTGGCGTACAGAAGATCTCATTTCTGGGATTCATTTTGTCCCCATCTGTTATTGAAATGGACCCGGTCAAGGTTCAGGCCATCTGTGATTGGGTCCAACCTACTTCATTAAAGGCTCTTCAGAGATTTTTGGGTTTTGCCAATTTTTATCGTAAATTTATTGGTAATTTCTCAGTTATTGTTAAACCATTAACTGATTTGACCAGAAAGGGTTCTGATGTGGTGAATTGGCCTCCTGAGGCAGTCTCTGCGTTTCAGGAACTTAAGCAGAGATTCACTTCTGCTCCTGTTCTACGGCAGCCTGATGTTTCTCTGCCATTTCAGGTGGAGGTTGATGCCTCTGAAATTGGGGCAGGTGCCGTTTTGTCCCAAAAAGATCCAGAGACCTCTAAAAGTAACCCTTGTGCCTTTTTCTCTCGAAAATTTTCTCCTACTGAACGTAATTATGACGTGGGTAATCGGGAGTTATTGGCCATGAAGTGGGCTTTTGAAGAGTGGAGACATTGGCTGGAGGGAGCCAAACATCAGGTGGTGGTCCTTACGGACCATAAGAATCTGGTCTATCTGGAATCTGCCAAGCGACTCAATCCTAGACAGGCCAGGTGGGCCTTGTTTTTCACACGTTTTAATTTTGTGGTTTCCTTTCTTCCTGGCACTAAGAATGTTAAGGCGGATGCCCTCTCGAGGAGTTTCCTTGCGGACTCTCCTGAGCTATCTGATCCCTCTGTTATTTTGAAGGAGGGTGTAGTTCTTTCCGCCATCTCGCCCAATTTGAGACTTGCTCTGGAGGGGTGTCAGGAGGATAGGCCCGAGCGCTGCCCTGTTGGAAAATTGTTTGTCCCGGACCAATGGAAAAAGAGTGTGATGTCTGAGATTCATTGTTCCGCATTGGCTGGGCATCCCAGAATTTTTGGTACCAGAGACTTGGTTAGTCGGTCCTTTTGGTGGCTACCTTGTCTCGCGATGTCAGGGAATTTGTGCAGTCCTGCGGGACTTGCTCTCGCTCCAAGCCTTGCTCTCGCTCTAGTGGTTTGTTGATGCCATTGCCTGTGCCCAAGAGACCATGGACCCATATCTCTATGGATTTCATATCCGATCTTCCTGTTTCTCAGAGAATGACCACCATCTGGGTAATTTGTGATACGTTTTCCAAAATGATACATCTTGTGCCATTACCTAAGTTGCCTTCCTCCTCTGAATTGGTGCCATTGTTCCTTCAGCACGTGGTTCGTTTACACGGCATTCCTGAGAACATTGTGTCTGACAGAGGAGTCCAGTTTGTTTCCAGATTTTGGAGGACTTTTTGTTCTAAACTGGGTGTTCAATTGTCTTTCTCCTCGGCATTTCATCCTCAGACCAATGGTCAAACTGAGAGAACAAACCAGACATTGGAGACTTATCTAAGATGCTTTGTGTCTGCTGATCAGGATGACTGGGTCTCTTTTTTGCCTTTGGCTGAGTTTGCTCTTAATAATAGGGCTAGCTCTGCCACTTTGATGTCTCCGTTTTTCTGTAATTCTGGGTTTCACCCTCGATTTTCTTCAGGACAGACGGAGGCTTCTGTCTGTCCAGGTGTTGACTCTGTTGTTGAGCGTATGCAGCAGATTTGGGACCAGGTAGTGGAGAGGTTGTCCCTCTCTCAGGAGAAGGCCCAGCGGTTTGCTAACCGGCATAGGACTGATGGTCCTCGGTTTAAAGTGGGGGACTTGGTCTGGTTGTCCTCAAAGAATATTCCTATGAGAGTAGCATCTCCTAAATTTAAACCTAGGTTCATTGGACCTTATAAGATCATGGAGATTATTAATCCTGTTTCTTTTCGTTTGCTTCTTCCAGAGACATTTAAGATCCATAACGTGTTCCACAAGTCCTTGTTGAAGAGGTTTGTTGAGCCAGTGGTTCCTGCTGCTGTGCCTCCTGACCCTGTTTTGGTTGAGGGCAATCTGGAGTATGTGGTTGAGAAAATATTGGATTCTCGTTTTTCTAGACGAAGACTTCAGTATTTGGTTAAATGGAGAGGTTATGGTCAGGAAGACAATTCTTAGGTGTTTGCTTCGGACATCCATGCTAGGAGACTTATCCGTGCGTATCATAGAACTCATCCTGACCGACCTGGTTGCTCAAATGAGGGTTCGGTGACCCCTCCTCAAGGGGGGGGTACTGTTGTGAATGGGTTTGAGATGAGTTCTGAGCAGAGGCTCCCTCTGGTGGTTACAAGCGGTACTAGTGAGGATTGTGAGGACTGGGAATCAGGTGTTACTGATTGGTCTTTTATAAGGGAGTCATTTTCCCATCAGGGTTGCCGGTGATCAATTGTTCTGGTCTGAATCCTTCTTTCCAGTTTCCCTTGTAGCCTGCTGTGTCGTGTCTGCATCTCCTGCTATCAGATAAGACAATTTCTTATTTTGTGTTTTTGCTATATTTTTGCATTTTGTCCTGCACTTCTGTGGGGGCCTTCTGGGTCCCCTCCGGGGGCTTTTGCCCTCTCAGTTTAGTTCAGCCACTGTGTTTTGTACTTTTGCTTTTTCCAGTTTTTTCAGTGGCTGCTGTTTTTGTTACACCAGAGAACTAATTTAGGTGGTAGAGGTCGTGTGATCTCAGGTGATTTTGAAATTAGTAGTGTTGGTGTTTTTCAGGGTTTTCTGGGATTGCAGTAAGTACCCTTCCTATCCTTTTCTATTTAGTTAGTTTGGGCCTCAGCGTTTGCTCATACTATTTTCTTTCTGTGTCAGTATTTCCTCTTGTCTAACCGCCATTACATGTTTGGGGGCTTTCTATTATCTTTGGGGTTCTGCTCCGGGGCAGATAGCTTTCCTATTTCTATCTTTAGGTGTAGTTAGTTTCTCAGGCTGTGACGAGGCGTCTAGGACCAACGTAGGAACGCTCCACGGCTGCCTCTAGTTGCGGTGGTTAGTCAGGGTACTGCAATCTCATAGATTCCAACTGCTCTGGTGTATTTCCTTTTTTACCTGCACTCCTCAGCTACCGTAACATAACACAAGCCCGGCTGACATTGTGGTGGAGCCTTCTATGTCTCTGAATCTCAGATGTTGAGAGAACTAAGTCCTTACTTTTGCAGCGTCCCGCTCAAAGTCCCTGTTCTCCCTGACTCCGTTACGTATCAGCGCTTAGGGCTGCTCTCTGCGACCTGTAGTCCAGATAGCCTCCGGTTTTCTTGTTACTACGCATGAAGCTCTAGCAACGCTTCGGACCCGGTGTCCGGCAAATTAGTGCAGGCAATCCAATACCTAAAGCACTTCTCTCTATCTTCTCCACTGTGCCCTTCGCCCTGCTTCCCGCTCTTAACATAAGCACTTGTAGCTTTCGATGGAAAAGTCAGCTTTCTTCTAGAGCTCACTGAATAGCTCTCAGTATCCTCCAAGTCCAGACTGGACTGACACTGAACTGCCCTGCACTCAGACAGGAAACAGACTGGGGTGACTCACTCTTGAGCCACCTGGAGCTTGACTGAACTCTTCTCCCTCCAAGGTTGACTGACTCACTGCTACGTGTCACTCCCTTTTATACCCTGATGGGTGTGTCTGAAAGTGTGAGTGAAGTGAATGCATATCAAGCGTTGCGGTTACCTTTCTGTGCACTCTCCTGGATTTATGTGTGTGCCTTACATAGCTGGGCCACACATCCCCCCTTGGTTAAACACAGCACTCCCGGGCTGTAAAAGAGAAAAAGAAAACATTTTTGTTTTGCATATAACAACAACATTTTAACTCTTCCCATCCGGGAGGTAAGACTTCTTGAACGTTACAATTTGTACATTAGAAAATTACAAAAGTATCAAAACATTCTCATAATACAAGACAAATTCTTGTGGAGGACCCGCACCAAAAACCTCCCACGTGGGTCCTGGGTGGGCTGCAGGACTTCTGACTGCAGACCTCACTCTAGGCCACACCATACGGGTTTTTCTTCAGAGGTAGATAGTAATGGTTTCATGTAAAACCAAGATATAGCACCGTAGTGCAACTATTTACATGAAAGTTTTTGGGCTGGCAAAGTCCACAGCCACGCAGTTCATTGGCATGGTAAAAGACACATTTTTATATTTCAAGTATTCACGTATACTTTAACTTTCACTTTACCCAACTGGGGTATTCTATGCAAACATCATCACATTTAGCAAATTATGTAAACATTTTTCATACTTATCAATAAAGTGCAAGATTTTCAACTTCCTCAATTTTTCAAACTTTATACAATGGCAGTAAACCCTTTCTGGGTCCTACTGGCTTTCTTCTTTCTTGCAAATTACAGCGACGTCTTCCACTCCTGGGGCTGGAACGACGCGGTGTTCTTTTGATCGCATAACAAATAAGTCATGGCCTGCTATCAGCGTTTGAGTAGCCACAGTTCTCATTCTAACGGTGGACCCAACGGGTACTTCTTTTCTGTAGGACGCCGATTGCGTCGCTGCAGGGGCCACAGTAACTTGCGATGCTGGTTGCGTTGCTGAGATAGTCGCAGGGGGCGATGCAAAGTGGGTCGCAGATTGCGATGCAGAGTAGGTCGCCGATTGCGATGCAGAGTAGGTCGCCGATTGCGATGAAGGGGGCGACGTAGGTCGAGATGAGTATGCAGGGGGCGATGCCGGGGCACGGCCTGGTGCGGTGAGAACTTGGGACTGGGACGCTTCGGTATTGTGTACGGTACCGGCGTCGGGGACGGGGTCACTGACGATGGAGACGTTCAGGGCATACCACCCCTTCAAACCCCAGTGACGTGTGTAGCTCACTATGTCCCCATTTATCAGGTCCCTCCCAGGATGACCGATGGGCAAGTGGGACTCCACGTCCCGGCGGCTCACAAAGACCCCCGCATAGAGGCCCGGCTCGTGGATAAAGCCCCAGCCCTGGCGGAGCTGAAACTCGGTGACGCACCCCTGCCGCCGCGGTTCCCGTCGGGTACCTTTATCTCGGCGGACGGTTTCTTTATCAGCGAAGAACTTTTCATGCCATTCCTGTCGGTCTCGCTGTGTCTTTCTATCTTCCTCCTGCTGTTGTCTCACTTTCTCACTGTGCTGCCAGGCATTTCCGGTTTGGAGGTCGTAAATCACGTCGTCCAGACGCTCCATCTCATCCCAGTCGATTTCCGGCAACGATGGCTGGGACCCCTCCGGTGATCTTACCGGGGAACCGTACTCTGCTGTGGCCTCCTGGCCTGGCTGGCACTCCGGACCGGGCAGGACCTCCTCAGCCTCCTTCTCCTCCACCTCCGCATCGGTGGGATCAGGTACAGCACTTTTGGGGGCAGCCTCCGGTCTCTCTTTAGCCTTCCTCAGCAGGGAACTTGGGAAATCAGGAGACGGCGTTATGCTTGTGGGAGAGAGCACTGCGTCCCACAGCAGCCGCTGTGTCTGGGCACGCCAGCGTCTCTCCGTCTCCTGCAAATCTGCATGACGCTGGATCATTCTTTTTAGCGCCGCATTTTCTTTCTGCAGCTCCAGCATTGCGGGGTTAGTGTCCCGATCTGGGGACAGCTCCGGCACAGGTAGTAAATCTTCCGGTAAGCAGGGTTTGTATGCCTCCGGTCCTCTGCATAGATTCTCCTGTCCTTCCGCCATCTCGTCCCAGGCCAGACTGTAGTTTCCATCAGGAACAGTCCGGTCTCTTCCGTGGAGGCGGGATTTGCGTCTCCTCCTCTTCGCATAGAGGATGAAGAGGAGGCGGATTTCTTTAGCAGTGGGGCAGGACCGCACATTATAGTAGCATTTGGAGAGGGCGGCCATAACTTTCGCGCCACAGGGGGGGTACACGCCCACGAATGCACGCCCACCTTCTTCACCAGCGCCTCAGGGCGCCAACATGGCGGCAAAATGGCGGTATTTGGCGCCAAAAGCAGCAAACAGTCTTTTTCATGAAATAAACAGTTCAATAGGCACACAGGACTCACAATTGCAAGTTTCGCATCCTGTTCGTGACGCCAAGTTTAGTTGACTCGCACCACAATTGTGGATACCAGGGCTAAGGGGTACTCGGTACCGAGCCCATAGAAGTCTATGGGAGTTGTCACTGGCAGCGGGACTCGGTCCGTGGCCCTGGGCGATCATGCAATGGGGGATATTTACAGGGGATTATTAGGATAGGTAGTTCGTGACGCCACCTGTGGTATCTGGTCAATTGGACCAGCGCTGCTGTAAGGATCTTCACAGGGGATGTTATGGGGCAGCTGGGTGGTAAGTCTCCCACAGGTGAGACTGGTCCCTGGAAGTCTATGGTGATGATGCAGGGTGTAGATAAGAATTCAGTCACACACAATACAGCTTCTTTTCATACCTTTTACTTGAAGGTGTTTCAGCAAGATCCCGGGGAGCTGGTTGGGGTGAAGAATGCACATTCGGGTAACCGCTGAGCAGGTTAGAGGCCTCCTTTCTTTCAAATGTATGTGAGTCCAAACTTGCTTGAAGCGAAGTTAACTCTGCAATCTCCAGCGTTCTCAATAGCTGGCAAGCCCGGCTGACATTGTGGTGGAGCCTTCTATGTCTCTGAATCTCAGATGTTGAGAGAACTAAGTCCTTACTTTTGCAGCGTCCCGCTCAAAGTCCCTGTTCTCCCTGACTCCGGTTACGTATCAGCGCTTAGGGCTGCTCTCTGCGACCTGTAGTCCAGATAGCCTCCGGTTTTCTTGTTACTACGCATGAAGCTCTAGCAACGCTTCGGACCCCGGTGTCCGGCAAATTAGTGCAGGCAATCCAATACCTAAAGCACTTCTCTCTATCTTCTCCACTGTGCCCTTCGCCCTGCTTCCCGCTCTTAACATAAGCACTTGTAGCTTTCGATGGAAAAGTCAGCTTTCTTCTAGAGCTCATTGAATAGCTCTCAGTATCCTCCAAGTCCAGACTGGACTGACACTGAACTGCCCTGCACTCAGACAGGAAACAGACTGGGGTGACTCACTCTTGAGCCACCTGGAGCTTGACTGAACTCTTCTCCCTCCAAGGTTGACTGACTCACTGCTACGTGTCACTCCCTTTTATACCCCTGATGGGTGTGTCTGAAAGTGTGAGTGAAGTGAATGCATATCAAGCGTTGCGGTTACCTTCCTGTGCACTCTCCTGGATTTATGTGTGTGCCTTACATAGCTGGGCCACACATATACATATATGTATAGTTTATACACTTCTACATAGTAAAATATCCTCTGATTCAATTGCCGGGTAAAGCCGGCTTCTGTGAAAAGACAGAAGCACCCGACATGAAATGACACTTGGTGTACATAGGGTTAACCATGTCTTTTCATGTCGTTTGCAATCTGATTTGCACAAACAATTACATCAGTCTATGTGTGCAAAATTTCACACCTGTAGGGGTTAATTAAAGGTGTAAATTCGTTGTAAAAAAAACGGACTTTTTTGCTACGAATTTACACCTTTAATTAACCCCTACAGGTGTGAAATTTTGCACACATAGACTGATGTAATTGTTTGTGCAAATCAGATAGCAAAGGACATGAAAAGACATGGTTAACCCTATGTACACCAAGTGTCATTTCATGTCGGGTTCTGCATTTTCACAAAAGCCGGCAATTGAATTAGCGGCTATTATACTATGTAGAAGTGTATGAACTATAAATATAAATATATATATATGTGTCACAAATTCAATGACATGTGTATATATATATATGAGGTGTAAAATTGCTGAAAAAAAATGCGTGGGCTCCCGCCCTATTTTCGCAACCAGACAGACAAAGCCAGTGAGTGGGGGCAGATAATAATAGCCCAGAGAGGGACCATTATTTTTGGCCCCCCCCGGCTACTAACATCTGCCCCCAGACACCCCAGAAAGGGCAAATCTCTAATTAGATTTGCCCTTTCTGGCACTTTGCCCGTCTATTCCCATTGCCCTGTAGCGGTGGCGAATGGGTTAATAAGGGGTTAAAATGACCTTGCAATTGAAAGGTCACTTTAAGCCAGGTTAATAATTGAGAGCTGTCAATCAGACAACTATCAATTATTAATCCTATTGTATGAAAGAAAAATCAAACACACACACTTTAATAAAAAAGAAGTTTAATGAAATAATCACACAGTTTTTGACCATATTTTATTTACCTGCTAAAACCATTTCCTGTAATAAAAATAAAATAATAAAGCAAAATTATTCTTACCAATCCGATGTACAGTCAGGTCCCACGGTGTAATCCATCAGAAAGGGTTAATGTTTACTGCAGGGACCGCAGCTAATGCTGCAGCCTCACAGTAAACCCCCAAATGAATGAGTTCCTCTCCTGGCTGACAGGAGAGGAAGTGGAAAGCTTAATTGATTGCTTTCCACTTTCACTTCAGGTCAGCCAGGGACACAATCAGTGACGTCAGAGGGAACTGGTTAACAAAAATAGGGGATCCCCTCGAAAAAAAATGGTGTGGGGTCCCCCCTATTTTTGTTAACCAGCCAGATGAAGCAAACCGCTGAGGCCTGGATTTTCAGGCTGTTAAGGAGCCAAGATCCATGGACCTTGCCAGCCTGATAATACCAGGCCACAGCAGTCTGCATATCTTGGCTGATTAACAAAAATAGGGGATCCCCTCGAAAAAAATTGGCGTGGGGTCCCCCCTATTTTTGTTAACCAGCCAGATGAAGCAGATCGCTGAGGCCTGGTTTTTCAGGCTGGTAAGGAATCCAATATCCATGGACCTTGCAAGCCTGATAATACCAGGCCACAGCAGTCTGCTTAGCTTGGCTGGTTAACAAAAATAGGGGATCCCCTCGAAAAAAAAAACGGCGTAGGGGTCCCCCTATTTTTGTTAACCAGCCAAGTAAAATGCAGACTGCTGCGGCCTGGTATTAAAAGACTGTCAAGGCCCATGGATTTTGGCCCTCAACAGCCTGATAATACCAGGCTACAGCAGCCCCACATTTGGCGCATCAAAAGATGTGCCAATTGTGGCACTTTACCCGGCTCTTCCCACTTGCCCTGTAGCGGTGGCAAGCGGGGTAATAAGGGGTTAATGTCACCGTTGATTGCACGGTGACAATAAGCCCAGTTAATAATGGAGAGGTGTCAATAAGACACCGATCCATTATTAATCCCAAAGTTATTAAATGCATAAAAAAAAGACAAAGCAAGAAAAAAGTCTTTTAATGAAATAAAAGAGACAACACAGTTTTCATTTTTTTATTATACTCTCATTCCTGCGACGCCATCGATCTCCTGTAAAAAAAGAAAAAAAACAAACCAACAGTATACCACCTGTCCGACGCAGTCCATAGTAACGAGTGTCCCACGACGATCCAGCTCTGCTACATCAGAATGACAGGCAGAGCCTGACATCCTGGCGCAGCACAGCTGATTACCTGCTTCCCCGGCGGTGACGTCATCGGACTGACTGCTTTACGGCCGGGATTACCCAGCAGTCACTGCAGTTATCGCGAGAAACTGCATGTGACCGCCGGGGAGAAGAGGATGGCGGCCATGAAGCAGTCCAGGACGTGACCGCCGGAGATCTTCTGCCAGGTAAGTGCCGCTGACTCCTGACAGACCCGACCGACGGACACTGACAGTGACAGACCCGACCGACGGACACAGACAGTGACAGTGACAAATCCGATTCCGGTATTCGATATGACGAAAATATCGGTATTCGGAATCGAAAGGCCGATAGAGCTAATATCGGCTGATATCCGATATTTGCGGTATCGTATCGCTCAACACTACTAGTGATCTATGGATCTTTTCAAACATATCTAATATAATTTCTTTATGGAATAGCCAATACAGACAAAGGAACATCTTATCTGCCACAGCAATCCAATACAATATGGTTATTACATATACCTAGTGCTCTAATGTTGTGGTATATTTTTAAAGCACAAGACATATCATATTATTTGAGTCTTATAACACTCATATTCAGGCAAGCTAATTTTCTCCCTTTGATAATGCACTAACTTATGATTGCGCTATATAACTAGCCTGACATTTATAATATTAGGACATTCTGAAGGTCCAAAGGACCTTCCTCAATGTGGAGGGATGCTTTGTGGTTTCTCATAGCATAGACAGTAAGGTCATATGGAGCAGATGTGTTCTCAAAAATGAGAATGTTAGCGGCTCAGAGACCACCTAGCTCCGAGGAAAGTAATTACACGAGATTAAGCAAAATGCCAGCAGAAAATTGAGGTGATGAAAGAGCATCAAGAGAAAAAAAGAAAAAAATATATCAAAAAAGGAGAAAATACACAATTGAGCGACCATTGGATAATGTAATAGTGAGATACAACACAAATAGGATTCTCACGAGTAAAACAACTCTTCAGAGCCTCTTAGTTTTTATTGTGAATCAATTTACTGCGGTATAAAATCATGATGAAGTTCATTTCTCACCTAGTGTTTGGCCGCCGTGAATATAATTGAGGTCGTTGGTCAACTCATAGAAATGAGTCGTAAATCTTGCCTTATCACAAGCGATAATTTCTTTATTAGAAGAGTTGTACGGAAAACCTGTCAGTCTATTGGTAGTTAAAAATAGAAATGTTTTTTTTCTATATGGAAATGCCCTCCAGGGTTCCCAACTATCAGTAAATCAAAACTATAAAAATTGGAAACATCTGACCCTTAGCTGCAATAAAAAAAAATTAGAATTTAGAATTTTATAGTAAATTCTATTAATGTATTAATCAAACTGTTCTATGCTCTGTTAATGTTTGTTCAATCCCTATATTAATATTTTTGTAGAAGAAATTGTAGAAAAAATGTAGTAGTAGACCAGAAGGAGATATGGTTGGTGACCCGGATGTCCATGAATATAATCAAGACAATGGGGGTAATTATAGATTAATTCTATATTCTTTTCTCTTTTAGGAAACATGAACATAAGTCAAATCCTAATATTATTGTCATGAACTAACAGGTTCCAATTTAATTTTCAGTTTAGCATCTCTTTCGATCTACGTATGATCATGGCTAGTATTGAGAAGAAAGGTAGGCAGTACTCCACATGAGAAGATCGGTTAATTTGCTCACGCATCTTGGAAGCTGACTGAACAAAGCGTTTCCAGAGGCTTGCATCAACAGGCAGCCATATACGTTAACTATTTTTGTCCAAACACTCATTTGGTCAACAACTGTGCCTTTTGACCTCCAAATACACATGTACTCTGAATTCAGTATGTATTTTCAGTATGGAGCAAAGAATGAGCTGCTGCCAGAGACCAGTGTTGCTCATCTCCGATGAGAACCAAAGATTGATCATGCCCAAATCCAACATATCTGATTCTTCTTTCCTTTGAATTCTGCTACAGAATAGTGAGTAGACCCCCCTGTATATTGAAAAGCCAGCCTGTCCTGCCAAAATCAATGGATTTGACCTCCTCTCCATTTATCGCCTTCAGGATTGCCAGAGTAAGCCACTAGAATGTGGCTGAGGTCGAACATGGACACTTACGCTCCATCAATAAGAGGCTCTGCAGAGTCTGGTTCTCAGGTTTTGGAGCCCCACTCACAGCGGTCAAACCCTCATCTATTGGTATGTTATGGACCTTTAACACTGGAGTGTATTGTCACAGTACTGCTGTTTGACTTAAGAAGACAGATAAATAAATAGATAGATAGATAGATAGATAGATAATGGATAGATAGATAGATAGATAGATAGATAGATAGATAGATAGATAGATAGATAGATAGATAGTCATACTCCTCAACATTGAAATTGCAAAACCAAGATGGAAAAGGTAAAAATATAGAAACCACAGGATGGATAGAAATGTTACTGATATGCAAATTATAAAAAAATGGAAAGAACATTTTGAAACCATCTTGATTTATTCAGTTTAGAGTATTAGCAATGTGCAGAAATGCTCTCACTTATAGTCTTGGCTGCCATCATTGAAGTTATTAATGTTAGTATGAGGAATGTTCTGCCACTTAGGCAAATCATAAAAATCCGCTGCTGGCAGCTCCCTTTGCAATTGCTGACCATTCCAATGATGTTCCAGATGTGCTCAACGAGAGACAAATCCCGAGATGCTATAGGCCACGGTAGCACATTTAGGTCACACAGGCTACTCACAGAAGCACAAACAACATGTGGCCTGGTATTGTCATGTTGAAAAACAGTTCCTGAGACACTTTGGATAAATGGCCGTAACACTGGTTCCACCCCCAAATCAATACAACACCGAGAAGTACGTATACCTGTAATGAAAAATAGAGGGGTCAGTGTGATGTTCACTTTTCAAGACTTCTTCATGTCATTGACCACGTGGTTTCCAGACGGAGGCTGGAATGGAGCAATGGAGATTGCAATAAAGGTCTATCCGCTTCAGTGTGAGTGCAACTTTTCTCTTGGATGCAATCATAGCGGGGGTTAGTTTGGAGAAATGTAGGCAACGCCATTTTGCAGTGTAGATAGATATATAGATTTTGTTTTCTGTCAGATGTGGAGTATGCTCTATTAAAGAAGACACACATTCAACTCTCCCAGTAGGACGCCATGTTATCGCGCTCTTATATAAAATGGCTGCCCTCAGGCAGCTGTTTGAAGCTTGGGATTAACACTGCAGCTGTCTAGTTAATTTAGCTTAGTTAAAATACAATAGTGATACCATTGTAGGACGCATAAACCGGGCAGTGGAATCTGACATATAATGTGTGAGGGAACCGCTAATGCTTGTTGAGTGCTTAAAAAGACAATTTACGCTGAGGTGAAATGCTGACAGAAATAGCACAGACACAGTGTTAGGATCCCTTAGGGTGAGAGCACACAGACAGAAGATGTCTGTGTAGGTAAGAAGAGAGACAAGTGGCTTATTTTTTACCGTCCTTAATGTTGATCCTGTTTTCTAATAGTGTCTCCACCACCTGTACTATTTTTCATTTTCTCTGACTTTCCATGGTGGAGTAAAGGGACATTACCTTGTATTCTGGTATTCTGACCAATATAGCACATTTTACAGTTAAACTAAAAAATTTGTGGTGACCTTGTCTGATATCCGGGTCAGTTCCCTGTAGTAGTAAATGGACCATAGCTATCATCACTTTTGCACCTGAAATCCTAAACACATCCTGGGCACTAATTTTGCTTACTAGACCTCACAACAATATGATATTGTGATTAGTGATGAGCGAACGTGCTCGGATAAGGTGTTCCCAAGCATGCGCGGGTGTTATAAGAGTATCTTGGGCATGCTCGAAAACTATGTTCGAGTCCCCGCACCTGAATGTGTCGCGGCTGTTAGGGTATGTTTCCACGGTCAGGAAACAGTCCGGATTTGCTGCGTGTTTGACGCTGTACGTTGGCGCAGCGTCAAACACGCAGCGTCCAGATGTTACAGCATAGTGGAGGGGATTTCAAGAAATCCCATCTCCACTATGCTTCAAAACACGCAGACCTGCGTTTCCGGACATGCGGCGCGTCTTTTTAGACCGCAGCATGTCCTATTCCCTTGCGCGACGCTGCGGCGACGCAAGGGAAATAACACAGGGCTATGTAGCCCTGCGGTCATTCCGCATGTGTTCCGGATGTGTTCCACGAACACATCCGGAATGAGCGCGTGTTCAAAAGGGGGCGGGGCTTTGGGCGGAGCGGACTTTCCCCTCCGTCCAAAGCGCTGTGTTTCCTGAGTGTGGAAACACAGCCTTAGACAGCCACAACACATGCAGGGATTGCCTAACAAACAGCCAATCCCTGTATGTGTTGCAGCAGTTGAGACGTGCAGCCACGGGGACTCAAATATCTTTTTAGAGCACACCGAAGACTCTCGGTTAGCACCCAAGCATTCTCGGAGAACACCTTATCTGAGCACGTTCGCTCATCACTAATTGTAATGTAATGTGTGCTAGTGACTAGGCCTGACGTGACGCCACAGAACCAAGTAAGTGCAAGAGGTGCCCTGGATGTAGGACCTAGGATGTCCATAAGTCAAGTCCTAATATTGTTGTCAATGAAATAAAGGTTCCATTTTAAAGTTTAGTGTCTCTTTTCCTATATGTATGAACATAGCTAGTGTTGAGAAGAAAGTTAGGTAGTACTCCAAAGAGAAGAATGGCCTTGTCCAACCACCATGGAGGACCAGACTGGATACCGGACAAGTACAGTGCAAATCTTTTTGCTCAATTCTTGAATATTTTTTCTGGTTGTTAGTGATTGAAGGAAAGTTGCCACCTCGGAATTTGTAAACCAAAAATACAAAAGTTAACACAATGTCAATGATGGGCATAAACCCATGAAAATGTCCCATGAAAGTAGGCATTAATATAAGAATACAAATGATTGGTATGGGCAATGCAGCCAAGAGTCCAGTTAAACATTAGAAGATCAGGTGTGGTGCCACCTACCTAAACAGTCTTTGAGCTAATGAAGAGTACTTAACATCAGTAATAATTAGCTCTGATATTAATGGGGCCGCATTTAACAGCAGCGGTCATGTGTACGCGTCATAATCTCCGCCCATTGATGTGCCCTTGACGTGATCGCCGATACGCTGTCATACCAGCCTGGGGTCAGCTGATGACCCTTATGTCTGAGGTCAGGTTTCGAAGGAGACCGTGATTTTTGCTATATGCAGCGACACTAGGAGGGAATTTTTCTGGGGGTTATATCAGAGCCATACTTGGGTACTGCTATTGTGAGGGCGGGAGCACACACATGGGCACAGCAGGGTAGATAGAGGTGACAATTGAACCCGGCTGCCCATGGAACCTTACAGAACTAGATGTTCCTATGGCTCAGATAGGTGAGATCTACACTTTTTCACGCACTTTGACACCTTTCATTTACTTTGTCCTAAAACCACATGTATTTCAATGGCGTTAGGTTCATTGGTGGTTGATGTAGGTAGTACATGCAAACCAATTTTTGCTTGTTGTCATAATTTCCTGGAAGTATTTCTGTTTTATCAAAAGTATTAAAAGTTATGTTTTAAGAGAGTTTTTCCATTCTGTTAGAATTGTATACTCTGAGAAACTAGACCTTGAGGTCATTAGCAGGAACCTGAGGTACATAACTATCAAAATATAAAAACAATTAACCTGATCGGTAAATGAAAAAAAATCAAAAAAGCTAAAATTGTGTTTTTTTTGATCGCAGCAATTCCACAAAAAGGCTGTAGCAAGGGATCAAACACTTACATCCATCCCTAAATAGTAACTATAAACATGTTGTTTCGCTCCGTAAAAAAATATGTACCACACAGCTCAAAAATAAAAATGTTACGGGTATCGGAAATGGCGACACAACCCCAAAAACATTTTTTTTTGCAAACTTCTGATTTTTTTCACCACTAAAATAATAAAAACCTGGACATGTTGGGCATCGCCGTAATCGTATTGATGAGGAGAATCATATTACACGGTCATTTTTACCACAAAATGTACACTGTTAAATCAGTTCCCCAAAAACAATGTCACAATTGAATTTTTTTCACAATTTCACTGCACTTGGATTTTTTTTTTTCCGATTTCCGGTACACTATGTGCTAAAATGAATGGTGTCATTCAAAAGTACAAAAAAAAAAAAAAAATAAGCCCTCATATGGCTATGTGGGCAGAAAAATAAAAAAAAGTTATCGCTCTGAGAAGAAGGGTAGGAAAAAACGGAAACGCCAAAAATTGGAAATTGGACGCTTCGTCAAGGGGTAAAAATATTTTGGTAAATCAGATATCTGATTGAATATTAATTAACAGTAGTATGCCTGCTAAAATATTTACTTCTAGAAAAGTGTCAAAGAGAAAAACGAAAACATTCCCACTTGTCCTTCTTCCAGTTTCCACCTGACACTACAGTATATGTAAGACTGTGAAAGAAGCAGAAGGTCGTACTCAGAACGGCCATTATGTCATTAGGAACCTGCGTAACCATAATTAGGTTCTTCTGAAATCACATGGGTAAATGAGTCAGACAGAGTCTCCTTAGAGACGCGCAAAGGGCATCTCCTCATTTTTTCCCATAAATATTCGCTCTTAATTGAAGCGCGGCCATAATGACAATGGAAAATATTGTAAATGTTAAATGTGCCCTTGTTTCTTATATTCTTTTCTCGGTCTAGTCTATCAAGTTTAGTTACAGAATGTCAAGGGAACGACGGATTCAAGGGCAGAGCTGTTTTTGGTGTAGACATAGTACTCTAAGCTGAACCAAAGTGCTTAAAGAGGACCTGTCACTTACCATAAATATGCTAATTTCTTTACCTGGCATACATACCGCTGTTCTCCTGAATCCGACGTCCTTTTTATTTCCTTCCTGTGCCTCTCCCTTCCTGAGATATTACCCTCTCTGCCCTGTATGTAAAATTATTCTTTTAGGCAAGTGTGCGTGTTCCTTAACGCTTCCATTGAAGGAGACGCCCAGTTGGCTAAAAGATTAGATTTAAATACTGGAAAGACAGGGTCATATCTCAGGAACTGAGAGGCGTAGGGACAAAAAAAGCCTCAGATTTAAGAAAACAGTGTGATCTACATCAGTTTAAAAAATTACATATTTATTGTAAGGGGCAGGTCCCCTTTAAAGTGTTTACAAAATGGCAGAACAGATTGTCCCAAGTATACCCTCTTGGTGTGATGACAATCCATCGGCACCCCACAGTTGTTTTTTTGAGGGTTCAAAGCAGTGACAGAGGAATTTTCATACCACCATTGAACTCCTTAGATGTCACCATTTATTGGTGCATTTAAAGGGAATCTGTCAGCAGTTTTTTTCTATGTAATCTGAAGACAGCAGGAGATAGAGGCTGAAACATAGAATTCAGGGATGTGTCACTTGTCAAAATGCGTGCTGTCCTTTACTAACTGTGAAGGATTTACCACTAAGAAATTAGTTAAGCAGCTCACTGTCTATGGACTGTGTACATGAAGTGCCTGGTGTGGGCGGGGCTAGCTTTCTCAGCTCTGCTTCATTCTAAATCTAAATGCTCTGATTGTATCAGAACGGCTGCACTCACTAAGCTTAGTGATACATCATTGGATTCAGCTTCTCTTTGCCTACATTGTGTTGCTCTCAGATGAGGTAGCAAAAACTTGCTGACAGATTCCCTTTAAGAGGTTAAATTGCTAGGATCAGAATTATCCCAACTGATACATCTGTACTAGACAGCTGGCTCCTTCTCATGTGGAGCAAGCTTAGTTCCTGAGTCGACTCCACACATCTCCTTCGGATTTCTCCCCTGCATGTACTGAAGAGGCCAAGAAGGAGAAAAAAAACTTACGTTTTCTTGACATTTTTCCTTTCATATCTTCTTGAATTCCCCAGTACTGGAGCATTTTGTCTCACCATTGTGTCTATTGTTCCTCCTGGAAAATGTATGCATAAATTTCCAAATGAGTATTATTTTTCCTTATCAGTAATTCATTTCCCTAAACACTTTGAAAAAGCTGCGAATGGCAGCGTGTGAACATTGTTCAGAAGGGAAATGGTCTCAAATGATTCCATATGTGTTGGATTTTTAGTCGCTGGTTGCACGCGACATACTCGCCCTATAACTTCAATGCAAGTCGTGTGCAAAATGCGACTTGTCTGCAACTTAGCTCTTTATTTACAGCAAAATCAAAGTTACAAAATAGTCAGCTCAGCAATTCACTGACAAGTTGCAGAGATGTTTCTGTTATAAGTCAACGTGTAGCTTTAGCCTGACGTATACATTTCCAAGAGGCTTAACAGAGGAACAGCACAATTTTATTTATTAAATCACACATGTAAAGTGAGTTGATAGGTTCATTTTAAAGACCCATCATCCAAAAATGACCTATTGTTTAATTCAGCTTTTTACATTAAATGTATATTTAAAAAATTGCCCATTTTTTAATATATTTTATTAGATTTTTGTCTACAAATCATAATCTATATTAAAATGTAAAAAAAAATAGCAATCTTGGAATTTTTACACTGGCCACTGACAATTTTATAGGCTATAACATCCTATTGTTTCAGGAAACAACACATGTACATAGCCACAATGAATAGATTCTGAATCTATATTTTGTACTGAAACAATTAATGAGCCTGTGCAAATGACAATGTGAAAGGAGGGGGGGCAGGGTCAGATGTGACACCACCTATTGTGATTGGTAGATCCTGTGTAGTCAACTGTGTATTGAGGTAATCCTGCCTCTGCTGCAAACTATTCTCAAAGCGACAGGAAGTAGGAATTTAAATAATCCCCAGTGGCCAGTAACATTTGCAAAATTAGTATTTTTTTTTTAATAAGCTTGTGTGATATGTAAAAATATACATTGCCAAAATTTTTTTAAAAAATACATGTATCTCAAAAACTTGATTTAAACAAGAGGTTAATTTCTCCAGATAGCTTCATTTGAAACTAGAATCCATGCTGTAAAGTGATAACATATTTCTAGGATCACTTATAAACATGGAAGTTTGACATCTGAGAATCACACCCATCTTGAGAAAACCCAGAATACAGCAGTGCCCCTCAGCCACAACAAGTATCTGGGGAGTACTGGAAAGACTGTGGACAATTACTCATATCTAAAGCAGTACAGTCTGCTTTGCTTACAATGCATGTGCCAGAATATGGGTTTATGTCTCTTTAAAGCCTCTATACAGTGCATTCCCTACAGTAATAAAAGCAGAAAGACAAAACAAATGGACCTAATTAGTCTATTGCATTACCAGCTGTGCATAAATTATGTAAGGGATAAGTTTATAACCAATAATCCATAAACTTAGGCACTGATTACTGTATTGATTAGGGCAGTAACACAATTGATTACACAGGAGGCTCAGACCTGTCAGTGACTATATGTGTAGGTCTCATTCGTAACCTGGGAAAAATTGTTTGTTACTTAAGATCGAGCTATTACAACAGAAAAGAAAATATGAGTTCACAATATCAAAGTTTTAGCCTCACTCTGTTACCTATGTTATATATAGAGAAAGAGGAAAAGAGCGAAGCCCACTGACCATAAGAGCTTACACTCTACAGGAGAGAGAGGACCCCACTGACCATAAGAGCTTACACTCTACAGGAGAGAGAGAGAGGACCCCACTGAACATAAGAGCTTACACTCTCAAAGGAGAGAGGACCCCACTGACCATAAGAGCTTACACTCTACAGAGAGAGAGAGAGGACCCCATTGATCATAAGAGCTTACACTCTACAGAGAGAGAGAGGACCTCACTGACCATAAGAGCTTACACCTACAGAAGAGAGAGAGAGGACCCCACTGACCATAAGAGCTTACACTCTACAGGAGAAAGGTCCCCACTGACCATAAGAGCTTACACTCTACAGGAGAGAGAGAGGACCTCACTGACCATAAGAGCTTACACTCTACAGGAGAGAGAGAGGATCCCACTGACCATAAGAGCTTACACTCTACAGGAGAGAGAGAGGACCCCACTGACCATAAGAGCTTACACTCTACAGAGAGAGAGGACCCCACTGACCATAAGAGCTTACACTCTACAGAGAGAGAGAGAGGACCCCACTGACATAAGAGCTTACACTCTACAGAGAGAGAGAGGACCCACTGACCATAAGAGCTTACACCCTACAGGAGAGAGAGAGGACCCCACTGACCATAAGAGTTACACTCTACAGAGAGAGGAGGACCCACTGACATAAGAGCTTACACTCTACGGAGAGAGAGGACCCACTGACCATAAGAGCTTACACTCTACAGGAGAGAGAGGACCCCACTGACCATAAGAGCTTACACCTACAGAGAGAGAGAGACCCACTGAATAAGATTACACTCTACAGGAGAAGAGAGGACCCATGACCATAAGAGCTTACACTACAGGAAGGGAGACCATGACCATAGACTTACCTACAGAGAGAGAGGAGGACCCCACTGACATAGAGCTACACTCTAAGGAGAAGAGACCCACTGACTAAGCTTACATCTACAGAGAGAGAGACCCCACTGAAAAGAGCTTACACTCTACGGAGAGAGAGGACCATGACATAGGCTACACTACAGGAGAGAGAGGACCCTGACCATAAGGTTACACCTACAGGAGGAGAGGACCCGACCATAAGAGCTTACACTCTACAGGAGAGAGGAACCATGACAAAGACTTACACCTACAGGAGAGAGAGAACCCCACTGACATAGACTTACATTACAGGGAGAGAGGGACCAGACCATAAGAGCTACACTCTACGAAGAGAGAGACCACTGACATAAGCTTCACTCTACAGGGAGAGAGACCCCTGACATAGAGCTTACACTCTAAGGAAGAGAGACCCTGACATAAAGCTTACACTCTACAGGAGAGAGAGCCCTGACATAGGTTACATCTCAGGGAGGAGGACCAGACAAGGTTCCTCTCAGGGAGAGACCACTGCATAAAGCTCCTTACAGAGAGAAGGACCAGACAAACACACACAGAGAGAGGACCCTGACATAAGAGCTTACACTCAGGAGAGAGAGGACCCCTGACAGGTTACCCTAGGAGGAGGCCATGATAGAACACTCGGGGAGACCCTGACAAAACTCACTCTAAGGAGAGAGAGACCCTAAAGAGTTCACACAGGGAGGAGAGACCTGACATAGAGCTTACACTAGAGAGAGAGGACCCTGACATAGAGCTTACACTCAGGAGAGGGGACCTGACATAAGAGTACACTTAAAGGAAGACCTGCATAGGCTTAACTTCGAGAGAGCCATGACATAAGGCTACACTTACGGAGAGGACCCACTGACCATAAGAGCTTACACTCTACAGGAGAGAGAGGACCCACTGACCATAAGAGCTTACACTCTACAGAGAGAGAGAGGACCCCACTGACCATAAGAGCTTACACTCTAAGGAGAGAGAGGACCCACTGACCATAAGAGCTTACACTCTACAGGAGAGAGGGACCCCACTGACCATAAGAGCTTACACTCTACAGAGAGAGAGGACCCACTGACCATAAGAGCTTACACTCTACAGGAGAGAGAGAGGACCCACTGACCATAAGAGCTTACCCTACAGGAGAGAGGAGGACCACTGACCATAAGAGCTTACACTCTACAGAGAGAGAAGGACCCCACTGACCATAAGAGCTTACACTCTACAGGGAGAGAGAGGACCCCACTGACCATAGAGCTTACACTCTACAGGAGAGAGAGAGGACCCATGACCCTAAGAGCTTACACTCTACAGGAGAGAGAGAGGACCCACTGACATAGAGCTTACACTCTACAGGAGAGAGAGGACCCCATGACCATAAGAGCTTACACTCTACAGGAAGAGAGAGACCCACTGACCAAAGAGCTTACACTACAGGAGAGAGAGAGACCCCACTGACCATAAGAGCTTACACTCTACAGGAGAGAGAGAGGACCCACTGACATAAGAGCTTACACTCTACAGGAGAGGAGAGGACCCCACTGACCATAAGAGCTTAACCTTACAGGAGAGAGAGGACCCCATGACCATAAGAGCTTACACCTACAGGAGAGAGAGAGGACCCACTGACCATAAGAGCTTACACTCTACAGGAGAGAGAGAGGACCCACTGACATAAGAGCTTACACTTACAGGAGAGAGAGGACCCATGATCATAAGAGCTTACACTTACAGAGAGAGAGGACCCACTGACATAAGAGCTTACACTCTACAGGAGAGAGAGGACCCCACTGACATAAGAGCTTACACCTACAGAGAGAGAGAGGACCCCACTGACATAAGAGCTTACACTCTACAGGAGAGAGAGAGGACTCACTGACATAAGAGCTTACACCTACAGGAAGAGAGGGACCCCATGACATAAGAGCTTACATCTACAGGAGAGAGAGGACCCCACTGACCATAAGAGCTACATCTACAGGAGAGAGGAGGACCACTGACATAAGAGTTACACTCTACAGGAGAGAGAGAGGACCCACTGACCATAAGAGCTTACATCTACAGGAGAAGAGAGGACCCTGACCATAAGAGCTTACACTCTACAGAGAGAGAGAGGACCCACTGACATAAGAGCCCCCCCCCCCCCCCCCCCCCCCCCCCCCCCCCCCCCCACTGACCATAAGAGCTTACACTCTACAGGAGAGAGAGGACCCACTGATCATAAGAGCTTACACTCTACAGGAGAGAGAGGACCTCCACTGACCATAAGAGCTTACACTCTACAGGAGAGAGGAGGACCCACTGACCATAAGAGCTTACACTCTACAGGAGAGAGAGAGGACCCCACTGACCATAAGAGCTTACACTCTACAGGAGAGAGAGAGGACCCCACTGACCATAAGAGCTTACACTCTACAGGAGAGAGACCCAGGGACTGGAGATGGAAAACGACTTTGTCATGGAAACTTTGCTCTGCTGGGAATCACTGTTCTGTGATTGCCCAGGTACTGACCACCACTGTACAAACAAGGTATGATAATCTGCTAGATGTCATAGATTCAGAGCATTATGGCGAGGCCCACGTGTTCACGAAAAAAGACATTAGCCTGCTCTCTGATGAGTCAACATTGTGGGAAATGGTGTTGGGCGAGTTTTGTTTTTGTTTTTTTTGCAAACTGCAAATTGAATCTCAAAGTGTTCAAATTTATGTGAAACCACTAATTTCAAGAAATTAAACTCAAACTTGATCCTCCGCAGATCAATCCTCTCATCTCTACTAGCGATAGATTACAAGAGTTGCAAATAAAAATTATTTTGTGATAGTCTATTGTAAGATGTTTATGTAATGTTTATCTATCTGTGGCCGCCTTGCGGCTATCATGTGAATTGTAGCCCGTTTGACTGGCATGTCACACTACTGATCGGAATTTAAAGTGAATCTGTCATGTCCCCAAATGCTACTAACATGCAAGTGTGGGGTTAATTTGATGATTAATTGCGTTATAAATCTGTGTGGCCACAATACTGAAAGAGTGGCTACTGGGAGGAAATTACTTTTATTCCTCCTGGAAGCCTCTGTCTTCCATCCATATAGGGTGGGGACATTTCCTCCCTGTAGTCGGGCGTTCCGTTTTGGAACTCTATTAACCAGCAGATTTACTCCATATTTGCAGGTAAATAGCATTTGAGGACATGACAAGTTCTCTTTAAAACTTAAGGAATTGGAGTCCTTGACAAAATTCTCGAAGTTAAGAGTAGACACATATTTCTCAGTAGGCAAGTTCTTCCATTGTTCTAGTTTTCATTAAAAATCTGAGGAACATGATAGTCATCATCCTTTCTTCAGTTAACTACAACAAAGTGAATGTGAACCATTGTCTATAGGTAATACACTGTACGACAAGGAGTGAAACATTACCTAGCAACCGCACACAAACTTTTAGCAAAAACACAAGACTTATGCAAATATTGGATTCTATTGCATATAATCTTTATAATTAACTGGTAATTTCAGAAATGGAAAAGAGATGACAACAGCATCGACCTCATAAGGAAGCTTTGGTCTCCGTCTAAAAGGATAGTAATTGTAGGAGCTATAATTTTGTTAGTCTGTCAGTGAATTGATGAACCCGTACGAGAAGGCTCCATGTGCAGCCCACATTGCAGAGCGGTAACTGGATACACCAATATGCTTTTACATCCTATAACTATAGTCTACTGAGAAGAATGTAAAAGAAATAAAAACAAGGATATTTTTAACACATTTTCTTTTTCTACATTATTTTTACGTTAAGGCTAACATCAGTGTCATATGATCTACTGATGTAGTTACAGCAAGGAAGCTCAGGGGCGGACACACCATTCTGCAACCAGTGCCATTCCACAGTGGCCCAAGAGGTAATGGATCACACTTTCACCACCAAAGCACCAAGCAGCCATTATAATGAGCTGCAGGACTACACAGGATTCTTATATTCTTGCACAGGGGACCACTTCTGCCTCTGCCCGCCCCTTTCTTATCCCAGCACCCCTGGTACCCCCAGTATTAGACCAAATAGACAAGGCAAGCAATAGTGTGAGCAGACTCTTCTTATCTTAAGAGCCCTGGTATCTCCAGTATTAGACAAGATAGACAAGATGAACAGAAGTGTGAGTAGCCTTTTCTTACCCCAGTACACTTGACATCTCCAGTATTAGATCAGATGGACATGGTGGACAGCAGTGTGAGCAGCCTCTTCTTACCTTAGCACCCCTGGTATCTCCAGTATTAGACCAAATATACAGGGTGGACAACACAGCAATGTGAGCAGCTTATTCTTACCTCAGCACTCCGGGTATCTCCAGTATTAGACCAGATAGAGAGGCTGGATAGCAGTGTGAGCAGCCTCTTATTACCTGAGCACACCTTACATCTCAAGTTTTAGATCAGATAGTCATGGTGGATAGCAGTGTGAGCAGCCTCTTCTTACCTCAGCACACCTTACATCTCCAGTATTAGATCAGATAGTCATGGTGGATAGCAGTGTGAGCAGCCTCTTCTTACCTCAGCACACCTTACATCTCCAGTATTAGATCAGATAGTCATGGTGGATAGCAGTGTGAGCAGCCTCTTCTTACCTCAGCACACCTTACATCTCAAGTTTTAGATCAGATAGACATGGTGGACAGCAATGTGAGCAGCTTTTTCTTACCTTAGTACACCTGATATCTCCAGTAGTAGATTAGATAGACAGGGTGGACATCTGTGTGAGCAGCCTCTTTTTACCTCAGCACACCTTACATCTCCAGTATTAGATCAGATGGACAGGGTGGACAGCAGTGTGAGCAGCCTCTTTTTACCTTAGTACACCTGGTATCTCCAGTATTAGATCAGATAGACAGTGTGGACAGCAGTGTGAGCAGCCTCTTCTTATCTCAGCACACCTTACATCTCCAGTATTAGATCAGATAGACAGGGTGGACAGCAGTGTGGACAGCCTCTTCTTACCTCAGCACACCTTACATCTCCAGTATTAGATCAGATAGACATGGTGGACAGCAGTGTGAGCAGCCTCTTCTTACCTCAGCACACCTTACATCTCCAGTATTAGATCAGATAGACAGGGTGAACAGCAGTGTGAGCAGCCTCTTCTTATCTCAGCACACCTTACATCTCCAGTATTAGATCAGATATACAGGGTGGACAGCAGTGTGAGCAGCCTCTTCTTACCTCAGCACACCTTACATCTCCAGTATTAGATCAGATAGACAGGGTGAACAGCAGTGTGAGCAGCCTCATCTTATCTCAGCACACCTTACATCTCCAGTATTAGATCAGATATACAGGGTGGACAGCAGTGTGAGCAGCCTCTTCTTACCTCAACACCCCTTACTTCTCCAGTATTAGATCAAATAGACATGGTGAATATTAGTGTGAGCAGCCTCTTCTTATCTCAGCACACCTGGTATCTCCAGTACTAGATCAGATAGACATGGTGGACAGCAGGGTGAGCAGCTTCTTCTTACCTTAGTACACCTGGTATCTCCAGTATTAGATCAGAATATCTCTTCCTACACATGAAAGGAGGTGTGGAGCTTACTACTGCACATGCTCATAGGCTCATCTTCTATTAACATTCTTCCACAGGTTTCTGTCAGTGTGACAAAACGGCAGACATTTTAATTCTACAATGATTTCCCCACTAGTCAAATTGAGTGGGATTTGCTAATTAAAGGTATTTATGAATTTATTTCTAATGACATTTTCATTCTTCATATTTTTCTTTTCCCAATAGATCCTTTTTATCTACTGTATCTTTGCAGGGCTATTTTTTTTGCTGTTGAAGAGCTTCAAGTCACTTGCCTATACATAGCATTAAATGTGGACACCACTAGTGGGCGCTGAGGAGCTGACTAACTACCTGTCAACACCACGAGAAGGCGTCTGGAGGTGGGTAATTACATACTGTTATATTTTTTTACTAATTGTATGCGGTCAGCTCCTCAGCGCCCACTAGTGTATGAATGTTAAAATCCCGTACAACCCCTTTAATTTTTTAACAGTTCGACGGGAGTTAGTAGCTATGTATCAGAAGAATGAAGCTCTGTCTGCTAAAAATGATATGTTTGAAAAATGAATTAGCGCTAAACAATGTACCTACAATGACATTCACTTAAAAGCATGATTCACAGGCATAAATTACATGGTATGGGGGCATTCGGTCCAGCTTTACTTTAGGATTTGAGCATTGATTTCACAGTAATCATTCGTACAATGTAAAAATGTACGCTAAGCCTCTACTACAATATTACTCGCGGGGAGTTGGGTGTCTACAAGAAAAATAAACATGGCATCAACATAATAAATTATGACAAAACAATCTTGCCATCCGATTTGCAAGCCTCAATTTCGACAGCTCCGAGGAAAGACAGATATCTGCTTCCAATGCACCTTATTGATTTGTAATCCCTTGAGTAAAGAATGGGTTTTTCTGTAAGGGCTTTTTTTCTTCAACGCTACTAATTTTCGTTAGGATCTAAGAATGGCAAAATACAAAATCACAAAAGACCTTTGTTTCAGGAAAAATTGGACAATTTAAAGAACCCTGCCTCCTCTATTTCACTTAAGTATGTACATTCCTCCGGTAATCTCCGGAGCAATCGGGAAAACAAGACCTTTTCTTTCCGTGAGTTCAAACACTGAAATGCGGCCATGGTATAAATCTGTTTTGAACGACTTCATATAAGCGGTGGCTATTGTTCAATGTGAAGGCTAAGAACCCTCAGCTCCTTGATTTCATGCTCCGAGCGCTATACTTTGTGCCTTAAGATATAAATTTCAAGCTAAAGTATCAATAGGAATGTTAGACCGACGTCCCTTTCTTTATTGTGTTGAGCTAAGGGAATTGAGCCGCGGAAAGGTGACCATTTTTTGTGCTTGGCTGGCGGTTTTGCAAGGTTTTTTCGTCAATAATACCTCTACTGTGCTGCAGATGTTTTATTTGGTGCTCATAACGTTTCACAATCGACCCTCGTATTACTCTTAACACTTTTCAGTTTCTTCAGTCTCACTAAGATTATAGCAATGATCCAGTGAATAAAAAGCCATATTTTAGTTAACCGAAGTAGCGTCTTTTACATTAATTACTGATATTTCACCCTATGACCTGACCTTTAAAGGAAAGGACTTTGTATTTAATTGGAATGTCCAGTTTTAGAAGTGAAATAAAATGTTTTAAAAGAGCCGAAATCTACTGTATATAAAAGGGTATCTGATCTAGGAAAATCTGCTGTAAATTAATAGTAGAAAATTGCTATTTTGTAACCTTCACCAAAAAGAAGGGGCATACATAGAATTCATGGGGCCCCATAGCAAAAGTCTAAATAGGGCCTCCCCCCAAAATAAATAAAATAATTAACAGGTGCTCTTAATTCCAAGCATGCATGTTATAGATATAGGCCAAACATTGTCCAAGAAAGAGATTGTCTTGAAATTGCCGTAAAGGGACACATAAATAAAAAAAAACAATTCACCACTGGTCCCAGCTCACCGTCTTGCATCTCCACACAGCCTCAGTTCCTCACGCTCCACCTCCAACAGCCGGTAGCCACTATGTGCAACTACTTCCGGCCGGGCCCAGCATACACTGCTCCCTCTGTCTGGAAAGCTACGTCAGCCAGGAGGTGTGGCGTCCTTATGCAAATCCAGCCAGAGAGTTCAGCCGGGAGCAGTGCAGGACTAGAAAGGAGGAGTTAGAAGGAGCCAGGTACAGAGTGATGGCGGCGCGCACATTTAATTAAAGGCACACGGCACAGCACAGCCATTGCGGTCAGACTCCGGTGGACCCCCTCACCCTTTGAGGCCCCATAGCAGTCACCTGGCCGGCCGCCATTGGCAGTACGCCATTGCCAAAGAGAGTCTTTCTTTTTGTAGTATCCATGATGACCTTCATTACATGAGTAGCCTTATTTGATTTTTTAATTCATATCATGTAATTCCTCATTTTTCCTGTGGAGGCACTGCAGGGAAATTGAATACCTATTGCAAAATTCCTCTACAGTTAGTCCTAGTGAGAGTCAACTAATTTGTAGAGAACCACCAAACAAAGACTATTAAAGGAATTGTCTAGTCAGAATGAAAAGATGAGCTATGCATAGAATAGGTCAATAATATCAGATCAAGAGTAGGAGCTTTTCTGCATTACAAGGTAGCAGCATACGCCTCTTCATGAATCAGGTACACCAGACAAGTGTCTTACATCTCAGTGGGCACCTGCTGGAGTAAGATTTTTGACACCACCGCTTGTCATGAATTTGGTCGCCACACCTTTGTCCCGCCGGAGCTACCCCCACTTTGTCGGAGCTGGGTGAAAATTGTGTAAAACACCAAAAACCATATAATTTTAGCACAGTCACTAGTTGTGCCAAAGTTATGCGACTTTCTAAAACTTTTTACACAAGATTACTGGCGTAAAAGCTTTGATGAATCAGGCCCATAGTGTTTAAATTCGAACTTGTACTGCTGTGTCCGGGATGATTGGGACTAGCATGACTCTGGTTCAGCATCCAGGTCAGTCGTACTTGGTGGCTGAATGGGAGCCCCACGAATCTCCTACCTTCTGATGTCCCCAGCATGACTTTTTTAGCTTTATATTAGCCAGATTGTAACTTGGCTCGGGGTGGCAGCCGAGTGTGAGGTACTCGTTTTCCACACCCTGGCACGCTACATGAAAATGGGGATCATGGCTGGGTGTGTGAACTTGTGTTACTTTGGCAATACGCCTCTGTAGACTGCATGGTGCCGCTGTATACGGATGGCCAGGACCAGATGTTATGGAGATTAGTGAGGGAGACCAGATTAAAAAAAAAAAAAACTTATTTTTTACTAAAGATTAATGTAGTAAGAACAATGTACAGCAGATAGTAGGTATAAAGCTTCATGGATGTTTCTTTAGCGGTAAGCAAAGTTGTACACATTTCCTTCACATGCGACGTTATGCTGCCTCTTATTGCTCCACTATCTGTTCTTACTATAGCCCAGTAACTATCTTTGAAACTTCAAGGTGTAACGCCTGCGACCCCTCACAGCTACTCTCAGTTCCAAGCTGACTAATGAGGAGCCCAAAGAGTA
>JARQOD010000007.1:123018359-123094384 GCA_033576555.1 Oophaga sylvatica
ATATGGTTACCGCCGGACACTGCACCCACGTTCTCACGCTCAGCTCTGTGTCTTCCAGCTGGCATAGTGAAAGGTAGTATCACTGATGTGATTGCTCACCAAACCATCCTGATCGTTGTGGGACATAGCCATTAATGGTATTCGACAGAAAGGTGAGTATAACGTTGCTTTTTTTATTTTTGGGTAATAAATGGGTAAAAGAAGGTCTGTTAGTTTTCATTTCAAATAAAGGACTTTGTGTGATTATGTCAATTAAAGGACTTTATATGTGTCTTTATTAAATTTGACTATGGTGTTAGTAATAGGGGTGTCTGATAGATCCCTGGGCTTGATGTCAGCGAACATAAAACAACTGACATCAATCCCAAAACTATTACCGCACTTGCCCTAGAGCCGGCAAAGCACCAGAATTGGCGCATCTAATGGATGCACCATTTCTATGGTGTCTGCAGGCTACTATTTTTAGGCTGGGGAGGGCCAATATCTATGGCTCTTCCCTGTCTGAAAATATCAGCCACCAGCTGTCTGCTTTAGCTTGGCTGTTTATCAAAAACATGCTGTTTTTTTTTTAATAATTTATTTAAATAAGTAAAAAACAGCTTGTGGAACCCTCTATTTGTGATAACCAGCCAAGATAAAGCTGACAGCTTAGGGCTTCAGCCAGCAGCTGTTGGTTTTGCCTGCACTGGTTATCGAAAATAGATGAGACCCAATGTCTTTTTTTTACGCAGTGTGCCGGCCAATCACAGCCATGCCAATACTTGAAATGACTGTAATTGAGCTGGAACCCCAACACAGTAAAGCTTGTTGATTGCTGCACTGTAGCCTTTTAACAAGCTTTGTTCGGGCTGCCAAAGCCGAAAAGCAACACAGACTTCCAAGAGAATTCCATGTTCCAGGTCTGTGCACGGAACATTAGATGTCTGGTACAGACACCGAACTTTACCATTTGGTTTTGCCCATCTCTACCTACCACCTCTCCTGAAATGTCCATTTTAATGAGTACCTGTATTCCACAGGATATATCACTATTGGAACATCTTTTCCACAAAATCTACATTGTGCTGTTTTCTTGTTATTTTTCCTGAAAATATATGAATAAATTGGGTGGGACCCCTTTGGGGTGTATCCCTGTACTGTGTTTTTCTGATGAAAATTACTGTGTAATCACTCCTGGAGTATGTAGTGCTGACCTGCGGTGAGAAAGTTCTCATGCAGCAGAGGTGCCGTGAGATCACCAGGGCCCATCAGCTGATGAACTCCAGTGAACTTTTCACCGCAGCTCAGCGCTACACACTGCAGGAGTGATTACACGAGCTTGTCAGTGTGTCGCTGGCTACTGGGTAGAGTAGTCGCATCAGCTGATGTAAGTGCTCTACAAGTTATCTGAATCGTAGCGGGACAGTATGGATTATAGCGGATAGGTGATGGATATGGTGGTTTATTATTTGGGTATTACCACCTTCCCAGGCTATAAACATCTGCCCCCCAGCTGTCTGCTTTCCCTCTGCTGGTTAATAAAATTTAGGGGAACCCACACAGTTTTTTTCAGAAAATAATTTATTTAGTAATAAAATGTACAGTTACATTACATGTACAGTAAACCTTAAAAGGTTCAATCATCTCTAATCAGTACACCATGTCACTGTAAATAGTTGATAACTTTTTTGTCGAATATCCTTTTCCACATAAACAAATAAAAGCTTTAGAGCAAATAGAGGTGAATCCACTATTCAAGAGCGTCCTCTATCAGCAGGAGCAGAATGGACCAAGCAGGTTTGAGCATTTCAAGAACAATCAATTGTGACTTATGTAATTTTTCACTTCCAATGATTGCAGCAGGAAAATTTGCATTGGGGAGTAGGTCGAACAAAAATGGGTTCTCTGCAACCCTTAAAGAGGTCATGTTTAACCCATTCTTGATGGAGACATTTTTCATTTTTCTCTTTTGTGCCATCTCTGACAGCTGCATTTAAGTAGCATTATTTTTCATCTCCCACCTGCAATGTGATATCATGGTACAGATTGATTGCCATGGACATTGCGGATCTACTGAGGGCCACCGTTACCACCATCTTTATATCCCTTTTGAATCCCAGTTTGCGGTTAGCCTATATAGGAGATTTCCGCTTCAATATGCAATGTAGTATAGGAGTACAAGCGATGAAACGAGGATTAAAAAAAAAAGCATAAAGTAATAAAAAAAGTAAAAAAAAATTATAATTTTAATCATTCTTATCACAATACAAAAATAAATAAAATTAAGAAAATAAAAACATATTTGGTATTGCCATTTATGCAAATTTGTGAAAGCATAAAACTGATTAAAAATAATTAATAAAAAAAATAAAAATTCCAGAATTCCAGATTTTTGGTCACAGCAATTGAATTAAGTTGATTAAAAATATCATTTTTTCTCCATTAAAATTACTAAAAAGTCTTAAAATTTATAGATCAGGGAGATGGTGCTGATGACTACAGGAGCTCTTCCTGCACTCACATTCTAGCCGTTAAGGGAAAACACTAAAAACAATAAAAACACTCAAAATGGAATTTCGCACAACTTACCAGTGGAAAACTGTGCGACTGCATGAAACCTCTGTGTCTGTAAATGCCATGGATGACACATAGGTTGCTCACAAGTCTCGGTGTATGCGGGAATTCACACCCCAAGTAATAGATTATGACACTCGCCGCAGTGCGAATTGTATCCTGTGATGCCACTGCCAGGTTTTCAACACTTTTTCACAATAGGTTTTAACTTTCCATAAATTAGTTGTTTGTAATTTATTGTTAGAAGATACATTTAAATATATTTTCTTATTCAATGTCAGCACAAAATGCACTGAAAAATGTGCATCCAACTATCTATCGAAGAATCATCGGATCAAAGAGAACCTGTCAGCACTTTTTTACATATCGGAAGTGGTTGTATTGAAGCTTGTCCCTCAATAGAAATGATAGATTATTAAATAGATCTCTTAGACCTGATGGCACTGGTGTACTTATGCCAGTATGTTAACTTTGGCCAATTTTCACCCCCACTTACTTGTGGAAAAATGGCAGTGAATAATTTTTTCTACTATTAAAAAAAAGACAAAAAAAAATCTGTCCTACAATTTATATACCAGAGAGATGATACTACTGATAACAAGCCGATCACTTGTCACTCACACTCTTGTCCAAACTGTGCTGACGGAATAAAACATTACGCTTTTCTTTTCAGACGAGCAAATTTTACCGGTTATCAAAAGTGTTTTTAAAAAACTGTGCAGGTAAATAGAATTTTTTTTTTTTCAAAATGTTGTCCAACCATGAGGTTGTGCAAGGAAGAGAAAAGTAACTACCATGCATAGTGAGCCTAAGCCAATTTATCACCAGGGTTGCACAGAGTTGCAGGACTTCTTCAAGGTATTGGTTAATTCTACCCCACCCATGAGGACCTGGGAAGAAGGTTTGTGTGTTTTTTTTCAATCCCCCCTCCTTTCTATAACTCTTAAACTGGCCATACACATTAGACTTATGTTGGCAGAACCCGCCGATATCAATGGATTCTTTCGAAGGTCTAATGTGTATGGAGGCCACGGCCAAATGATGGTCGAGAGTAATGTCAATCAGGTTGTCCAATTTTGGACTGCCAATCGTATTGTTCTCCCTGAGATAAGCCGCTGGCTGACATGTCGATTGGTGGCTCTCACATATAGAGCTTAGTAGCAATCAGCCAAACCAGCTCAGCTATGTATGGGAGAGATGGCTCAGATGTCCATTGACTGAATGGTGGTTCGGCTGAAAGGCATCTAATGGCCATTCAATGTGTATGGCCAGCTATAAATCAATTTTCTAGATTAGGTTTTTTTTTAAAAAAAAAAACATATTGAGGAGATCCTAAACAAAGGAGTCAACCTTGGCTGCACTCAGCCCTTTCTCCAGGGGTCCTATGACAGCCTACTAGTTACCCTCTATAGTAGGTACCCCTTGCATGCCACTTGGTCTTTTCTTTAGGGAAGCTTCTATTTTGTGCACTTACTCCTGCCGTCCGTGGGGGTAAAACAACTGCCGATCCACCATGTACAAACACATTGGCAATGAATTAATGGCATGTTTACACAGGAAGACTTAGAACCTGCTGTCAGGAGGACATGAACTTTATTCCTCCCTGCAGTGTTTGGCATTAAGTCATGGAGGCAGCACTGGCAAGGGTCCGCCCCCCAGCACTGACTGACAGCCAACCCTATGCTGAGCGAGCTATCAGTCAGTACCGGGGGATTCAGTTACTGCCACTGCTCTCTGGACACAGAGAGGTGACTGAACCTGGGCCGGCACCACCTCCATGACTGAACGCTGCCGGGAGAAATAAAGTTAATTTCCTCCCAGCAGCGGGGTCTAAATGCGGACACCGATCAGGTTCAGAACACTATTAACCTGCAGATTATCTCCATACCTGCAGGTTAGTAGTGTTATTTCACGTCACAGGTTCCCTTTAAATCATATTGAAATGCTCATTAAAGGGTCACACACTGATTTACAGGGAGCCTACCTCCTCTAGGTGGTAAAATAAACAAGGAAAATTGGTGCAACTTGTACTAAATGAATAATCTCAATATATAATATAGTGCTTGAGAATTTGTACATATGTGAATAATAAAAAGATACCAATAGTCCAAGAAAAAGTGAGATGGCAGACCATCCAGAAAAGTGAAAAAACCTTATGTACCAGACGTGGATAAGAGACAGAAGACCCAGATGGAATAGATCAATATTAATGATATATTTAAAAAATATATATAAAATAAATGTCAGAAATCAAACATATCAGGTTCGTCAGGTTAGTAATACCGAAACGCGCGTCGGGGCGCGTCCTTGCAGGCTGGCAGGCTGACAGCATCCCTCCAGGCTCCCAGGTAGCGTTCACTTTTATTCAATTTCTATTGATGCAATCACGTCCTTGGACTTCAATAAGTCTCCTATCCAATATATTATGTGTACACATTGGTGGTTGATATGTACTGAGGACATATTCATACCCTCAGCACTAGTTGCACAGTGTAATTAGATTATACACGCTGTCTATAGGTGGTTGGTTTATTTGATCTGTCTTTTTCTTGAATCACTGCTCCTGGTATATAATTTCAGTCTGTGAGTATTATTTGGGTGTTGTTACTGTCAGTCATGTTTTAATGTTATTATTTATTTTTTGCTTTTTGTACAACATTGTTTAATAAAGATTATTTTTTGTCATATATGTTTGATTTCTGACATTTATTTTATATATATTTTTTATATATATCATTAATATTGATCTATTCCATCTGGGTCTTCTGTCTCTTATCCACGTCTGGTACATAAGGTTTTTTCACTCCTCTAGGTGGTGCTGGAGAGTCAGTTTATGTAGAACATATTTGCATATTTTTTTTACCCAGGAAGCATTGCCTATTTTATAAGACTATCTACAACTTGGTGGTCTGCAAAAAGGAAAAACAGAAAGTTTTGGTTAAAGCGGTGATTTGCATGTATATTAAAATTGCCAGTGTTTGTACAATTTTCACATGATTGCACACATTTGTACGTCCGTAATGTATCCAAGTCTATAGTATGCAGAACATATCATTTGTTTTATGTGTATATTAAAACATAAGTCGGCCATTCCTATCAGCAAATTGTTGCTTTTACACAACCGGAAACTAAAGTTCTTTGTATAAAGAAAATAACTAAATGACTGAAACGAAAGTGAACTATTTGAAGACACAATTAGATTAAAATAAGGGTTATTTATATGTTGATGAGAATTCCCCTTTAAGGCAGAGGCCTATAACTCAATTCCAAAAGATAATGAAGTGCTCTGCCCCCTACCTCTTCAACTGCAATATAATTAAACCTCATACACCTGGAGGTACAGATTGGAATTCATTGAGATCGCACACCGGCTCTCGCATTGAATAAACAACTTCCATTTCCATTAACTCTCTGCCTCGCAGAAATCCTCCACAATAAATTACAGGATGAAACACTGGAGGATTGTTAAACGCATGTAGGGGAGCTAAACGGGCCTCAAAAGGGTTAAATTCATAGCAAATTTTGAAAAATACATTTTCAGTTTAATTTCAGAAAACAATTTCGGGATTGGATAAAGAATTGAAAAAAGGGAGGAGCTTTACTATCGATAAAGGGAATATGTCATCAGGTTTTTCCAATGATGTGTCACTGCTTGCTGCAATTTAAAACAAAAATACTGTTTTATCTGCTGCAGATCTAGCAGTTCTCTGAATGCTGAGCTCTGTATAATTCCGCCCACACCTCTGATTGGCTGCTTACTGTGCAGAGGTAGAAAACAGCCAATCAGTGGAAGGGGCATGGTTGGACTTCCTGGCTGCAGGCCAAGAAGTCCTCTGGTGATAATTAATCACGCTGAAAATGTGATTTTTATAAAAAGTACACTAAGCAGCCTGTTAAGTGATACATGATAGGAATCAGGGTCTTTGCCTCTACATTATCCTGCCCTCAGATAAAGTGGCAAGAACCTAGTGAAAGATTCCTTTCATGGGGTTGTTTTAAAATAGTATTCCTATCCTTGATATTTAGGACATGTTTGAGTATGATCCCAACCTCTGACTATCGACGATCGGTATCCACAAACTGATGTGATTGGAGCAAGCTCAAATTGTATCAGTTACTGTCGGATGCCAGCTAAGTAACCCAGCCAGCGCCTATGCAGTTTTTGAGCCGGTTTCTTTCAATGATGGCACCATGCGGTTAAACACAACCAGTCATCAGCACCCAATGGCCATCACTTTGTCCATTAGACTCAACATTCTCAGGATTCAATTCCTCACTAATAAACCTGATAATTTCTTCAGTGACTTTATTACATTTTAGGAAACGGTTGTCCATTTCTTCTTTGCAAGTGTTTGTATGTACATCAACATTTTGTCTTAAAGTACTCACACACCTTCAAATGTAATCAGTCGAACGGCCATTGTCTTAAAACTATTCATATAGATAGCCCCATACACATGGATGCTCGTTTACCAGAGCGTGCATGCAGTTTCAATTTAGAGAGGGTATTTAGGGCTGGTGCACAAGTAAGTGAATTTCTCATATGAGAAAATCGGTCCGAGTTTCATCAGTGTTTTGGATCAGGGTTTCATTAGACTTTTATCCGAGTGTCATCGGAGTTTTATCAGAGTTTGGTCAGAGTTTCTACAGTTTTTCTCTGATGAGAAAAATCAAAAACGTTTTGCCACCTTCTCTTATCTATGGCATCGATTAATTTCACAGACCCATACATAGTAACATAGTTATTAAGGTTGAAGGAAGACTTTAAGTCCATCTAGTTCAACCCATATCCTATCCTAACCTGCCCTAACATGTAAACTTTCATTGCTAAGTTCAATCCAACATTCTGATCAACGTTGGACATATCTCCATGATTTTACATGGACCACTCGATCCATAAAAAAAACATGGGCATGTCAATAACCCAATTGACTATCATAGTTACCAGTTCTTTCCGTGAAAAACACTGATAGCATTAGTATGTGAAAAACTGTTGTGTGAACTGCTGCCAGACTCCTTTGTTCCCTGGCATGAAGTGTTGAAATTCAAGAATCCCCGATCCTTCTTACGCTCAACATCATTTGATGGGAGAAAGTAAAAATTAACCAACTTGGGTGGAATTGGCAAAAATTTGGGAAATAATTTACCTAAATTTTTGGGTTTGGATAACTTTTTATTAATTATATTGGGCACAAAGAGGTCAAATTTCTGTAAGGAATACATATTTATCAAGGGGTGGTGTGATAATTTTTAATATAATATAAAAGACTAGATCATCTATTATTTAGGTTGTTGAGTAAAGCCAGACATCTGCTGTAGATGACCTTACGATAGTGAAGATTCACAGACGGGGATCGTTGCGCAATGATCGGACTGTTCAGTGCTTTTCTCGACCCCAGTGTGACAGCTGCATGGAGATACATGCTGTCACCTTTGGGTCGGGAGAGCTGGCGACCAGACCAAGAGCTTTGCGTTGCGATCCCCGTCTGATTTATGCGGCCGTCTGACTCTTTCCTAACACTCAACACTTTGGTTGCTAAAGCTATATAGCCTGGGACAACAAACCAAATTATTAAAAAAAGTGAAGACCATGTAGATCTTTCTTGTCTTTTATGGATGGGTCATATATTTTATATGTATCATCTACTTTTATAGTGTCCATGTGTAATAGGATAATTGAGTTAAGTCAAATCCCTCAGGAGCAGATGGATCGCTGGACAGATGCACATTATGGATTCACATTTTCAAGCTGCTAACCAGGAAAGCGAGAGACTCCAAGTTTTTAAAGGTCAGTCATTATTATTGACAATTTTATAACAACACTAAGAGCTATATCATAAGCAAAGCACTTGATTACCACAAGTATTGATCGATATTCCCACCAAGTGAAACATGGATATCATGAGCGAAACGGAGAGAAAAGCTAACATCCCTCACTACAAAACAATTACAGGGGAGATTTCTCTAAATGCAACAACATGTTGTTGTCATGGGGTCAATTTGCAATATAATGTTTTTTTTCTGAGCCTAAGGGTAGAAGGGAGAAAAATTGAAGACCTAAGCCAGAGAATGTAAAAAGCTGGCAAAATAATTCATAGAAAAGCAAATGCTTTTGAAGGGTCTCAGAACTAGAAAAATGTAAATTAAGAAAGTCATCATGGCGGCAGACATTTTTACTTGACTTCTTATCCACCAAACTGGTTCCATTTGAGGAGGTGCAATCAAACTTAAGGTATTCGAAGGGTGTACAGCAATGGAGGTAGTCAAATCATGCAATTAGGTTGCCCCATTCTTTTTCTGCATATGTTGCATTGTTATGGAAATTTAATTAGGATAAATCTATCCTGCAGTGTTTGCTGTTGCTGTTCCCAATCTTATATTAAATGTCTTTTCTTTGAGCGCTCAGACGAAATGAGGACTGTCCACAACGGAAGTGTCAGTATAACAGTTCGTCAAGACCAACAGTTTATTATTCATTCAAGGTTTTATACGTTTTACAAAAAGGGGCTGGTTAGTCAATTAACATACAATTAAAAGCTGCTAGATTATTGGCTGTTTTAGTGTAAGTATGATAAGTATGATAATTATGATAAAAGGGCTGAAGTTGCAGATTTATTGTTTATTGTTCTTTGTCCCAGTTTTCCTGCGTGACTAGTAAAGAAAATAATAGATATCTTCTGTCCTTGTTTCTGTGTCCTTGGTAAAAAAGTCCCTATGAGCTATAGCCAGGGTCGTCTTAAGCGACTGATCATAGCTAGCATCAGCTTTTTCATAGATATGTGTGAGCACAGGATTTTTAGCAAGTGAGATCTATCTAACTTTAAATGCATATATATGAATATACATTGAATACGTGGAATACATATATATTTCCATGACAGAATGAATCTACTAAGGCTCCTAAGGTGCTGTCTTTTTTTTCTGTAGAAAGTTTAACAAACATCATAATGTAATTTTCCATGGATGAAATAGTGACATAAATCAATGCCAGGAGAGGATCCTTCTAGACTATATGTCAGTAATACTTTTGAGAAACATGAACTTTTAACTAGCCTGATCTCTGGGCTACTGAAAAAAATCATATGCAATGTCAGGGTTAATATTAGCATGGTATGGTGAGGCAAACTTTGGGACCAACTGAAGTGGGAAGAGTTGATAGATGATTTCTGCATCATCCTGTTATGAGTGCTTTCTCTTATACAGGACAATAGGAGAAACCACACAGGATAATGCTGTGTTATTGATAAGCGCCTGCTTTGGCTTGGCAGGGCTTCACCACATTCCCCTTGCTCGCTGCCCTCTGCTGTGCTCCACATTGGGTTTTGCAAATGGCCCGGGGTGCCTCCATGACATCATCTGTGAAGGACTGTTTAAGGCCCGCTAAGATAAACACCTGTGTCTTACTATTAAGACTATGTGTTCAGTTCGTTAGGAGTGTTCCACCTTTAGCCCCCATTGGATTCACCAGCTAGACCTTTACAATGGGTGCACTGCCTCTGCCTTGTTGGTCGATCCTCATCCATCCACCTCCTGGATTTGACCCGTGTTTGCAGTAAGTAACCTTTAGGCTGGGGTCACACTTGCGAGTATGATGCGAGAAACTCGCACGTAAATACCCGGCACTGCCACTGGCACTAGGACCGGAGCGTTCAGCTGCATAGAAATACATGCCGCCGCACACTCTGGTCCTGAGTGCTGGAGGCAGTGCCGGGTATTGATGCGAGACACTTGCACATCACACCTGCAAGTGTGACCCCGGCCTTATTCCGGTGCTTAACCTGTGATTCCTCTGCCTCCCTCAGTTGCTGCTTTACACTTGTCTGTGTGGAGCCCAGCTGCGACTGAATCCACATCTCCAGAAGGGTGCACTGACAGAGGACCCCACTAGAGGTCAATATGCACACACACATTCCAGCTTACCTTAGGAGACCATTAGAGGGAGCTGGTTGCAGGCACACAGAAACTCAGTTTTTTTTTAGTCTTTTTTGTGGCACTTTGCCTGAGAATTGCGAGAGCAGCTCACGGAGCAGCTCAGATAAGATCAGAGGAGAGGAGAGAAGTTTAGCTCAGTTCTGAGCCCCAGCTCTGTCAGAAAGAGAGCTGCTTAGAGCATATACATGGAGGCTGGTACGGGTGTGTACTGAAACCACCCTAGTCTGGTCAAGCTAAATGAGAAGCAAATCTGACTAAGAAGCGTGCCGACACTTAGAGAGCGGCGAAGAGGCAGCTTGCCTGCTGCCAATGTGTGTTGTGAGCAGGACCCGGGTAGGGTCGAAGGCAAGTGGAAGCAGAGGGAAAAAAGGAGCATTAATAGCTCTCCCTAACAAGTCACCGGACATCGGGGTCCGAGCCTTTAAGGATTTCTACAACCTTTAGGAGAACACCGGAGTTCCTGTAGGACTACAAGTCCCAGGGTACCACAGAGCTGTTAAGCAACAGGACCAGGAGGACGGAGTCGGCTCGATCAGCCTGAAAAGACTTGTTCTACCAAATAGAAGGTCCAATCACCAATTCAGCCAGGTACAGAACAGAGACAGAGTCAGACTTAGCTACATGCAGGTCAGGACTGGATCACACAGTGCAAAGGACAGGAGGCCATATACCTACCCGTGGGGGAGTCTGAATGTGCATCCTTCGCCTCACAGTGCTCCGGGGAGAACCTGCCAGCTCTACAGTAAAAGGTACCAAAAGTTACTTGTGAGTGAGTCTCCCTTCTTGCCCTTAGCCTGCCGGACCCCTGTTCACACTGCATCTCCATATTACTATCTGCCCTGGAAGAACCCTGTCTTTCCTGTAGAAGACCTACCATCTAGCTGCCTAATACCATCCCTTCCAGGGTACTCGCATAGCAGCGTTGGTCACTCTGACCATACACTACAGGTGGCGTCACGACAATTTGTATGAACATTCCATCATCCCCTGTAAATATCCCCCACCATTGAATGACCGCCCAGGGCCACGGACCGAGCTCTGCTGCCAGTGACATTCCCCATAGAAGTCGACGGGCTCGGTGCCGAGTACCCCATAGCCCTGGTACCCACACCATCTGGTGTTGTGTGAGTCATCTTTTTGGCGTCACGAACAGGATGAGAAGCTTACTGGATGTGAGTCCTGTGTGCCTATATTGATCGTTTTGTGCAAAAGACTGTGCTGCTGTTGTGTGAATTTGGCGCCATTTCCCGCCATTGTACCGCTATATTCGCGCCCTGCTGGTGAAGAAGGTGGGCGTACCTGTAAAAGAGCGCCGAGACCAGGACACGCCCCCAACGCTGACGCGGCGGCAGGTCCTGTGAAAAGTTCCAGTGAACGCTCTGACGTCAGAGCGCCAGCGACACAGGTCCTGTCCCCACCGCTGTGCCTGCAGAGCTGCAGCCTTCAGAGAAGGTAGGCTCCGATTAACTAAGGGGGTGCCGACATGTTTCAGCAACAAGCCGACAGCGTGGCCCCGGCCGGCGGCCCCAATATCGTACCACCTGACGATGCAGCGCAGGACGGAAATGTGGGAGATGTTGCCCCCTTACCCGGTCCTGTAGCCCCAATAGTACCGCTAACGCTACCATATATGCCAGGAGCGAAGTGGCTCCCTCAGTACAGTGGCAAGCCAGACACTCTGTCGGGGTTCAAGCGAAAAATATGCAGCATAATGGACATGTACCCCATGACAGAGAAGCAGAGAGCTGCAGTGGTAATAGGGCAATTAACTGATGCTGCAGAGAGAGAGATAGAGAATTGGACAGCTGCAGATCAAGACTCGGTGCTTGCAATTTTTTCAAAGCTACAGACTATCTTTGAGGACCGCACTGAAACAGATCTCAGGATGAGGTTTTACAACTGCTCCCAGAATCCAGATGATAGCATAAGGGACTATGCCTGCCGATTACAAGGGGCCCTGAGAGCACTCAAGCAAGTCAACCCCATGAGTGACTCTAACGAAAATAAAATGTTAAAAGAACAATTTGTACGGGGACTGAGGTCTCAAACTGAAGGCAGGACTGTGCACTGGTGGTCCTTGGATCATCCTGATGCTACCTTTGATGCTCTTAAGGATATGGCTATAAAAGGACTCGACCTCTGGAAACACCCGAGATGGCAACCCAGTGTCACCCGAGTGAAGCCACCCCACATCCATCAGCATTCCTCTTTTTCCCGCTGGCTGCAGAAGCTAAAACGCAGGTGGCGCCCCCTACTGAGCTGGACTGTCTGCGCTCAGAAGTGCGTCAGTTGACCAAAAACCTGGCCACTGTAATGAGTGCCCTGCAACTGTCGACGAAGGAAGAAGGAAAGATTCTGCTAGCTGACTGCCCAGAGGATGTTCCTTGGATGCGCCGGAGGAAAGGGAGGACGTCGCCCCATCGGAGGAGGACAACGCCACCCCCGGGGAGGACCCGCGACCAGCATCGTCCTGCCGAGAGATCGTCTGCTTCCGCTGCCGCCGAGAAGGTCACCCAGCACGTCTGTGTACTTTAAACGAGCAAAACCTGGGTCCAAGGGCCAACACCCAGGAATAGACTTTGCAGGCCCCTCAGACTGGAACCGCAGGTTTGTGGGAGGAAGACCCTACCTGTCCATCATACTAGACGGGATCGCAATTCCTGCTCTGCTGGACACTGGATCTCAGGTAACCATCATACCTGATGTTCTCTACAACAAGTACTGGTCCAGTGATAGTCTCCAACCCCCTAACCCTGACTTTGCAGTATACGCCTCTAATGGCCTCCCGCTTGAGTTACGGGGTGCTAAAGATGTAGACGTGAAAGTAGGGAGAGTTGAGCTAAAGAATCAGGGACTTCTTGTAGTAAAAACTGTTAATGAAGAAAATGGGTTGAATGTGGTCTTAGGCACTAACATTATTAGTAACTGTTTGGAGGAGGTTGTGTTTTTGCTCCAACAGCTTGCCGAAATCGCCAGACCAAAGCAAAAGGGAGAGATCCAGAAGGAAATCCGAACCCTGATGTGCCAGCAGCAAGTGAAACTGACCGGTGGTGAGATTGGTAATGTACGGGTAACGGACCCGAATCCCATTGTGATACCCCCAATGAGTGAAATGCTTATTTGGTGTAGGAAAGATGTGTATCTTCGTACCGTGTTAGCCAGTAGATAGAAAAATATTTAGACTTGAGAGTCCTCAGTGGTTGATACCTTTTAATGGCTAACTGAAAAGATGGTAACAAATTGCAAGCTTTCGAGACTACTCATGTCTCTTCATCAGGCATAGACTAATACAACATCTGAAGAATCACATATTTATACACAAAATAGCACAGAAAAAATGCAATAGGTAGGACAAGTGACATGAAGCAGAACTGTCATTATGGCAGAGGGATTAACATAAATATGACTAGTTCATAGATAAGGAGTGAAGGTTTTATTACCCTCTGATTGGGGTCTGGTATTGTGTTGTGATGACCCTAAAAGGTCAGGGAGGCAGATTCCTTAATTGTTGTAGAACGACATAAAACTCTGGGATATATTCATCCCAGCACTAAGAGTGTCAAAGGTCATCATAAGTTTATATTCCCAGACTTTTCTATCCTTCTCAGATTTGAAGTTAGATTTTAATACAAGTAATTCCATATCTGTCATGCTATGACCGGGCATACAAAAGTGTTTGGCCACAGGTAAATCCATTCTTTTTCCTCTTATTGTGTGGCGATGAGAATTCATCCTTGTTCTCAGTTTTTGCCCGGTCTCCCCCACATACAGACCCCCAGTTGGACATTTAGTACATATAATTAGGTACACCACATTAGATGTGATGCAGCTGAAAGTACCTGGTATCTTGTAGTCCTGATGGGAGTTGGGGATCTTTATCCTGTCCGTGGTCATTATAGATGTACAGGTTTTGCATTTCTTTTGTTTGCAAGGAAAGGTACCTGCAGCTGTTGGGGAGGACAGGGAGCTTCTGACAATGATGCTTCTTAGATTTGGGGGCTGCCTAAAACATAGTAGTGGGGGGTCTGGAAATATGGATTGTAATCGGGCATCTTTTTGTAGTAAAGGTTGTAGTTTCCGTGCAGCTCCCCTTAGCATCTCCAGACTTGGATTGTAGGTGACCACTAGAGGCACCCGGTTATTTTCTTCTTTAGCTTTGTAATGTAGCAGGTGATTCCTGATATTCTGGTGGCTCTTGTAATTTGGTTTTCAATTGTTCTTGGATGGTAGCCCTGGTTCAAAAAAGTCTTTCTGAGGCGACCAAGGTGTTCATCTCTATCCATGGGGTTGGAACATATACGGTTGTATCTGATGGCTTGGCTGTAGACAATAGAGTTTTTTATGTGTTTAGGATGGAAACTGTCCCATTTAAGATATGTTGGACGGTCGATTGGCTTCTGATAAGGGATGTCTCTATTTCATTGTTCTTTAGCTTAATGGTGGTGTCTAAAAAGTTAATTTCAGTGCTGGAGTAGTTAAGTGTTAAGTTGATGGTGGGATGAAATTGATTGAACTGTTCATGGAACGTCTTTAGCTGTTGTTCAGACTCCGTCCAGATGATTAAAATGTCATCAATGTAGCGGTAGTAGGCCCGAGGCCTGATGGGGCAGGAGGACAAAAATTCGCTTTCAAGCTTGGCCATGAAAAGATTTGCATACTGTGGAGCCATTTTACTTCCCATAGCTGTGCCAGTCTCCTGAAGATAGATCTTGTTGTCAAATTCGAAGTAATTGTGGGTGAGGATGAATTTTGTGAGTTTCACCACAGAATCAGCATCATTCCCGGTGTTTCCCATGAAGACTTTGCAGGCATTTAATCCATCCTGGTGTGGGATATTAGAGTACAAAGATTCCACATCCATGGTGGCCAGGATGGTTCCTTCTGGTAGAGAACCTATTGCTGCTAGTTTATTCAGTAGGTCAGTTGTGTCCTGAATGTAGCTGGGTGTATCCTTTACCAGGGGTTTAAGAACACCCTCTACCCATCCAGATACTTGCTCAGTAAGGGTGTCCACACATGAAATAATCGGCCTCCCTGGATTTCCGGCTTTGTGGATTTTGGGAAGCATGTAGAATGTCCCTGTTCTTGGACTTTCTGGTATCAGGTCATCAGCTCTTATGGATTTGTCAGACAGACAAGATACCAACTTGCTTAGTTCCTTGTAATAGTCCTGTGTAGGGTCCGACTCCAGTTTTCTGTAGTAGCGTGTGTCCGTAAGTTGTCTGTTTGCTTCCTTCATATAGTCTGATGTGTTCATCATGACTATTGCACCTCCCTTGTCAGCAGGTTTAATGATGATTTCTTTGTTGGTTTTCAGAGACTGTATGGCCTTTCTCTCCTGGGCACTGATGTTGGAGGCTTGTCTCTTGTTGGTGGCTATGATGGTGGATTTTATCAAATGTCTGAATGAGTCTATATATTTATCCAAATGAGGGTTACGTCCAGGTGGAGGTGTCCAGTCTGACCTCTTCTTGGTTATTGGGATCCCTCTTCCTTCAGTCCGAGTGTTTTCTGAATCTTCTGTAAATCTAACTTCAAATCTGAGAAGGATAGAAAAGTCTGGGAATATAAACTTATGATGACCTTTGACACTCTTAGTGCTGGGATGAATATATCCCAGAGTTTTATGTCGTTCTACAACAATTAAGGAATCTGCCTCCCTGACCTTTTAGGGTCATCACAACACAATACCAGACCCCAATCAGAGGGTAATAAAACCTTCACTCCTTATCTATGAACTAGTCATATTTATGTTAATCCCTCTGCCATAATGACAGTTCTGCTTCATGTCACTTGTCCTACCTATTGCATTTTTTCTGTGCTATTTTGTGTATAAATATGTGATTCTTCAGATGTTGTATTAGTCTATGCCTGATGAAGAGACCTGAGTAGTCTCGAAAGCTTGCAATTTGTTACCATCTTTTCAGTTAGCCATTAAAAGGTATCAACCACTGAGGACTCTCAAGTCTAAATATTTTTCTATTTGGTGTAGAGCAGCGATAGGTCTGAGAGGTCGAGACTACCAAGCAGTAGTAGAGCCCCATTGTTCAGAACACAGACCTACACTCTTAACTGCCAGAGGGGTAGTGGATGTACGTAATGGGAGGGTGCCAGTGCGTCTTCTCAACTGGGGAGAGGATGAAGTCAAATTACCACGTTATGCCACTGTTGCTAAGTTACATGCTGTGGATAACAACTCCATTCACCCAGCGGAGCCCTTAACCTCCCCACAACCAGTGGAGGATAACGGTCCGACCACTCAGGTAGAGGATTGGTGTCAGCAGCTCCATGTTGGGACAGACACCACTCCAACCCACCAGAAACAAGGAGTATACCGAGTAGTTCAGGAGTACGCTCAGGTATTCAGCCAACACCCACTCAACTTTGGGACAATAAAAGGGGTTCAACATCACATCCCCACAGGCAATCATCCTCCCATCAAAGAACGGTACAGGCCTATACCACCAGCACACTACCAGAAGGCCAAGGAGATGTTGCGTGATATGAAAGAAGCAGGGGTAATAAGGGATAGTTGCAGTCCTTGGGCAGCACCTTTAGTTTTGGTCAGGAAAAAGGATGGAAGCATGCGAATGTGTGTAGATTACAGACAAGTAAATCGCATTACACATAAAGATGCATACCCTTTGCCACGCATTGAAGAATCCTTAGCTGCACTAAAAACTGCTAACTATTTCTCCACCCTCGACCTCACTAGTGGGTACTGGCAAGTAGCTGTGGCTGAAGAGGATCGGGAGAAGACGGCTTTCACCACCCCGATGGGACTCTGTGAGTTCGACAGGATGCCGTTTGGACTCAGTAGTGCCCCTGGGACATTCCAGAGAGTGATGGAGAGCTGCCTGGGACATCTCAACTTCGAGACTGTGTTGCTGTACTTGGACGATGTCATCGTGTACTCCAAAACGTATGAAGATCACTTGAAGCACCTGGCAGAGGTATTTGAGTCACTGTCCAAGTATGGGATGAAACTTAAGCCTTCTAAGTGCCATCTGCTCAAACAAAAAGTACAGTATCTGGGACATATCGTCAGCTCGGAAGGAGTAGCGCCAGATCCTGAGAAGATCACCGCCATCCAGAAATGGCCGGAGCCGAAAAATCTCAAGGAGGTGCGACAATTCCTAGGTCTGACAGGATACTACCGGAGGTTCGTAAAAGATTACACTAAGAAAGCAGCCCCTCTGCAAGACCTCCTGGTGGGGCAGTCCCACAAAAGCAGAAATTCTCAATTCCACTGGGGTAAAGAACAGGCAGAAGCATTCAAGGAAATGAAGGAGATCCTGACAGGTGATGAGATCCTAGCCTATCCTGACTACAGCCAGCCGTTCCTGCTGTATACTGATGCCAGCAACGAAGGATTGGGAGCAGTCCTCAGTCAGAAACAAAATGGCCTGGAGAAAGTCATCGCCTATGCAAGCAGGAAGCTCCGTCCGACCGAAAGGAACCCAGAGAACTATAGCAGCTTCAAGTTGGAGTTCCTAGCACTGGTCTGGGCCATCACGGAGAGGTTCAAACACTACTTAGCCTCCAACAAATTCACTGCCTACACTGACAACAACCCCTTGACGCATCTTGAAACAGCCAAGCTGGGAGCGATGGAACAGCGATGGATGGCTCGATTGTCAAATTATCAATTTACAATTAAGTACCGGGCGGGCCGCAAGAATGCCAATGATGATGCCCTGTCCAGGATGCCTCATGACTCAGACACTGAAGAAGAAGTGGATGACCTGGAAGAGATTGAACTACCTGCCTTTCACCGGAATGGGGTGATCTATGAACAACAAGCCAGCGGAAGACCACGTGATAAGATGATAAATCCCTTACCTCACCACAGTTGGAGGGAGACTCAGAACAGCGATCCCGTTGTCAGCAGTATCAAGGAGCTGATAACTCAGGAAGGTTCCTCATTGGAAAAGGATGTGCCTGAACAAGCTAAACAGCTGTGGAATGAGCGGAGTCGGTTGTTCATCTACCGTGAGAAGCTGTGCAGGAGATATGTCAACCCAAGGACCCATGAAATGGTTTGGCAGATAGTAGTTCCCAGAGCAGACATCCAGATGGTGTTAGAAGCTTACCACGATCAAGCGGGCCACTTTGGCTGGAAAAAGCTGGAGACCTTGTTGAAATGCCGTTTCTATTGGGTAGGAATGCGCAGCTCCATCGAGAAGTGGTGCCGGAAGTGTGGACCCTGTGGCCTCAGAAGGAAAGACTACAATAGTCAAAAGGCACCCCTGCAGCCCATCCAGACGACTCGTCCTTTGGAAATCGTGGCTTTGGATCATGTTAAATTGTCATCCAGCCAGAAGGGATATTCCTATGCCTTGACTATGGTGGATCACTACTCCAGGTTCCTGGTGGTCGCCCCTGTCAAAGATCTGACGGCAGAGACAGCAGCAAAAACGTTCCAAGCGTATTTCTGCAGACCACACGGATATCCTGAGCAAGTGCTCACTGATCGAGGTCCAGCCTTTGAAGCTGAATTATTCAAAGAGTTCTGTCACTTGTACGGGTGTAAGAAGATAAGAACTACACCGTACCATCCCCAAACTAACGGACTCTGTGAGAAGATGAATCACATCGTTATTGACCTGTTGAAGACTATCCCACTCGAAAAGAGGAATCGGTGGCCGGACCTGCTACCAGACCTGGTAGATCTGTATAACCATATACCGGTGAGTTCCACCAACTGCACCCCAGCCTATCTCATGCGGGCAAGACCAGGGAAACTGCCCATGGATTTAGAGTTTGGAGTTGTGGAACCAGAAGCAGATATGATTACTGAGGACTGGGACACCAACAAAAAAGGAACAGTACAGAAGAGTACAGGCCTGCGTTGAGGAAAGTCTCAATCGAGTACGAGAGAAGCAAGCAGACCGCTACAATAAAAGTGCGCCAGCTGAACCATTCGCACCAGGTGAAATCGTACTGAAAAGAAAGAGGAGGTTCCACAAACTCGATGATCAGTGGGAAAGAGAGCCCTATATCATACAGAGTTCTAGATTTGATAACAGGAAAACATGCATCATAAGCAAGGATGGAGGAAGAACGACTGCAACTGTGTCCAGAGATCACTTGAAGTTGTGTCCGGACCCATTAAAGCTTCGTGAGGAAGAACCTGTTGTTAATCAAGAAAAGCATGAAGAGACAGTCATACATACGGACTTGGGAGATTTACCTGCAGACTGGCCCAGATTTGGAGAAGCTGTGATAATTCCTGTGCTCCAATTCTACCAACCACCAGAGGAACGTCCGCGTCCAGTTGCACCAATTGCACCAACCGAGTCAGTTGCGGAGGAACCTGTTCAAGTAGAACCTGTTCAAGCAGAACCTGTTCAAGCAGAGCCTCAACAAGTAGAACCTCCACCAGCAGAACCTCAAATAGAAGGATCCCCTGCGGAAGTCGAACCAGCTCGCCCTGCCCGCAGTATACTTGTCAGATCCATGGAGAGGTTAAGGCAATACTATAGCTTACCTGCACGCGGGAATAGTAGAGTAACTGATACATCACCTACTACTACACCACGTAGGTCAGTAAGGATGACAAGAGGGCAATTACCTGTTAGGTATAGGGAATAGGGCCTAACACACGTACATAGTTATTTATCATTTTTGTACACAAATGTATATAGTATAGTAATTTATATAGTATGTAAATGTCATTGCCTTCAATATTGCTTTTATGAACTGGTGGCTATGGACACTTTTAGCCCAAAAACTGTCCTTGTATATAGTTAGCACTTCTGTGCCTCATTTTGGTTACACTTAATTACATCAGAAGTTAAAACCCGTTTGGTGTGGCCGAAGGTGAGGACTGCTGGAAAAGTTAGAAATGTCTTGCAGCCCACCCAAGACCACCGTTGGAGGTTTGGAGCGGGTCCTCCACAAGTATATGTTTACTTGGACTGTGAAGTAAATATTAACAGTGTTTTCTTGCAACGTTTAGTTAAAGTGCCTTACCTCCTGTAAAGGAAGAATCGTTTTGAAATGTTAATTATTCTGTTAACTGTTTTGTTTTTGTATTTCAGCCCCGGAGTGCTGAGTTCTACTAAGGGGGAATGTGGAGCCCAGCTGCGACTGAATCCACATCTCCAGAAGGGTGCACTGACAGAGGACCCCACTAGAGGTCAATATGCACACACACATTCCAGCTTACCTTAGGAGACCATTAGAGGGAGCTGGTTGCAGGCACACATAAACTCAGTTTTTTTTTAGTCTTTTTTGTGGCACTTTGCCTGAGAATTGCGAGAGCAGCTCACGGAGCAGCTCAGATAAGATCAGAGGAGAGGAGAGAAGTTTAGCTCAGTTCTGAGCCCCAGCTCTGTCAGAAAGAGAGCTGCTTAGAGCATATACATGGAGGCTGGTACGGGTGTGTACTGAAACCACCCTAGTCTGGTCAGAGCTAAATGAGAAGCAAATCTGACTAAGAAGCGTGCCGACGCTTAGAGAGCGGCGAAGAGGCAGCTTGCCTGCTGCCAATGTGTGTTGTGAGCAGGACCCGGGTAGGGTCGAAGGCAAGTGGAAGCAGAGGGAAAAAGGAGCATTAATAGCTCTCCCTAACAAGTCACCGGACATCGGGGTCCGAGCCTTTAAGGATTTCTACAACCTTTAGGAGAACACCGGAGTTCCTGTAGGACTACAAGTCCAGGGTACCACAGAGCTGTTAAGCAACAGGACCAGGAGGACGGAGTCGGCTCGATCAGCCTGAAAAGACTTGTTCTACCAAATAGAAGGTCCAATCACCAATTCAGCCAGGTACAGAACAGAGACAGAGTCAGACTTAGCTACATGCAGGTCAGGACTGGATCACACAGTGCAAAGGACAGGAGGCCATATACCTACCCGTGGGGGAGTCTGAATGTGCATCCTTCGCCTCACAGTGCTCCGGGGAGAACCTGCCAGCTCTACAGTAAAAGGTACCAAAAGTTACTTGTGAGTGAGTCTCCCTTCTTGCCCTTAGCCTGCCGGACCCCTGTTCACACTGCATCTCCATATTACTATCTGCCCTGGAAGAACCCTGTCTTTCCTGTAGAAGACCTACCATCTAGCTGCCTAATACCATCCCTTCCAGGGTACTCGCATAGCAGCCTTGGTCACTCTGACCATACACTACAGGTGGCGTCACGACAATTTATATGAACATTCCATCATCCCCTGTAAATATCCCCCACCATTGAATGACCGCCCAGGGCCACGGACCGAGCTCTGCTGCCAGTGACATTCCCCATAGAAGTCGACGGGCTCGGTGCCGAGTACCCATAGCCCTGGTACCCACACCATCTGGTGTTGTGTGAGTCATCTTCATCCTCTCTGTTCCTGTCTACCTGTGGTCTGCAGTTTGCCAAATCCTCACTCTACATGTACCTTCCTGCCCGCTATACACCAACATCTGGTGCCCGTGTGCCCATCTACACATTACTGATATATAGCTTCATTTGCTTGGTCCTTTGACAATGGTATTTTTGAGAACAGTTTTGGAGGAAAACTTTTCAGACATCTAAATGTACGGACAAGGAGCCCAATTCAACATTTGTGATTTATTGCAGCCACTTTTCTTTTTTTATCTTGCAGTATTTGTCGACTTTCTTTTGCACCGAATTATTCAAAATGGCGCACGTGATTCATGAATTCATAGCAAACTCAAAAAAGTTCTTTATTTTTACCTTCCGCCAGTTTTATGTCTTTTCAGCACCAAAAGGTGCAAATCCTTTCCAAAGTGGCAAAAATGCGCCAGATTCAAAAAAGCTCCTTCAGAAACCAAACTCCATGGGACGAGACTGAAGTAAGACGTGCCCCAAAAATGCAACATTTAGTAACTGTAATACTTTATTAATCTGTCTTAAACTTCTGAAATAAGTAGAGAGGTGGAAGAAAAAATAAAAAAAAGGTGTTAAAAAAGAAAACTTCAAAAGTAGCATAAAAGCTATTGAGAATAAGGGGCAAATACAAATCCACTAAAAGGAGCAAATTAATCCAGGAAAGTGGAGAAACAACAATTATGAATTGGGCTAAAGAGTCTGGGGACTCGCAGTCCTAATGTTCCACTTTATTACGTTTCTAGGAAATCAAATGTCCTTAAATATTTATAGAGCATAAAATCAAGTTGCAAGATGTGAGATTTGCAGGAAATCAAGGGATGGTTTTTGTAAGAGTTTTAGAGCATTTGATCATCTCAGTCTAAGCATCTGCCATGTACTCGGGTTAAAACCAGTACAAGTAATATTCATGAGAAAGTACAATATCAATTCCCTCAAAACCACTGACTCATAAATATTATTTATTAGGTCCCTCAGCAATGTCACAGGTTGCTGTTTAATGGATGAGCTGTATTGCTGAGAACATTAGCAGAGCCCACAAAGTGGCCTTTGTATGTATGACACAAGTGTTCATAAATTGCAGGATATGATATGGCATTTCAGTAATATACCCCAAAGCAGAAAATCAATTCACTGTCTCATAGCATAAAATACAGATATAGAATCATAGAATTTTAGAGTTGGAAGGGACTTCCAGGGTTAGGGTTAGGTTAAACCTAACCCTAACCCTAACCCTGCTCAATGCAGGAATCACTAAACCATTTTAGACAGATGTCTGTCCAGCCCCTGTTTGAAGACTTCCATTGAAGGAGAACTCACCACCTCTTGCGGCAGCCTGTTCCACTCATTGATCACCCTCACTGTCACTATATACTCATTGATCACCCTCACCGGCATATTCCAATGTAATCGGCTGTGGATCAGTGAGTCTCAATGCTCTAAATACTCCGATATGGTGATTGTGTCAGGTACAACATGACTGTATAACGTATGAATCAGTGCACTTTTAGTAAAACTTGTCTAAGCTGGCATCAGATTGATTTATGCAGATATCTGATGATGTGTATTACTAGATGGACGTATAAGAGTGCACATAGGTTCAAAATGATGTGATGATTAATTTCTTTAGAGGAATCTGACAACAAATTCATAATGCCGCAACCACGAGCAGCATGAATCAGACATGTTATTTCAGATTGTATGTTTTACTCGGAAACATTTTGGTGTGTCAGGGAAAACATGCTTTGAATAGCCGGCGGAGGACTAACCATCTTGGGTTACTAGTCCGGCCAGATTCTCCCCACTATATCTCTCCCTTTAAAGGTGTTCTTCACTTAGGATCTACATCTACAAGCCCGAATGTAGAGATGCTCTGTAAAATCATCTCTCAGTTTAATGGATTCAAGACATGCTAGTATTACATGGAAAAAAAAACCTGCGTCCCACTTAAAGGGTTATTTTGCAAGTTGTCTCTTGAGCCGCACAAATCTCTCTTCAGTCTCCTTACTTCGTGATTTCTAGCTGTGGTATTAATAGAACTATAAAGCTCCACATAAGTTCTGCTGTAAGCATTCAGCTATTAGTGTTTTGTTATGGAGTCTACACCATTATGTGTTTACATATAGAGATAACAGAACATTGGAACAAGCACACAGCTTGGGACAGTGAGAGCCCTTATTAAGAGAACTACTCTGAAAGCAGCAATGCTGTGGGCTGGTGATTTTGCAAGATCTATAACAGCATCTTGTCAGGAGCTGAGAGGGAGGTGAGCAGTTAACTGCTGTATATAATTCAATCAGCTGGAGAGAGATGGCTGGGATGTTAGGAGTTATCTTGTCTCCTGAAAAGTAACTACTGCACACACCAGCATAGGGTCTAAGAAGGCACAGGTGGTGAAGCACCATGGAAACCAGCTGTACGCTAAGAAAATGAAATTGCAGGAGAATGATAGCAGATTAAAAAGGCAAATCAATTGAAAACTTGCTGATTTAATAACTTGAGAGTACCACTTTAATTTCCCTTATCACTAGAGGGTAATGCCTGGCATTGGCTGAGGGCTAGGAAGCAAACAACTGATCGCCCTGGGAGATGCATATTAAAAAGGAATTGTCTCTAATGAAACCACCCCATTAAGGACTTAATTTACACGTACAGTAATATTGCACTTAAATAAAAAAACACATGATGTCAAAAAGGTGGTCATCAAATCTGAAAACAATAGCTGTTATCATTGGGGGGATTTGCGAAATGATGTTGCAGAGTTTTCAGTGCAGATATCCATGGTGGATTTTGCCTCCAGCTATTAAAGAGGAGTCAATGCCGGGACACCCTCATTAATTAGTACCTTGTACTTTGATAACATTTATAAAACTCTGTTGTCTTAATTTACATCCCCTTTATATCACTCACTAGTGCTGTATGTAATACATCAAATATCCACCTGCAAAACAAGATTCTGCTTCATCTGCAGCCTGTATGTGTTTAAATAAGTAGATTATCCATCCCACGAGCCCCATGATTATTGCAACTTTCAAGTTTTGACATATACTGTAGAAGGCGAAAAAAGACAATTAAATTCTTATATCCCTGAGCACTGACACGACAAGGATCAAAGAATATCTAAGGCATGAAGCTAAAACTGAGACATAAATGAGGTAAACAGTCTCTGCCATCAATAGGCTACCCCGACAGTGATTTGCCCGCGGTGCCCAGTCACCTTGGGTAAACTCTCACATCTCCTTATTGCCTCAAGATACCTGATAGATAAAAAAGCAATATTTCCACTAAAATTGAAATACAAAGAGTTGAGAAGACACCATGCCGTGAATTCATGGGTCATAAACCGCCAAGATGTGCCAACTGGCATTTATGATAAAAATCGTTACGAGCCACCACTGGGTCAAATTCCCTGAATCAGCACTTACTACTGGATATATATGAACACAAGTCAGGTTGTTACTGTGTCAGGGATGAGAATAGAAGGCAATAAAAGCATAATTAAGGTAGACCAAAACTAATATGTCACATGCTTGAATCTCCTGGATATGGACCATCATCGCTAGAGATGATCACAAAGATTCTCAGGACACTGGTCCAGTGATCGTACTGCCTTCCAGATTTCTGTGAACCTCCTTCTACCTACAGTAACATCCGACACCTCTTCTGATTAGTAACGCAAGCATGACGGCACCATGGGCATTCGAAACAGAATAGGCAATGGGGATGTCAACAGGTAGAAGGTTCACAAGGCATTGGTGGGTGCCCATGAACTATTGACCTGACAGTTTGACCAGAGTTCTGCTAATTTTTGTGCTCATCTTTAATCATCACCATTGCCCTTAAACTGGTTGCCCCATATCAGAAATGCTTTTCTGTTAGTAGTAAAAAAAAAACAACAAATTGTGCTTTGCTTACACTTCCCTAGACCACTTCTATCAGTTCCGGTTGTTGTCAGCAGAGTTGACGTAACGTTGACAGCACCACAGCCAACTGGTTAGCTCAGCGTCTCTGAGCGGCCTGTGCCACCTACATCAGTAGAGCTATCAAGCTCATTTGTCTACAGCGCTGTTGACGTGAAAATACCAGATGTTAGAAGCTGCAGTGGAGACTCATCGTTGGACCCACTCGAGGTGAGGTTTTTTTGTTTACTAGCAATACAGCTTATAGTAAAAACTTTTCCGAAAGGAGGAACTTCTTTAATATAGTTTGAGTGTCCAATTGGAACAAACAACCCATTGGGATATTGGTTGAAGACAAGTATTTATGCTGCTCCTAGAATCCCCTTTTATAGGGAACTTATACTAGTACAGAAAGCATCCAATGGGCTGGATTTGGAATAGAGTCCAACATTTGAACATATTCCCTGCTCCACTGATGTGATAGGCAGATGATTGATTATAAGGAGCCTATTAGAGACGTTGTTACACAGCATCTCCACCAACAGGAATTGTCAACTATATTTGCTAGGCTCCTACTTCTCGAATTATGGTGTCAGGTTCTTGCCCTCCAAGATAGAAATGCCTGGTGACATTTTTTTTATTCCATTTGCTTTCCATTTCTCCCCCTTATCAATGCAAAACCTCAAACATGGGAATTAACGGGTCCAGTATCTTTTATAAAAGTTTTGACCAATTATACGTTTTGATCATTTTTGCTTGGCTCCTTTTCGAGATCCCAATGTGCTTCCATTCAATGGAAAACACTTCTCAAAAGGCAAAAAAGTTGAAAGAATAAAAAGGGCACAGCATACAGCTTCGAATTTTTGACTCCTCATTTTGTCAATTACTGACATTCTCAGCACCCGGGCTACCAATGGACCAACTTCTGGCACATCTCTATGATAAGTCAAAAGTTTTATGTAAAAAAAAAATGGATACACTTTAAAGAGGACCTATGCGCTTGTAAGGATGTGACCGAGGTTGTTACATGCTTCCCCCTTTTTGGACACTGTTCACATGGATTGTGTGTGGTACCTTGTTGTTTACCAATGTTAATGTATTCATGTAATATTGTTGTGAATGTACTTGATATGTACTGTTTATAGGCTTAGGGGTAGAATTGAAGATAACATAGGACAATAGTGGGATTAGATTAGTAGGGCACATTAGTGATAGGGAATCAGAGTCTAGAGTAGGTATAGTGAGCAATAGGAGTTTGTCAGTTGGGAGGAGCTATAGAGTGGTGCAGCATAGAGCAGTGGATATAGGCAGGCACTTCCTGGTTAGAGGGCAGTCAGGATACAGCGGTGAGATAGGACAGTCTGAGAGCCATGGGGGTAAAGCTGCTAAGGCAGGAAGGGACCCCAGACTGAATGTTGTACAGGCGGTCACCAGTTTAGACAGAAGCGTTCCAAAGAGGATCCGAAGCTTATGGCAGGGACTAGGGAGCAGCTGAGATGGCAAGCCCATTACCCTATAACTTGAAACTGGACCAGAGGAATGGCAGAAAGCTGGTGGGCCTAAAGGCACAGTCCGGACAGAGATTGTCCGGAAGCGAGGCAGGGATTACCAGAAGCGAAGCAGGGATTGCCAGAAGCAAGGCAGGGATTGCCATAAAGAACAGAAGGTGCCAGGAAGGCAGGGAAAGATGGAGAGATGCCACTCTGTGTACTCTGTGCTGCATAAGTGATGGATACCTTACTGCTAAGTAAAGTTGAACTGTTGAAAAAGGACATTGTCTCTGAAATGGTTTGTGGAGCTCATGGATACGGAGCTGGAGTAACAGAGGCCGAGGGGAATCTGACAGTAAATGTGAGTGTACTGTTGTGTACGCTGCACATACAACAGAAGGGACATTGTATTTCATCTGTGGGGCGCCAGGGTGTGGGAACATTACATCCTGTTGCCACGACTACCACCCTGGCTGCCTTACACGCTCTCCCGGCATGTCTGCTTTAGAGAATATTTGTTTTCATCATAAAATAACATTGCTGGAGCATATTTCCATAATGTATACATTCATTTCCAAGAGTATTAACAAAGGAAACAGCGCACATCTATGAATGGTTACTGGTATTACAACTCAGCTCTATTAAAGGGAATCTGCCAGCAAGTTTTTGCTATGTTATGTTAGAGCAGCATGATGAAGGGACAGAGTCCCTGATTCCAGCAATGTGTCACTTACTGGGCTGCTTGGTGCAATTTTGTTAAAATCCCTGTTTTCTCTGCTGTAGATCTAGCAGTGCTCAAGTGCTGAGCTCTGTATAACCCCACGCATGATTGGCAGCTTCCTGTGTACACTGTATATTGTCAGCAATCTGCCACTCAGTGTTGGGGGTGGGGTTACACAGATTAGCCTGACTGGCCTGCATGTGAGACCTAGTACGGCAGTGATAAGCATTTGCTGATATAACACTGATTGTATTGAAACTATAATAAACAGCCCAGTAAGTGACACATCCTTTGAATCAGGCTCTCATACTCTATATTATGCTGCTTTCAGATTAAATAATAACAATAATCTCCTGACAGATTTCCTTTAAAATGAATTGGGCTTAAAGGAAGCTTGTCAGCCTAAGATGACTGTACAAACCAAGGACAGGCATTTGGTGCATCTTTAGCGTGGCTGGGCAGTTCAGTGAACCTTCTCAAATTTTGGTTTTCCATCTATTGCCACCCTTCTCTTCTTTGATTGACAGCTCTGGTTTTTTTAGGAGAGAGAAGAGTGGAGATAGATAGAAAACAAGTAGGTGGGAAGGTGTACTGAACTGTTTGGCCACACGAAATGTGCACTGAGTGACTGTGCTTCGTTTGAACAGTCATCAGACATATCCTCCTTCTTCACCTCTCGCTTCCTAAAACTCAATGTAGACAAAACCGAACTCATCATCTTTCCCCCATCTCACGTATCTTCCCTTCCTGATCTATCTATTATGGTAAATGGCATCACGCTCTCTCCTGCACCTGAAATCCACTGCCTCAGAGTAACTCTCGACTCTGCCCTGTCCTTCAAACCACACGATCTTCGATCCTCCCAAGACCTCATACTATCCTCCACACTTAGGCTGGTTTCACACATCCGGCGGGCGCCTTGCGGCGCCCCCGGCATTTTCCCGCAGCGCCGCATCTGAAAATCTGATGCGCCGCATGCGGCTTTTTTCGCATTGACATGCATTAGCGCCGCATGGCGCCGCATGTCAATGCGTTGCATGCGGTTTTGTCCGGATGCGGCGCAAATGTACATTGCGGCGGCCGGACAAAACGCTGCATGTAACGTTTTTTTTTTTTGCCGGATGGTTTCTTATCTCTCCAAGCATCAGAAACCATCCGGCAAAAAAACGCATTTTGGCCGCCGGAAGTGTGAAAGCTTTTCACATGCGGCGCTGCGGCTAAATGCCGGGGGCGCCGTTTAGGCGCCCGCCGGATGTGTGAAAGAGGCCTTATCCGTTCCTCACACAACCGCCTCCAAGATTTCTCCCAAATATCCCCCATCCTCTGGAATTCCACGCCTCAACATGTCCGTTTATCCACCACTCTTGGATCCTTCAGATGGAACCTGAAAACCCATCTCTTCAGGAAAGCCTACAGCCTGCAATAACCATTCTGCTGCCTCGCCACCACCCGAGCTGCCGCCTCGCCACCACCCGAGCTTCCGCCATGCCACCACCCGAGCTTCCACCTCGCCACCACCTGAGCTTCCGCCTTGCCACCTCCAGAGCAGCCGCCTCGCAGCCACCACCAGAGCTGCCGCCTCACCGCTACCACAAGAGTTGCCGTCTCACCACCACCACCAGAGCTGCCGCCTCACCGCCACCACAAGAGTTGCCGCCTCACCACCACCACCAGAGCTGCTGCCTCATCGCCACCACCAGAGCTGCCGCCTCACCACCACCACCAAAGCTGCCGCCTCACCACCACCAGAGCTGCCGCCTCACCACCACCAGAGCTGCCGCTTCGCCGCCACCACCACCAGAGCTGCCGCACCCCCGACCTTCTGTCTCTTACCCATATCCCATAGAATGTAAGTCGGCAAGGACAGGGTCCTCTCCCCTCTGTACCAGTCTGTCATTGCAAATTTGTTTACTGTAAACCATATCTATAACTTTGTATGTAACCCCTTCTCATGTACAGCACCATGGAATTAATGACGCTATATATATAAATAATAATAATTCTGTGCAGAAAAACTCTCTTTAATTGCAATACCAAAGATAACCTGTGGGCATGTGTGGTGCTGTTTTGGGCATGTTATTCCCATCCGGGTCATAATTTGTCAGGATTCAACTTTATTGAAAACAGTTGGATGCTCCTGGAGTCTGCACATGACATATCCACAGTACCTTTGGAGAATATAAAGCTGCTCTACTTGCTCTCACTCTCCAGATTTGACCATGTGACTTGAAAACAAAAAAGAAAAAGAAACTTCAAAGAGAGATCCATGGCAGCACGGTTTATTATATTGTGCTATAAATACTTTATGTCCTTCCAGATGCTGTTACAGGAGATGTTGTTGCAGCCATTAGTGGGACATTACCAGAAATTTCAGACTCTTGACACGCACGCCCGCGTGTCAGAGTGTTGGGAGAACAGCGCTGACATGCTTCTTAAAAAAGTATTTGTGAAGAAAATCACACTCTTGATGCTCCATTAGCCTTTCATGCCACAGAACCGCAGACCACAATCAAATACTTCAAAGAAAAATGGTCTTTTAATATTTTCAATCCATACAAGCGAAGTCATAAAATATGGATTTTGATCGCGTTAATTTTTAGTTGAAATTCAGCATCTTTCGAGTTGTCTGTGGAGTCTCTTATAATCTCGGTAACAGAACAATATGAGGGCAATAGAAAACAGTGGAAGGTACTGCAGCCGAAACGTGCGTTGGGGTGGCGGCAGCACAGCTGCAAGGTAATTATGCTCTCCATATGCTCAATCTAGGATGTTTTACCACCTCTAAACATTGATGTGTTATTTTCCCCTGGCTATCTTGAGTACTTACTCACCAGTCTACTTTTGGGCATTATTGCTGACACCTTACTTATTTATCTATTTTTTCTTCCTTTATTATTATTATTATTATTATTATACATTTATATAGCGCCATTTATTCCATGGGCTTTACATATGAAAAGGGAAAAATATAGACCAGTGAATCATTTTTTGCCTTTTGTGTCATCTGTTTGTAGCTGTGGTGCCTTCCTTTTTTTCTGACCATTCTCTGTCTCCACCATGCATCATATGTTATGTCTCACCTTTTAACTTATTTCTAATAAACATTATATCTTACATTTAATTTGGTTTCTGAGTGCATTTTTCTCTTTATATATGCTCTTAACCTCGGTAATGTACTGTACCTATGTCATAAAAAGATATTGGGGCAATTCATCAAAGTGTGTTAACCAGAAAACTTGCAGAAAACACTTTAAAAAGTTGCAAAATTTTGTGCAATTTTGCATCTTTTGGCACATTTAAGTAACACTACCAACTCTAGCAGAGCTTGGGAGGAACTAGGACTAGATGGGATGTTTGCCAGTCATGAGACATTTTTTAGATTCTTTCGGGGGATAAAAAATAATAAAAGATTAATACATACCAGTCCTAGGTGTTCCCCTCACCAGTTCTTCCTGTACAACTTCCTGCTTGGTCCCCCTCTCGCTTTGGAACTGTCTTCGGATTGGTCTTTGGTCCAGATCTAATGATTCTGACTAGGTGTCACATGGTCATGTTGGGTGTGAGGCACATTTTTCACTTCACTGACACTGACTTTATCACGTAAGGTCCTCTTGAATTTCTCAATCAAGTACTGTATTTTTCGGACTATAAGACGCACCGGACCATAAGACGCACCCCAAATTTTCAGAAGGAAAATTGGGAAAAAAAAATAATGTGTCAAATGGGGGTTCATCTTACAGTCCGAATTCAGCTTACCAGTGAACGGATCAGCAAAGGTAGAGGAGTGGTCACTGGGGTCGTTCGGTGGTCCAGGCTGGTGCGGTAGTGGTGCTCTGTGGGGTGGCTGTGCTCTGTGGGGTGGCTGTGTTCTGTGGGGTGGCTGTGTTCTGTGGGTGGTTGGGCACTGTGGGGTGGCCATATACTCACAAATCCGGTGGCGGTCCCAATGCAGCTTCCCTGCGGTGCGGTGGTGGTGTCGGATCTCAGGACAAGATCTCGTTGCCATGATTTGAATGAGAGTATGCGGTGGCCATCTTGCCGGAGGCCCCTGGCGGCCATTCTTCAGCCCGGCACCGCGTCGCAGTTGCGGGGGGCTTTCCGGCTAGGACGAAATGCCGGCGGAGCCCCCCATTGCAGCCCAGAACCCCGCTGCTGCCCGGACACCATCACTGCACCACAGGCTGCATCGGGACCGCCACAGGAGGCCCCTGGCGGCCTTCCTTCAGCCTGGAACCGCGTCGCAGCTGCGAAATGCCGGCAGAGCCCCCGACTCAGCACAGAGCCCCACTGCTGCCCCGACACCACCACCGCATCGCAGCGAAGCTGCATTGGGAGCGCCGCCGCCACCTGACTTTTCGGTATGTTGCGACCATAAGACGCACCCCCATTTTCCCACAAAAGTTTGGGGAAAAAAGTGCGTATTATGGTCCGAAAAATACGGTATTCAGAATTTGCAAGGAGGTCAAACAATTGAAGCATTCTGGTTCAGTTTAGACATGTGAAAATGAACTGAACACATGTGGTGCTTTCATTTGCTCAGACAATCTTCTACATGTCCCAATCATCTGATCCCCACGGTACCAGGCTGCAGGAATTGGGATTGTTTTTTTGGATGATTCTCATCAATATTTGCAGTCTCTATGTATACAATGCAAAATGGGTCACATCTTCATCATGTGGCAAGTAAACAGATAAACCAACCAAATACTCCCATCTCCAGTCTTTGGGAATTCAATTTTAAATTGTATGAGTGCTTTCACGTGAAGCTTGTAGAAATGCATCATCTTGCAGCCTCATCCTTCACAACTACTTACAGTTGCTTTTGGTGCATCTACCACGTAATACGTCCAGGAACCATCCTGTTTCCTCAACTCTGTAACTTACCATCCACTGTTTTTGAGTGGGCAGTTCTTCATTAACAATTTACCATAGCTATATGGAACATTCTCTTTTTTTGGCCCAGCCGGACAAAGACTGAAGAGGGGCCCTCTGCAAGAACAATCTATGGACCCTTTACTGTTCAATAGCTCATCATAGTGCACAATTCCAGCTGCTTTGGAGATGGTAGTGGGTCCCCTTACCTCTAGGGCTCCTGTGCGGCTGCACAGATTGCACCAATGATATGTCCACCCCTGGTCCTGGCATGCACTACAATTTATGGCTGCCAATGGCTTTCCTATTTAATGCAAACCTTCTTTATCTGTGATGCCTTTATTCAGTTAGATAGAATGGAGAGCAGGAGAAGAGAGACAAGATCTCCCCCTGCTTCTAATCATTCTCGCCATCTCTGCTTGGAGACAGATTGCACTTGACAACAGGCAGAGTGCAGCAAGTTACACAGAAAGGAGAAACCTAGTGGCCGGCACATTGGAGAGATTTTACAAAGGAAAGACATAATTTTAACCCTTCAGGAACGCCCATAGAGTTTATATGTCCAGGTGGTGAGACTCCTACTCTACGAAAAGGACACTGTATAGTAGTGCAGCTACATGTGATCGGGTAGCTGCGAGATCAAGGATACAGTAGTCAGAGACAGTCGGAACACTCATAAAGAAAGCAGAGACTGTATACACAGCACTAAGCAAGTGCTCTGTACTCAGTAATAGAAAGCACTGATGGCGTCTCCTCCTCCATACATAGCGGTCATGTGATCGTTTCCTATAGGGAGGGAACAGGAGCTGCTGAGTCTTGGGAGATTAAGACAGATCCGCTATGCAGGCAGGTAATATACAGTACAGACCAAAAGTTTGGACACACCTTCTCATTCAAAGATTTTTCTTGAATATCCAAATAAAAACAAAATTTACAGCTCTATAAATGTACAAAATAAATGCAAAAATATGAATGATTAGGAACGGAGTTAAAAGCCTGGTCTTGATCTTGAATTGGTTGCTGTGCCAATCTGTATATCAGCCGGACCCGCATGCACCTGCCTGTGCCTATCCGTATTTCAGCCGAACCCATCTGCATCTTTGGTTCTTTTGTTCCTACCTTGACTGCCTGTATCAGCTGTTCTCTTCTATCGAGTCATTCCAGCTTTCAGTCTCTTGGGGTTCAGTTGCCATGCCTATGAGGTAAGTACTGGCGTAGCTCCTGGTGTCCATCAGGAGCCAAGCCTAAATCCACCATCAGGGGCTCCAGTGAAGAGTCAGGGGTCACCTAGTTAAGCCCTTTCAGGCTTTCCTTCCACCGCTTCTGGTACAGCAACTGTTAGCATTAATCAACTACCCAATTGTTATTAACAATCATGAGTAAAGCCAAGAGCTGTAGATAGGCTATCAAATCCAAAAAAACTCTTTTCATATGCTCAGTTGTCTATCATAATTTTCGACTGTGTAGAATCCCTGGCAAAGATGTCAGTCAGTTATCTATGCTGGAGACTATACATCCAAGAAGTATTCTCATGGGTTTACTTATAATGTCCATATCTAAGGAGCATTTTGAGGGTTTTTCATAATCAGCACGTATAGAACAGTGATTTAGAGTAATTCAGACCTATAGCTTCTTGCATGACACCTGACAAAGCAAATTACCAAAGTCGTACACGGTTGGACTGGCCAACCAGAAAACCAGAGGTTCCTCCAACACAATAGTGAGCTTCAAAGATCCTGCAGAAGAAGACCTTATTTGGAGTTGACCTTGGAGCCAAACTCTTACTACAAGAGCCTATCATGAGTTGGTTTGTGAACCTATGATGATATATCCTCTATGTGATTACAAGGCAATTATACGTGGACACCCAATGGAAGATGGGTCCTCATTGTATTCTCTGGTGGCCCCAAGACAGCCCTATCCTACAGGCCAACACGATCTAGTAATAAGGAAAAAACAACATATAGGTAAGTAACCATTTAAGTAATGCAAAAGAACTGAATGTCGCAAAATGTGTGCAAGATATGGATCCATTATTTGTAAAGCTTTTTCCGGTGTCATTTTAATAAACTAATAGATGGGGAATTTAGTGTACACAGTGAAAAAGCTTCCAGGTGATTATGTTCTTATCTCACATATATTCAGTTTAGATGAGCTTTTCAAACTTTTCCATATATATTAGCGAGAGTAACTGAAAGCACATTTATATAAAACCACTTGCATTTTTCCGGTATAATGGTCCTTTATTAAAAACATATTTACTTTCGACATACATCAGTTAAACATGGTATATTGCTTAATCAAATATGCACTTAAAGATAAACTAGCAGAGCATTTGTCTACAGAGTTACCAGAGTAAATATGTTATCTCCCTGTCCCTGTGACAGCACTTCCTCTACATTGTTTTAACAACCCAGTGGATTTTACAAAAATTGGATTTTACTGAAATCGTTCAGGAATCGATCCATTTTTCAATGTTGTAGTTCTCATAGTTCCCAACCGTCTTGGATCCAGCAAGACTGCCCCGATTTAAGGGGTCAGTCCAGCTTCTCCTCTTTAGGGGTCGGCGTCTCTGCTCTACATACACTTACTGTACATTGAATTAAATAAACCATTATTCTCTTTTTGAGTTCTGTTCTCTCTGGGATTCAAAGGCAATGACAAAAGCTGAGAGTCACAACACGAGAATTTTTCCAGTCCGAGTCATTGATAACTGGTAGCTAGATGGGAGGCCGCTAAACTCTTACCTTCAGGTGTCCCCGGTGCGGAATTTGATTTATCAGGACTGGCATGATATCATCTGTGCGACTATGACATTGTGTAAGGAGATGGAGATGCTGCGCACAACCCTTGAAGAATCTGTGCTGAAATAATGTATTTTTGTTGGTGTTTTGCACATCTACTGTATTGCATGTTTAGTAATCTACATTGTCATGTGATGAAGTTTTTTTCTGCCCAGCAACAGGTAGTTATTGGGAACAGAAAGGATTAATAGTTAGGATTGGCCCATAACGGGAGGAGCTACAAGGGGACACCGGACATGGCTTCCTGATAGAGAGTTAGATAGGGTCCAGTATCCAACAGCCCCAGACCTAAGGTGTGATACTTGGCAAATCTGCATGTTTATGGGTGTTCTGTGGCAAGAGGGAGACTTAAGACCCAGATAGTAAGATTCTGAGGAGAAGAAAGAAGCAGAAGGAAGTCAAATTGCAGACAGGTGGATTAAAAGAAGTGAAAGGAAGGAAAGATGACTAAGGTCTGAACCAGGAAGCCCATGAGGATAGTGTGGAGTTTTACCTGAGAGGTAGGTAACAGAAGGCAAAAATAAAGGGAAGCAAGAGGAAAAGAAAACATAAAGCATTGTAGCTACTAAGCGTCCATAGTAAAGAAAGCCAAGTAGTCGGCATATTGGGACACATCCTGTCCTATGCAGAAATGAAAGGACGTGTTGATACAGAATGAAGTCTATGACTTTTGTGGACTGGACTTTGGAAACGTTATTGAGGAGTCGAATCTTACTCTTTGGGCTCCTCATTAGTCAGCTTGGAACTGAGAGTAGCTGTGAGGGGTCGCAGGCGTTACACCTTGAAGTTTCAAAGATAGTTACTGGGCTATAGTAAGAACAGATAGTGGAGAAAAAAGGGGGGACAAAAAGCCATTAAGGAAGAAAAAGATAAAGAAACATAAAGCTTTACCTACTACTTTTTAAAAAAAAGGGGCTTAAAAATCTTTTAAAAAAAAAAGGTTTTTTTTTTTAAATTTTTTTTCCCCTTTTACTTTTTAAACTTTTTGGCACCCCTACCCCGGGCCCATGCAGTTTTAAGAGGGTACCCAAAAAAAAATTTAAACCCCCACCTAATTTCGTGGGTCGGGGGGGGGGAAAACGATTAAACATGGGCCCCCCCCGAGAAGTTACATTGGGCTAAAAAAGAAAAAATAAGCTACAAAAAAGGGGAAATTGTTCCCTTTCACCAAATAGTGTGGTTAACCGGCCCCTCTAGTCCCAACCCCCCGGCCGCTCTTTTTTAAACACGGCCTGATTCAAAAAGCTTTTGCCTACCGGTAAAAAAGAAAGTCCAAATTTTAAAACCCCCAAGGTGTGAAAAAAGTTTTTTTTCTCACACTTTTCACCCACCCCCGAAAAGGGGGTATAAGGCAAAGGGGGTGGGGGACCAAATTAAGAAACGGGGGGCCCCAAAAACATCCAGCGGTCCCCACGAGATGTAAACACGCGGGACCTAAAATTTTAAACTATGGCCTCCTTGAATCAAAAAGCTTACCGTTTTTTAATTTAGATGCTCATTTTTCACACTAGCTTTTTTAAAATTTTGTTGGGGGTTCTCAACAATTTTTCCCACTGGACAAGTGGGGTTTTTTGAAAAAGGTTTCCCAATTTCCCCTGCGGGGGTCCCAAAAAATAAATTACAGTTTTAAAAAAAAAATGGAAACTCATTAATAAAGGCTATGGTACTAAAAAAGAAAGCTTCTTTTCGGGCTAAAAAGGGCCCCCAGGCAAGCTATTAAAAGGGTGACCCCCAATCTAGCTGGGGGGGTTCCTTGCCTTTAAAAATGTGGGGGAATTTTTATGGTTTCAATTTTTTTCAGTCCTCACGGGGGAATTCCTTGGGGAATTTTTATAAAGCCCCCCCTTGGGGTACTGTTCCCAAAAGAGGGACTTTCTGGGCCCGGCCAATGGCAAAAGGGGGCTAGGCTTTTAAAGGGGAGGGGGAAACGAGGTTAAAAGGAAAAGGGGGCTGGCCTTTTGTTTTTTTTATTTTTTCCCCGGGCAATTAAAGCCCCTTTTCCTTCCCCTTTTTGGCCTATACTATAACTCTGTTTTGGAATTGGATGTTAAAAAATTTTTTGGGGGGACCCTATTTAGACGTTTATGGGGGGCCCCCCAGAATTCAGCCCCCCCTTTTTTTTGGGGGGTAAAAATAGTTTTTTCATTTAAAATTTAAGCGCCAATAATTTTTTTAAAAAGTTTGGCCCCTTTTTAAAAACTTTTTTTTCTTTTAAATGGCTTCTTAAAAAAAATTTTCCTTTAAATATAGGGGGGAAAATATGGGAAAAAATTTGAAAAAGGGCCTTGGTTCAAAAATGGGGCTTTTTTTAGGGTACCAAAAACTTTAACAAAAATAAAAATTTGGGGATGGGGCCCCTTTTAACGTTTTTGGCCAAAAAAACATTACCCATAAGGAATTCAAAAATTAAAAACCCCCCCCAAAGAAAAAAAGGTATTTTCCGGGGGTTTTTTTCCCTCCCCAATAAAAAAGGGTTCAAACATCCTATAATCTTTAGTTAAAAAATTTAAAAATTTTAAAAGGAAAAATTCGTGGGAGAAAAAATAAAACGGGGGCAAAGTTTATTAAAAAAACCCCGCAAAAGCGCAAAAAAAATTTAACCTCCGCTTTCATTTTGAACCAAAAAAAGGGGTTTTTTCCCCCCCCCAAACCGGGTTAAAATCAAAATGAAATAAGGGGATTTTTTTTAAAGTATTTTTCCCAAAAACAAATCGTGAGTTTTTGCCACTTAACCAAAAAAAATTAGAGCGTTAAAAAAAAATTAAAAAACCCATTCTTTCCCCAAAGGGAAAAAAAAAAGGCTTGGGGCGTTTCTGTTTTCCCGGGAAGGTAAAATTTAGGGAAAGGGGAGGGAAAGTTTTTGTAAAATTTTTAAACCCCTTTTATTTTTTTTGGCCACCCAACCCCCCGGATAAAATTGAAAAAATTAGGCTTTTCAACAATTTTCAAAAAATAAAAATCAAAAATAAATAAAGCGACCGTTTCCCCCAACCTGTAATTTACCCGGGAATCGGTTTTAAGGTGTCATTTTAATGTTGGGCCTTTTTTTTTCAAACAATCATTTTGAGAAGAGTTCTTCTTTTTACATGTAAAAAACCCCCCCCCGTAAATTTTTTTAAAAAAAAAGGGGGTTTACGGAAAACCCCCATACCAGGGGGTAGGAGTAAACCCATCTTTTATAAAAAATTAAAATTTTTTAAAGCCCCCTTTTCCCTTTTTGAATATTTACCCCGCCCCCATTTGTCCAATTTAAATCATGAAGGGAAAAATTAAGTTTAACGAAAAAAATTACCCGGGGTAGAAAAAAAAAGGATCAGGGGGAAAAAAAAAATAAAAGAATAAATTCAAAAAAAAATTCTTACAAAAATTAGAAAACCCCCACCTTTTCTAGTGGGTTTGTAAAAAAAAATGCTGGTTTTGCCAAAAGAGAACCTTTGGAAAATTTTAAAGAAGATAGAAAAAGGCATTAAAAATTTTAAATGTTGGGAAAATATTCTAATTAATACAAAACCATGACAAAGGAAAAGTGTATGCTCCCCCCTGCACTGACAGACTGGGTAAAAGGTTTAGAAAAAGGGGGCTGCCAAAATAAATCCCCATTTCTTTTATTTTGGAAAGAAAAGGGTTTAGGAAAAAAAGGGGCTGTAAGCTGTCCCCCCTGTTTTCAAACCTTTACTAAAATTGGGGTTCTGAGATAAAAAAGGGGGTGCTAATGGCCCCCAAATTATTTTTAAAAGGGTTTTTTAAAACTGGGGAAAAGGGGTGTTAATGGACCCCTAACTTAAAATAAGTTTTAATTCGGGGAAAAAAAAGGGCGCCAAGGTCACCCTGTTACTGTCAAATCTGAATTAGGGGTTTTGGGGAAAAAAGGGCTGTAAGGGCCCCATGCCTTTCCCCCTAATACGGGAATTAGGTGTTGGGGTTTAAAGAGGGGCCCCCCTTGTCCACCCGTCTATCGACTAATACTGGAATGAGGTGTGCTGAAAAAGAAAGGCTGCCACACTGCGTCCACAGCCTATCGATCTAATACTGGAGTTTTAAGGTGTCTAAGGAAAAAAAGAGGCTGTCACAGCTGTCCACCCTGCCCCATCTGTTAATATGGAGAGTAAGGTTGCTGGGGTAAAAAAGGGCTGCTCACCAGTGTCCACCCTGCTATCAATTATACGGGTATAGGGTATATGGGGAAAAAGCTTCCACCTGCCCCCCCTTCTATCTGTTTAAAAATTGAGGTAAGGGGCGGGGTAAAAGAGGCCACCTGCTACCCCACTACTCTGAAAAAACGGGAAAAGGGTTTTAAAAGGGTAAAAAAGGTCACACCCAAAATTAATGTATGTCTAAAATTTAGAGAGGTGTCCAGGTTAAGACGCAAAATTTATGGGGGTTTATTTTTTAAAAAGGGTCCCCCCCATGCTATTAAAAAAATTTAAATTGGGTTTTGCCCCCGTATTTTGGTCTAAAACGAATACCAGGGGTCTAAAAAGAAAAACGAATGTGAAAATTTAACGTCAATCGGGTGCCAATGGTATGGTAAAAAACTAAAACCCCGTTTTTGTTAGTCTAACGGGTCCCAAAAGGCTTTTAAAAAAGAGTTGTACATTTTTGGAAAAGGTCTAAACGGGGAAACCGGGTCTGGGTAATGAGCCTTTGTTTTAAAAAGTTCTAACAAGGGTTGCCTTTACAAAAATTGGCATCCCCTACCAGGCCCCCGAAGTTGGGGAAACAAAATTCGCCTAAAAAAAACCATTTTTTCCGAAAACACAAAAAAACCAAAAAAACAAAAATTATTCAGCTGGAAAAAAAAAATAATTTTTTTAAAATTTAAAACAATAAAAAAATACCCTTTTTTAATTTAAAGGGCTTGTGAAAAAAAACAAAAAAAATTTTACACTTTTACATGGGGTTAAATTCTTTCATGCGTTTAAACGTTTGAAAAAAAAAACAAAAGGGTTGAAAATTTGTATTTGGGTTTAATTAAAGGTGTTTTCTTTGAAAAAAAAACGACTTTTTGCAAATTTTCACCTTTTTAAAAAAGGTGAAATTTTGAAAAGCTTTTTTTAAAATTTTTAAATTACCCGGGTAAAAACCCCACAAAAAATGCCCGTTTTTAAAAGGTGGCAATGGTAAAATAAAACAACCACCCCGGTCCGTTTTCCCAAAGTCTTTTAACCCAAAATTTTTTTCCTTAAAACTTTTCCGTTTTCCCCCCTTCGGTTTTTCTCCGTTGCAAAATAAAAAAATTGGCCCAAAAGAAATTTTTTAAATCCAAAAGAAAAATATAAATCAAAAAAAAATTTAATTTTTAATATATATAAATATAAAATTAATTTAATATTATTTACATATATTTATTTTTCTTAATTTATCTTAACCCCAAATTTTAATTTTGCCGCTATAAATCCGAAGGAATAAGAAAAAAAGAAAACTTTTTCCATTAATTTCATGTTTATGGTTTTACTGTGGCAAGATTGAGACTATAAGTAGTGTAAATTTCAGAGGAGGGAAAAAGAGTGAAAGTCAAATTGCAAAACAGGTGGATAAAGAGTGAAAGGAAGGAATACTAAGACTGACCAGGAAGCCATGAGGATAGAGTGAGTTTTACCTAGGAGGTAATTTTTTTCCCCCCCGGCTACAAATCTCCACAGGAAGCAAGCAGGAAAAGAAAACATAAAGACATGTAGCACTAAGCGTCCTAGTAAGAAAGCCAAGTATCGGCATATTGGGACACATCCTGTCCATGCAAAATGAAAGACTTGTTCAATATTAATGAATCTTGCATTTGTGGACTGGACTATGAAACGTGTTATGAAGGAGTCGAATCATTACTCTTTGACTCAAAAAATCAGCTTGGAACTGAAGTATTGGGTCGCAGACTTACACCTTTGTTCAATTAATTACTGGGCTATAGTAAAAACAGATAGAAGAACAATAAAGAGGCAGCATAACGAATCCATGTGAAGGAAGTGTAAACTTTGCTTACCGGCTAAAGAAGTCCAGAAGCTTATACCAAACTACTGCGTACATTTTCTTACATACTTAATCTTAGTAAAAAATAAGTTTTTTTTTTAAACTGGTCTTCCTCACTAATCTCCATACATCTGGTCCTGGCCATCCTATACAGCGCACCATGCAGTCTACAGAGGCGTTTTGGGCCAAGTAATCACAAGTTCACACACCCAGCCATGATCCCCATTTCAGTAGCTTTGCCGGGTGTGAAAACGTGTCCTCCACTCGGCTTCCCCCGAGCCAGTTACAACTGGTAATTAAAGCTAAAAATTCATGCTGGGCTCAGAGTAGGAGATTCGTGGCTCCCATTCAGCAAAGTACGACTGACCTGGATGCTGAACCAGAGTCATGCTGTCCCTTTTATAATAAAGCATACAAAGTTCGATTTAAACACTATTGACCTGATTATCAACTTTACGCCAGTATTCTTGTTTAAATGCTTCGAAAGTCTCATAATTTTGGGCACAATAGTTGACTGAAGCTAATAACATTAATAGGTTTTTGGTTCTACCAATTTTCAAGCTCCGTCAAGAGTGGGTAGCCCCCGGGGACAAAGGGTGGCGAAATTCTGACAAGCGGGGTGTCAAAAATTAATAGCAGTGCCCACTGAGTGTAAGCCTTGTCTGTCCTGGTGTCATGAAGAAGGGAATGCCCTCCTTGTTATGCAGAACTCCTACTTATCTGATATGATTGAATATTCATGCATAGCCCATCATTTCATTTGACTAACAATTCTTTAAAGTCATTTGTTTGTGGTTCATTCTGAAATTATTGACTCATAGACTAACGTATAGTGATTTTGCAATAGGAATTCAATTACCCTGCATTACATCACAGGGAAAAATGAGGAATTCATGATATGAATTAAAAAATCAATAAGAACCATGTAATGAAGGTTCATCGGATATACAAAAAGAAGATCTTATTGAATGTCGTTACTGCCAATGGCGCGCCAGTGACTGCAAATGGGCTCAAGGGTGGGACACCGGATTCTGTCCGATGTGTGTTGTGCCGTGTGCCTTTAATAATGTGAGGCCGCCATCATCTCGGGTACCGGCTCCTTCAACCTCCATCGTCTGCTGCCCGGGTTGAACGCTCTGCAGGATTTGCATAAGGACGCCACACTCCTGGCTGACGTAGCTTTCCAGACAGAGGAGCATTGTAATGTGGCCCGCCGAAGTAAGTTGCACATAGTGCTCCCGGCTGTTGAAAGTGAGTCCGTGAGAACATGCGTGTGGTTTGCAGGACGGTGATGGACCAGTGGTGAATTGGTTTTTTATTTATAGTGTCCTTTAACGGCAAATTTCAAGAAAATTTCTTTCTTGGACAATGTTTGGCCTATAATAACATGCATGTTGGAATTAAGAGCACCATGTTTATTCATTTTTCATTTAATTTGGGGGAAGCCCTATTTAGAATTTTGCTATGGGGCGATGAATTCTAGTTAAGCCCTTCTTTTAGTAGAAGGTTACAAATAGCAATTTTCTATACTTACAGCAGATTTTCCTAGACAATACCGCTTTTATATTACAGTAAATTTGCAGTTTAAAACATTTTATTAACTCCTAAAACTGGACATTCAATTAAATTACAATCCTTCCTTAAAAGGTCAGGTCATAAGTGGTGAATTATCAGTAATATGTAAAAGACTACTAACTATGGTAATAAAATAATGTGCTTTTTATTCACTGGATCATGTATAATTATGAGGACTGAAGAAACTGAAAATGTAAGAGTAAACGAGTTCGATTGTGAAACGTATGAGACCAAATAAAAAATTGCACCGTAGAGGGATATTTTGACGAAAAACCTTGCAAAACCGCCAGCCACCACAAAAAAGGTCACCATTCGGCAATTCCCTTATCTGACACAATCAAGAAGGCCGTCGTCTACTTCCTGAACTTTATTGAATTTATATCTTAGGCACAAGTATAGCGCTCGGACATGAATTAAGATGAGGGTTCACTTCACATTGAACAATAGCCACCTTAGCTTATTATAAATATTTCAAAACAGATTTATACCATGCCCATTTAAAGTGTTTAAACTCACGGAAAGAAAAGTCTTGTTTTTCCGAATGCCTCCGGAGAATAAAAGGAAAGTACATACCTAAGTGAAATAGAGGAGGCAGGTTCTAAGTGTCAATTTTTCCGAAACAAAGGTCTTTGTGTTTTGAGCATTTCATTCCCTTAGATCCAAACGCAAATAGGTAGCGTGAAGAAGAAAAGCCCTGGAACCATTCTTTACTCAAGGATTCCCAATCAACAAGGTGACTTGGAAGCAGAATCTGGTTTCCTCGGAGCTGTCGAAATTGAGGCTTGCAAACGATGGCAAGATGTTTGTCTAATTATTAGTTGATGCATGTTTATTTTTCTTGTAGACACCCAACTCCGCGGGTAATATTGTAGTATAGGCTTAGCGTACATTTTACATTGGTACGAATGATTACGTGATCAATGCTCAAACCAAAGAAATGGACGAATGCCATACCATGTAATTATGCCTGGAATCATGCTTTAAGTGAATGTCATTGTAGGTACAATGTTTGCGCTATCATTCAAAATCATTTTTAGCAGACAGAGCTCATCTCTGTTAGTAGCTACTAACGTCCCGTCGAACTGTTAAAAAATAATGGGGTTGTGACGGATTTAACATTCATCCACTGTGGGTGGGAGCTGACCGATACAATATTAAGAAAATATTAAGTATAATTACCCCTCCTGACGCATTCTCGTGGTGTTGACAGGTAGTTAGTCAGTCCTCAGCCCACTATGGTGTCCACATTTATGCTATGTATAGGCAGTGACTTGGAAGTCGTCAACAGCAAAACAAGCCTGAAAGGATACAGTAGATAAAAAGGATTCTAGTGGAAAAGAAATTAGTGAATAAAATTGTCATTAGAATAAATTCATAAATACCTTAATTAGCAAAATCCCACATTTGACTAGTGGGGAAATCATTGTAGAATTAAAGTCGGTTTTGTCACAGACAGAAACTTGGAAGAATCGTTGTTGAAGAGAGCCTATGGCATGTGCGTAGTAAGCTCCACACCTCCTTCAGTGTAGGAAGAGATATTCTGATCTAATACGGAGAACCGGTGTACTAAGGTAAGAAGAAGCGCTCCCCTGCGTCCACCATGTCTACCTGATCTATACTGGAGATACCAGGTGCTGAGATAAGCGAGCAGACCACAATATAAACCATGTCATTTGATCTAAATTGGCATAGGCTAGGGGATCGCGTGAGTAAAGAGGCTGCTCACCTGCTGTCCTCCTGTAAATCATGACTAATACGAGAGTAAGCTGTGCGAGATAGTTGGCAGCCACACTGAGTTCACCCTGTCTATGATCTAATACTGGAGATTAGTGTGCTAGGTAAGAAGAGGCTGCTCACACATGCGTCCACACGGTATATCTGAACTAAAACTGGGATGTAGGTGTGCGAGATAAGAAAGGCTGGTCACACTGCTGTTTCACCCTGTCTACTGATCAATACTGGAGATGTAAGGTTTGCTGGGTAATAGAGGCTGCTCCACTGACTGTCCACAATGTCATATCGATCTAATACTGGGATTAAAGTGGCGTGAGGTAAAGAAGGAGGGTCCCACTGCTGTAACCCCATGTCGTACGGGACCTAATTACGGCTGTAAGGAGCAAACGTGGCCTGCACGATAAACCAAGCAGCTGCTTCAACTTGTGATAACAAATGGATCCCCATAGTACATGCTGAGTCCAATTTTGTTAACAGCCAGAAGAAAAACCTGGGCACTCAGGTAAAGAAGAGCTCTGACTCTGCCCTAAACCGGCCACTCGATCTAATACTGGAGGTAAAAAAAGTGGGATCCCGAAAAAAAGAGGGCTGCTCACATTTTTGTACCACAGTATCAGTCTACTACTGGAAGAATCGGTGTACAAGGTTAGCAACAAACAGCCTGCTACACATTGCTGTCCCCATTGTTCTATATGATCTAAAACTTGAGATTAACGGTGTCCTGACGTATGAAGATGGCCTGGCACACACTGTATACCACCATCACGACATACTGTAATACAAGTACTAGCATGTCCAAGTTAATAAGTTGCAAGTGTAAAAGAGCTGCTCACACTGCTATCCACATGAATAAATCGATCTAATATGGAATGTAAGTATGCTGGGTAAGAAGAGGTCTGCTCACACGCATCACAACCCATGACCAGTCTGCATCAAAAACTGAAAGCTAAGTTGCTCAGTAAACATAAGAGGCTGACTCATTGCTACCAGCCATCTTAATCTGGTCCAATACTGGACTACCGGAGTGCTGAGGTAAAATAAGGCTTCGCTTCCACATAGCTTGTTGACACCCTGTAATTGGCGTAACACAGGGAACCAGGGTGCTCAAGGTAAGAGGCTGCTCACACTGCTGTCCACATGTCCATCTGATCAAATACGAGATGTCAAGTGTACCGGGTAAGAAAGGCCTAACAACTATCTGATCATCTTGTCTATCTTGTCTAATACTGAGATACCAGGGCTCTTAAGATAAACAGATCGCTCACACTATTGCTTGCCTTGTCTATTTGGTCTAAACGGGAGGTACCAGGGGTCTGGGATAATAACGGGGACGGGCAGAGGCGAAGTGGACCCCTTGTCAAGAATATAAGAATCCTGTGTGAGTCCGAGTCATATAATGGCTGCTTGGTGCTTTGGAGGTGAAAGTGTGATCCATTACCTCTTGGCCACTGTGGAATGGCACGGTTGCAGAATGGTGTGCCGCCCCTGAGCTTCCTTGCTGTAACTACATCAGTAGACAATATGACCTGATGTTAGCCTTAACTAAAATAATGTTGAAAAAGTAAATGTGTTAAAATAATCTTGTTTTTAATTTCTTTACATATCTCCAGTAGACTAGTTAATGGATGTAAAAGCATTTGGTGTATCAGTTACGCTCTGCAATGTGGGCTGCAATGTGAGCCTTCACGTAACGGGTTCATCAATCTCCACTGACAGACTAACATAAATTATAGCTCCTACAATTACTATCCTTTTAGACGGAGACCAAAGCTTCCTTATGAGGTCGATGCGTTGTCATCTCTTTTCCATTTCTGTAAAACCAAGTTTAAATATAAAGATTATATGCATAGAATCCATATTTGCATAAGTCATGTGTTTTTGCAAAAGTTTGTGTCGGTTTGCTAGGTTAATGTTCACTCCATTTCGTAACAGTGTATTACCTAAGACAATGTTACACATTCACTTTGTTTAGTTAACTGAAGAAAGGATGATGACTACATTGTTCCATCAGAATTTTTATGTAAACTAGAACAAATGGAGAACTTGCCTATGAGAAATTGTGTCTACTTTTAAACTCGAGAAATTTGTCAAGGACTGCCAATTCCTTAAGTATAAAGAAACTTGTCATGTCCTCAAATGCTAATTTACCTGCAAATATGGATAATCTGCTGTTAATAGAGTTCCAAACGGAACGCCCGACTAGGAGGAAATGTCCCCACCCTATATGGATGGAATACAGATCTTCCAGAGGATAAAAGTAATTTGCCCTCCCAGTAAGCCACTCTTTCAGATTGTGGCCACACAGATTTATAACGCAATTAATCATCAAATAACCCCACACTTAGCATGTTAGTAGAAATTGGGGACATGACAGATTCACATAAATTCCGATCATAGCGTGACATGCCAGTCAACGGGCTACAATTCACATGATAGCCGCAAGGCGGCCACAGATAGATAAACATACATAAACATCTTACAATAGACTATCACAAAATAATTTTATTTGCAACTCAAGTAATCTATCGCTATAGAATGATGAGGATTGATCTGCGAGGATCAAGTTTGAGTTTAATTTCTTGAAATTAGTGGTTTCACATAAAATTTACACTTTGAGATTCAATTTCAGTTTGCAAAAAAACAAAAACAAACTCGCCCAAACATTTCCCACAATGTTGACTCCATCAGAGAGCAGGCTAATGTCTTTTTCGTGAACACGTGGCTCTCGCCATAATGCTCTGAATCATGACATCTACAGAATTACATACCTTGTTTGTACAGAGTGGTCAGTACCTGGGCAAATCAAAGAACAGTGATCCCAGCAGAGCAAAGTTTCCATGACAAAGTCGTTTTCCATCTCCAGTCCCTGGGTCTCTCTCCTGTAGAGTGTAAGCTCTTATGGTCAGTGGGGTCCTCTCTCTCTCCGTAGAGTGTAAGCTCTTATGGTCAGTGGGGTCCTCTCTCTCTCCTGTAGAGTGTAAGCTCTTAGGTCAGTGGGTCCTCTCTCTCTCCTGTAGAGTGTAAGCTCTTATGGTCAGTGGGGTCCTTCTCTCTCCTGTAGAGTGTAAGCTCTTATGATCAGTGGGGTTCCTCTCTCTCTCCTGTAGAGTGTAAGCTCTTATAGTCAGTGGGGTCATCTCTCTCTCCGTAGAGTGTAAAGCTCTTATGGTCAGTGAGGTCCTCTCTCTCTTCAGTAGAGTGTAAGCTCTTATGGTCAGTGAGGCCCTCCTCTCTCCTGTAGAGTGAAGCCTTATGATCAGTGGGGTCCTCTCTCTCTCCTGTAGAGTGTAAGCTCTTATGATCAGTGGGGTCCCTCCCTCATCCTGTAGAGTGTAAGCTCTTATGATCAGTGGGGTCCTCTCTCTCTCCTGTAGAGTGTAAGCTCTTATGGTCAGTGGGTCCTCTCTCTCTCCTGTAGAGTGTAAGCTCTTATGATCAATGGGGTCCACTCTCTCTCCTGTAGGGTGTAAGCTCTTAGGGTAAATGGGTCCACTCTCCCCTGTAGAGTGAAAAACTCTTAGGGTCAGTGGGCCTCTCACATCCTGTAGATTGAAAACTCTTAGGGTCAGGGGGGTCCTCTCCCCACCTGTAAGTGTAAGCTTTTAAAGGTCAGTGGGTCCTCTCTCTCTCCCTGAGAAGTGAAAGCCTAATGTCAGGGGGGGTCCCTCTCTCTCCGGGAAGGTGAAAGCTCTTATGGTAAATGGGGTCCTCTCTCTCCTTTGGGTGAAAGGGCTCTTATGGTCAGTGGGTCCCCTCTCTCCCTGTAGAGTGAAGCTTTTAAAGGCAGGGGCCTCTTTTCTCCTGTAGAGTGTAAGCTCTTATGGACAGTGGGGTCCTCTCCCCTCTCCTGTAGGTGTAAGCCCCTAATATTTCGGGTGGTTTCCCCCCACCCCTGTAGAGTGTAACCCTTTTAAAGGGGTAAAGTGGGGTCCTCTCTCCCTTCTCCCCTGTAAAGTGTAAGCCAAGAACAGTGGGGAAAACTCTCTCTCCTGTAGAGGTAAGCTCTTATGTCAGTTGGGGTTTTTTCTCCTTTTCCCGTCCTGTAGAGTGTAAGCTCTTAGGGTCAGGGGGGTCCTCTCTCTCTTCCTGTAGATTGTAAGCTTTTAAAGGGTTCATGGGTCCTCTCTCTCTTTTCCTGTAGGGTGTAAGCTTTTTGGGTCAGTGGGGTCCTCTCCCTCTCCTGTAGAGTTTTAAGCTCTTATGGGAAAGGGGGTCCTCTCTCTCTCCTGAAAGAGTGTAAGCTCTTATGGTCAGTGGGTCCTCTCTCTCTTTCTGTAGGGTGTCGCTCTTATGGTCGTGGGGTCCCCTCTCTCCCCTGTAGAGTGTAACTCTTATGGTCAGTGGGGTCCTCTCCCTCTTCTGTAGGGTGTAAGCTCTTATGGTCAGTGGGTCCACTCTCCTCCTGTGAGTTAAGCTCTTATGAATCAGTGGTTTCCATATTCACCTTGAGATGTAAGCTCTTATAACAGTGGGTCCATTTCCTCCCTAGAGAGTGTAAGCTCTTTTGGTCAGTGGGGTTCCTTCTCTCTTCTCCTGTAAGTGTAAGCTCTTAAGTCATGGGGTCCTCTCTCTCGTCCAGTAGTGTAAGCTCTTATGGTCAGCGTGATTCCTCTAACTCTCCTGTAAGTTAAGCTCTTATGGTCACGGGGTCCTCTCTCTCTCCTGTAGAGTGTAAGCTCTTATGGTCAGTGGGGTCCTCCTCTCTCTCCTGTAGAGTGTAAGCTCTTATGTCATTGAGGTCCTCTCTCTCTCCTGTAAGTGTAAGCTCATTATGGTCAGTGGGGTCCTCTCTCTCTCCTGTAGAGTGTAAGCTCTTATGGTCATGGGGTCCTCTCTCTCCGTAGAGTGTAAGCTCTTATGGTCAGTGGGGTCCTCTCTCTCTCCTGTAGAGTGTAAGCTCTTATGTCAGTGGGGTCCTCTCTCTCTCCTGTAGAGTGTAAGCTCTTATGGTCAGTGGGGTCCCTCTCTCTTCTCTGTAGAGTGTAAGCTCTTATGGTCAGTGGGTCCTCTCTCTCTCCTGTAGAGTGTAAGCTCTTATGTCAGTGGGGTCCTCTCTCTCTCCTGTAGAGTGTAAGCTCTTATAGTCAGTGGGTCCTCTCTCTCTCCTGTAGAGTGTAAGCTCTTATGATCAGTGGGGTCCTCTCTCTCTCCTGTAGAGTGTAAGCTCTTATGATCAGTGGGGTCCTCTCATCTCCTGTAGAGTGTAAGCTCTTATGTCAGTGGGGTCCTTCTCTCTCTCCTGTAGAGTGTAAGCTCTTATGTCAGTGGGGTCCTCTCTCCTCCTGTAGAGGTAAGCTCTTATGGTCAGTGGGGTCCTCTCTCTCTCCTGTAGAGTGTAAGCTCTTATGGTCAGTGGGGTCCTCTCTCTCTTCCTGTAGAGTGTAAGCTCTTATGGTCAGTGGGTCCTCTCCTCTCCTGTAGAGTGTAAGCTCTTATGGTCAGTGGGGTCCCTCTCTCTCCTGTAGAGTGTAAGCTCTTATGTTCAGTGGGTCCTCTCTCTCTCCCTGTAGAGTGTAAGCTCTTATGGTCAGTGGGGTCCTCTCTCTCCCTGTAAGTGTAAGCTCTTATGGTTCAGTGGGGTCCTCTCTCTCTCTCCTGTAGAGTGTTAGCTCTTATGGTCAGTGGGTCCTCTCTCTCTCTCCCTGTAAAGTGTAAGCTCTTATGATCAGTGGGGTAATCTCTCACTCCTGTAGAGTGTAAACTCTTAGGGTCAGTGGGGCCCTCTCCTCTCCCCTGTAAGTGTAAGTCTCTTATGATCAGGGGGTTAATCTCTCTCTCCTGTAGATTGAAAGCTTTTAAATGTTCAGTGGGTTCTCTCTCTCTCCGTAGATTGTAAGCTCTTATGGTGCAGGGGTCCTCTCACTCTCCTGTAGAGTGTAAGCTCTTATGGTCAGTGGGGTCTCTTCCTCTTTTCTGTAGGTGTAAGCTCTTATGGTCAGTGGGTCCTCTCTCTCTCCTGTAGAGTGTAAGCTCTTATGGTCAGTGGGGTCCTCTCTCTCTCCTGTAGAGTGTAAGCTCTTATGGTCAGTGGGTCCTCTCTCTCTTTTCTGTAGGGTGTAAGCTCTTATGTCAGTGGGGTCCTCTCCTCTCTCCTGTAGATGTAAGCTCTTATGCCAGTGTGTGACCTCTCTCTCTCACTTCTGTAGGTAGTAAGCTCTTAAGGTCATTGAGTGTCCTCTCTCCTCCTGTAGAGTGTAAGCTCTTATGGTCAGTGGGGTCTTCTCTCTCGCTGTAGAGTGTAAGCTCTTAATGATCATGGGTCCTCTCTCTCCTGTAGGTGTAAGCTCTTATGGTCAGTGGGGTCCTTCCTCTCTCCTGTAGAGTGTAAAAAAAGCTTCTTATGGTCAGTGGGGTCTTCTCTCTCTCCTGTAGAGTGTAAGCTCATATGACAGTGGGGTCCTCTCTCTCCTCCTGTAGAGTGTAAGCTCTTATGTCAGTGGGGTCCTCCTCTCTCCTGTAGAGTGTAAGCTCTTATGTGTCATGGGGTTCCTCTCTCTCTCTTCTGTAGGGTGTAAGCTCTATGGTCAGTGAGGTTCCTCTCTCTCTCCTGTAGAGTGTAAGCTCTTATGATCATGGGGTCCTCTCTCTCTCCTGTAAAAGTGTAAAGCTCTTATGTCAGTGGGGTCTCTCTCTCTCCTGTAGAGTGTAAGCTCTTATGATCAGGGGGGTCATCTCTCTCTCTCTACTGTACAGTGTAAGGTCTTATGGTCAGTGAGGTCCTCTCTCTCTCTCCTGTAGAGTGTAAGCTCTTATGATCAATGGGGTCCTCTCTCTCCTCCTGTAGAGTGTAAGCTCTTATGGTCAGTGGGGTCCTCTCTCTCTCCTGTAGAGTGTAAGCTCTTATGGTCAGCGGGGTCCCTCTCTCTTTTCTGTAGAGTGTAAGCTCTTATGGTCAGTGGGTCCTCTCCTCTCTCTCTGTAGAGTGTAAGCTCTTAGGGTCAGTGGGTCCTCTCTCCTGTAGAGTGTAAGCCTTATGTTCATGGGGTCCTCTCTCTCCCTCCTGTAGAGTGTAAGCTCTATGGTCAGTGGGGTTCCTCTCTCTCTCCTGTAGAGTGTAAGCTCTTATGGTCAGTGGGGTCCTCTCTCTCTCCTGTAGAGTGTAAGCTCTTATGGTCAGTGGGGTCCTTCCTCTCTCCTGTAGAGTGTAAGCTCTTATGGTCAGTGGGGTCCCTCTCTCCTCTCTGTAGAGTGTAGCTCTTAGGGTCAGTGGGGTCCTCTCCTCTCCTGTAGAGTGTAAGCTCTTATGGTCAGTGGGTCCTCTCTCTCCTCTTTCGGTAGAGGGGGTAAGCTTTTAATGGTCAGGGGGGTTTCCTCTCTCTCTCCTGTAGAGTAACCCTCTTATGGTCAGTGGGGCCTTTCCTCCTGTAGATTTGAAAGCATTTAAATGGTCAGTGGGTCCTCTCTCTCTCTTCTGTAGGGGTAAGCTTTTAAATGGTCAGTGGGCCTTTCCTCCTGTGAGTTGTAACTCTTTATTAAATGGGGTCCTCTCTCTCCTATGAGGTTAAGCTCTTATGGTCAGTGGGGCCTCTCTCTTTTTCCTGTAGAGTGTAAGCCTTAATCAATTGGGCCCCTCTCCCCTCTCGTAGAGTGTAAGCTTTTAAAGGGGCAGTGGGGTCCTCTCCCCTTTTTTGTAGAGGTAAGTTTCTTATGGTCAGTGGGGTCCTCTCCCCTTTTCCTGTAAAGTGTAAGCTCTTATGGTCAGTGGTCCTCTTTTCCCGTAGAGGGGAAAAGGGCTCTTAGGGTCAGTGGGTCCCTCTCTCCTCCTTTAGAGTGTAGGATTTAAGGGTCAGTGGGGCCTTTCTCCTGTAGAGTGTAAGCTCTTATGGTCAGTGGGGTTCTCTCTCTCTTCGTAGGTGTAAGCCCCTTATGGTCAGGGGGGTCCTCTCTCTTTTCCTGTAGAGGTAAGCTCTTAGGGGTCATGGGGTTCCTCTCTCTTTCTGTAAGTGTAAGCTCTTATGGTCAGTGGGGCCCTTTCCTCCCCTTTTTGTAGAGTGTAAGCTTTTAATGTTCAGTGGGGTCCCTCTCCCCACTCCTGTAGAGTGTAAGCCCTTATGGTCAGGGGGGTCCTCTCTCCCTGTAGAGAGTGTAAGCTCTTATGGTCATGGGCTTCGCTCTTTACCTTTTTCTCCAATAATAACATAGTAACAGAGTGAGGCTAAAACTTTGATATTGTGAACTCATATTTCCTTTTCTGTTGTAATAGCTCGATTTTAAAGAAAACAAACAATTTTTTTCCCGGGTTTACGAATGAGACCTACCCATATAGTCACTGACAGGTCTGAGCCTCCGTGTAATCAATTGTGTTACTTCCCCCTAATAAATTTAGTAATCAGTGCCTAAGTTATGGAAAAATGGTTATAAATTTTCCCCCTACATAATTATGCACAGCTGGAAATGCAAAAACAATTAGGTCCTTTGTTTTGTCTTTCTGCTTTTATTACTGTAGGGAATGCACTGTATAGAGGCTAAAAGAAATAAACCCATATTCTGGCACATGCTGTAAGAAAAGCAGACTGTACTGCTTTAGATATGATTAATTGTCCACTTCTTTCCATTTATACATCCCCAGATATTTGTTGTGGCTGAGGGCACTGGCTGTATTCTGGGTTTTCTCAGATGGGTGTGATTCTCAGATGTCAAACTTCCATGTTTAATAATGATCCTAAAAATTTATGTTATCATTTTACAGCAGGGAAATCTAGTTTCAAATGAACCCTATCGGGAGAAATTAACCTCTTTTTTAAAAATCAATTTTTTTGAGATACATAGTATTTTTTAAAAAAATTTTGGCAATGTAATTTTACATATCACACCAGCTTATTAAAAAAAAAAACTAATTTTGCAAATGTTACTGAGGCCACTGGGGATTTTTTAAAATTCCTACTTCCTGCGCTTTTGAGAATAGTTTGGGAGCAGAGGCAGGATTACCACAAAACACAGTTTTACTCCCCAGGAAACTACCAAACACAATAGGTGGTGTCACATCCCGACCCCTGCCCCCCCCCCTTTCACATTGTCATTTGCAAGGCTCATTAAAATTTTTTCAGTAACAAATATAGATTCAGAATCTATTCAATGTGGCTATGTACAAGTTTTGTTTCCTGAACCCAAAAGGGTGTTAAAGCCTAAAAAATTGTCAGTGGCCAGTGTAAAATTCCAAGATTGCTATATTTTTTTTACATTTTAAAAATAGATTAAAGAATTTTTAGACAAAAATCTAATAAAATATATTAAAAAATGGGGAATTTATTTTTAAAAATACATTTAATGTAAAAAGCTGAATTAAAAAAAATAGGTTTATTTTTGGATGATGGGTCTTTAAAAATGAACCTAACAACCCCACTTTAAAATGTGTGATTTTAAAAAATAAAATTGTGCTGTTCCTCTGTTAAGCCTCTGGAAATGTATACGTCAGGCTAAAGCTACACGTTTTACTTATAACAGAAACAACTCTGCAACTTTTCAGTGAATTGCTGAGCTGACTATTTTGTAAACATGATTTTGCTGTAAATAAAGGAAACTAAGTTCAGACAAGTCCATTTTGCACACGGGCCCTTTCATTAAGTTATAGGGCGAGTATGTCGCGTGCAACCAGCGACTAAAAAACCAACACAAAATGGAATCATTTGAGACCATTTCCCTTCTGAAAAAATTTTTCACAACGCGCCATTCGCAAACTTTTTCCCAAAATGTTTTGTGAAATGAATTACTGATAAGGAAAAATAAAACCATTTTTGGGAAAATTTTTGCATACATTTTCCAGGGGGAACAATAGACACAATGGTGAGACAAAAGCTCCAGTACTGGGGAAGTTCAAAAGAAATGAAAGGAAAAAATGTCAGAAAACGTAAGTTTTTTTTTCTCCTTTTGGCCTCTTCATTTCAGCAGGGGAGAAAAAAGAAAGGGGATGGTGGGTCGACTCAGGAACTAAGCTTTTTTTTCCCCATTTAGAAGGAGCCAGCTGTCCCCATACAAAATTTTATCAGTTTGTTTTAAATTTAACCTAGCAATTTACTCCTTTAAAGGGAATCTGTCAGCAAGTTTTTGCCTACCCATCGAAGCAACACAATGTAGGGGAAAGAGAAGCTGAATCCAATGTGACCCCTAAGTTATTGAGTGCAGCCCTTCTGATAAATCAGAGCATTTAGATTAAATGAAGCAAGCTGAGAAAGCACCCCCGCCCACACGCACTTCATGTACACACCCCTTTAAACAGTGAGCTGCTAACAAATTTTTTGTGGTAATCCCACATTAGTAAAGGACAGCACCATTTGACAATTGAAAATCCCTAAATTTTCTTTTTTTCAGCCTCTATCTCCGCGCCCTTCAGATACATAAAAAAAACCGGCTGACAGATTCCCTTTAAATGCACCAATAAATGGTGACATCAAGGATTTTCAAGGGTGTATAAAAATCCTCTGTCATCGGGGGCTTTGAACCCCCAAAAAAAAAAAACTGGGGGTCCCCGATGTTTGTAACAAAACCAAGAGGTATACTTGACAATTGTTCTGCCATTTTGTAAACATTTTAAAGGGGACCGCCCCTTAAAAAAAAATATGAAAATTTTTAAACTGATGTAGATCACCATGTTTCTTAATTGAGGCTTTTTTGTCCCTACCCTCTCAGTTCCTGAGATTTTCCCCTGTTTTTCCCAGTTTTTTAAATCTAATCTTTTACCCAAACAGGGCGTCTCCTTAAAATGAACCCGTAAGAACACCACACTTGCCTAAAAGAAAAATTTACAACAGGCAAGAGGTAAAATCTCAGGAAGGGAGAGGCACAGAAGGAAAATAAAAAGGACGTCGGATTCCCAGAGAACAGCGTTATGAAAGCCAGGTAAAGAAATTAGAAATTTTATGGTAAGGACAGGGGCTCTAAGCACTTTGGTTCAGCTTGAGAACTATGTCTCACCAAAAACAGCTCTCCCTTTTAATCCGTCGTCCCTTGCCCAATCTGTAATTAAACTTGATAGACTAGACCGAAAAAGAAAAATAAGAAACAGGCACTTTTAAACATTTACAATTTTCCCAAAAGGTCATTATGGCCGGCTAAATTTAAAAGAAGCGAATATTTTGGAAAAAAATGGGGAAAGATCCCCTTTGCGCGTCTCTAAGGAGACTCGTCTGACTCCTTAACCCTGTGTTTTTCAGAGGAACCTAATTATGGTTACGCGGGTTTCCCTATTGACATAATGGCCTTCTGAGTACGCCCTTCTGTTTCCCTTTACAGTCTTACATATACTTTGTGCAGGTGGAAACTGGAAGAAGGCCAAGTGGAATGTTTTCGTTTTCTCTTTGACACTTTCTGAAGTAAAATTTTAGCGGGCCCATACTACTGTTAATTTAATTTTCAATAGATATTGATTTACCAAAAAATTTTACCCCTTGACGAAGGCCCAAATTTTCCCCTTTTTTTTGGCGTTTCCGTTTTTTCCAACCCTTCTTCTCAGAGCGATAAATTTTTTTTTTTTTTCCCTGCCCCTTAGCCATTGAGGGGGCTTTTTTTTTTTTTTTTTTTTTGTACTTTGATGACACCATTCATTTTTGCACATAGTGAAACCGGAAATCGGAAAAAAAAAAAAATCCAAGTGAGTGAAAATTTTGAAAAAATTCATGTTACATTGTTTTTGGGGAATGATTTAACAGTGTTTCATTGTGTAAAATGACCGTGTAAATATGATTCTCCTCATCAATACGATTACGGCGATTCCCCCAAAATGTCCCGGTTTTTATTATTTTTTTTGGTGAAAAAAACAAAGTTTGCAAAAAAAAAAGTTTTTTTTGGGTTTGTTCGCCCCTTCCGTACCCTAACATTTTTATTTTTTTAGCGGTTTGGGCAAATTTTTTTAAAGGAGCGAAACAACTTTTTTATAGTTTTCTTTTAGGGATGGATGTAGTGTTTGTCCCTGCTACAAGGGCCTTGTGAAATGCTGCGATCAAAAAAAACCAATTTTGCTTTTTTTATTTTTTTTTATTAAACCCATCGGTTAATTGTTTTATATTTGTGTTAAGTACTCAGGTTCCGCTAATGACCTCAAGTCTAGTTTTCAAAATTAAAACAATTCTAACAGAATGGAAAAACTCTCTTAAAACATAACTTTTATACTTTTGATAAAACAGAAATACTTCCCGAAATTAAAGCACCCAAACAAAATTTTGGGTTTTTCATGTACTACCTACATCAACCAAACCCAAAGAACCCCAACGCCTTGAAATACATGGTTTAAGACAAAGTTAAAAGAAGGTGTCAAAGTGCGTGAAAAGTGAAAAACTCACCAACTGAGCCCTTGGAACAACTAGTTCTGTAAGGTTCCATGGGCAGCCGGTTCAATTGTCACCTCTTCTACCCTGCTGTGCCCATGTGTGTGCTCCCCCTCACAATAGCAGTACCAAAATAGGCTCTGAAATAACCCCCCGAAAAAAACCCTCCTAGTGTCGCTGCATATAGCAAAAATCCACGGTCTCCTTCGAAACCTGACCCCCCCCCGACATAAGGGGACAAACGATACCCCAGTGAAAGACACGTAAACGGGGGATCACGTCAAGGGCACAAACAAGGGCGAGATTAAGACGCTACAATGACCGCGCTGTAAAAAGCTGCCCCCCTTAATATCAGAGCTAATTATTTCTGAAAGTTAAGTACTCTTCATTTGCCAAAGACTGTTTTTGGAAGTGGCACCACACCTGATCTTCAATTGTTTAACGGATCTTGGCTTTCATTGCCCATAAAACCCAAACATTTTAAACTTATATTAATGCCTACTTTCAAGGGACATTTTCAGGTTATGCCCCTCATTGAATTGTGTTAACTTTTTTTATTTTTGGTTACAAATTTCCGGGGTGCAACTTCCTTCAATCACAAAAAACCAAAAAAAATTTTAAAAAAAATAAGAAAAAAAGTTTTGCACGTACTTTACCTACCCATCTGGTCCTCCATGGGGGTTGGGACAAGGCCTTTCCTCTTGGATACACCTAACTTTTTTCTCAAACCTAAATGTTCAACATATGGAAAGAGACACAAAACTTAAAGGGAACCTTTTATTTCATACAACAATTTTAATTTGACTATGGAAAATCCAGTCCTACAATCCAACCTCTTCACTTATTTGGGTTTCTTGGCTCACTTCGGGCCAGTCACTAGCACCCCTTACATAAAAATAGATGACGAAGGGCTCGATAAGTGTTCTCCAAATTTCTTGGTCTAACCAGAGTCTTCGGTGCTCAAAAAAGATATTGATCCCCGGGGCTGCACGTTTTCAACTGCGGAAAACACTACAGGTTTGGCTGTTTTTGGGCAATCCCTGCTGTGTGTGGCTGTCAAAGGGCTGTGTTTCCACACTCAGGAAACACACGTTTTTGGACGGGGGGGAAAGTCCGTCCGCCCAAATCCCCCGCCCCTTTTGAAAAAACGCGCTCATTCGGAAATGTGTTCGTGGAACACACCCGGGAACACATGCGGAAAGACCGCAGGGCTCATGCCCAGTGTTTTTTCCCTTGCTCGCCGCAGGGGTCGCTGCAAGGGAATAGACATGCTGCGGTCAAAAAGGGACCCCGCATGCCGGGAAAATGCGGGTCAGTTGGTTTTTTTAACCCATATTTGGAGATGGGATTTCTGAAATCCCCTCCACAATGCTTAACATGGACCTGCGTGTTTGACGTTTGCGCCAAGACAGCGTCAAACACCAGCAAATCCGACTGTTTTCCGACCGTGGAAACAACCCTAACAGCCGCGACACTTCAGGTGCGGGGACTCAACATAGTTCGAGCATGCCCAAAAAAACTCTAAAACACCCGCGCAGGGCTGGGAACCCCTTTTTTTTTTTTTTTTTTTATCCGAGCACTTTCCCTTTCACACTACCCACAAAAACATATTTTGTGAGATTTTAGTAAGCAAAATTATGCCCAATGTTTTAGGATTCAGGTGAAAAGGATGATAGCTATGGTCCCTTTTACTACTACAGGACAAAACCCAAATCAGACAAGGTCCCAAAAATTTTTTTTATTTTTAACTGTAAAATGTGCTATATTGTTCAAAAAAACAAAAACAAGGTAATGTCCCTTTACTCCACAGGGAAAATCAGAGAAAATGAAATAGTACAGGTGGGGGAGAAAACTATTTTAGAAAACAGATCAACTAAGACGGTAAAAAAAACCACTTGTCTCCTTCTTACCTACACAAACCTCTTTTGTTTTTTGTGCTCTAAACCCAAAAGGGGAAACCTAACACTTTGTCTGTGCTATTTCTGTCACATTTCACCTCAGCGTAAATTGTCCTTTTTAAGCACTCAACAAGCATTAGCGGTTCCCTCAACCTAATCAGATCCACTTGCCCGGGTTATTCTACCTACAAAAAAATCACTATTTTATTTAAAAAACAAATTAACTAGACAGCTGCATTGTAAATCCCAACTTTAAACAGCTCCTGAGGGAGCCATTTAAAATAAAGAGCGCGATAACATGCGTCCTACTGGGAGGTTGAAATGGTGTCTTTTTTTAATAGACAACTCCCCCAACTGACAGAAAACAAAATCTATATATCTATCTACACTGCAAAAAGGGGTTGCCTACATTTCTCCAAACTAACCCCCGCTATGATTGCATCCAAGAGAAAAGTTGCACTCACACTGAAGCGGGTAGACCCTTTAAATTTCAATCTCCCCTTGCTCCATTCCAGCCTCCGTCTGGAAAACCCCTTGGCATGACATGAAAAAAACTGAAAAGTTTAACATCACACTGACCCCCCTATTTTCAATACAGGTATACTAATTCTCGGGGTTTTATTGTTTGGGGAAGCCAAATTTTTGGCCATTTATCCCCAAATTCTCATAACTTTTCAACAAAACAAACCAGCCACAGTTGTTGTGCTTTCTGTAGTACCGTGTTTAAACCCAAATGTGCTACGGGCCTAAGCATCCGGGGTTTGGGCTCCCGTTGAGCACATCAAAAAATCAAAGGGAAAGGCAAACAAATGCCCAAGGGGCTGCCACACGGATTTTATGTTTGCCAAGTGGCAAAAACCATTCCTCAAAAAAAACATTAATAACTTCAATGATGGGGAGCCAAGACTATAAGTGAACATTTCGCCATTCTAATACTCTAAACTGAATAAATCAAGATGTTTCAAAAAGTTCTTTTCCCTTTTTTTTATAATTTGCATATCAGTAACATTTTCCATCCTGTGGTTTCATATTTTTTTTCCTTTTCCATCTTTTTTTGCAATTCAATGTTGAGGATATGCAACACCAAAACTATCTATCTACTATCTATCTAACTATCCATAAACAACTATCATCTAACTATCCCACTATCTATCTATCTATCTGTTTATTTTTTCTGTCTTTTTAATCAAACCAGTACTGTGAAATACACTCCCAGTTTAAAGGGCCATAACAAACCAATAGAAGAGGTTGAAACCCCTGTGTTGGGGGTCCAAAACCCGAGAACCAGACCCAAGCCTTTATTGATGGACGTAAATGTCCATGTTCGACCTCGCCACCCTTCAAATGCTTACTCGGCAATCCGAAGGCGATAAATGGAGAGGGGTCAAATCCATTGATTTTGGCAGGACAGGCTGGCCTTTCAATATACAGGGGGGTCTACACACTCATACTGTAGCATAGGAATTCAAGGAAAGAAGAATCAGATATGTTGGAATTTTGGGGCATATCAATCTATGGTTATCACATCGCGGAGATGAGCCAACACTGTCTCTGCAGCAGCTCATTCTTTGCTCCATACCTGAAAATACATACTGAAATTCAGATTACAATTGTATTAGGAGGTCAAAAGGCACAGTTGTTGACCAATGAGTGTCGGACAAAAATAGTTCAACTTATAAGGCTGCCATTTGATCAAGCCCTCTGGAAACGCATTGTCCGGTCAGCTTCCAAGAATGTCGTGAGCAAATTAACCTAACTTCTCATGTGGAGTGACTTGCCACCTTTCTTCCTCAAAACAGCCATGCCATACGTATATCGAAAGAGATGCTAAACTGAAAATTAAATTGTGAACCTGTTTATTTCATGACACAATAATTAGGATTTGAACTTATGTTCATGTTTCCTAAAATGAGAAAAGATTAGAAATATATCTAAAATTACCACCCCCATTGTTCTTGAATATTTTACATTGACAACCGGGTCACCAACCATATCTCCTTCTGGTCTACTACTACATTTTTTCAACAAATTCCTTTCCTACAAAAAATAATAATAAAGGTGAATTGAACAAACATTAACAAGCATAAGAACAGTTGATGATACAATAATAAGAATTTACTAAAAACATCTAATATTCCTAATTTTTTTGTAATCGCAGCTAAGGGTCAGAATGTTTCCAATTTTTATAGTTTTTGATTTACTGATAGTTGGGAACCCTGGAGGGTCAATTCCCCCATATAGAAAAAAAACATTACTAATTATAAACTACCCATAGACTGACAGGTTTTTCCGTACAACTCTTCTAATAAAGAAATTATCGCTTGTGAATATGGCAAGATTTACGACATCAAATCTATGAGTTTGACCAACGACCTCAATTATATTCACAAGCGCCAAACACGTATTGAGAAATGAACTTCACAAGATTTTTATACGCAGAAAAATTGATTCCACAATAAAAACTAAAGAGGCTCTGAAGAGTTATTTACGACTGAGAATCCTATTAGTGTTTTATCACACTATTACATTTATCCAATGGTCGCTCCAATTGTTGTATTTTCTCCTATTTTGATAAATTATTTTTCTTTTTTCCCTTGATGCTCCTTTCATCAACCTCAAATTTCCTGCTGTCATATTGCATTAATCCTCGAGTAATTTACTTTCCGTCTGAAGCTAGGTGGACTCTGAGCCTCTAAACATACTCATTTTTGAGAACACATCTGCTCCAATGACCTTAACCGTCCTATGCTATGAGAAACCACAAAGGCAACCCACCACATTGAGGAAGGTCTTTGGACCATCAGAATGAGTGTCCTAATATTATAAATTCAGGCCTAGTATTTATAATAGGCGCAAACATAAGTTATGCAGTTATCAAAGGGAAAAATATAGCTTGCCTTAAATGAGTGTTATAAGACGCAAATAAATGTGATATGTCTTGTGCTTAAAAATAAACCATCAACATTAGAGCCCTAGGTATATGTAAAAAACCATATTGTATTGGATTGCTGGTGGCAGATAAGATGTTCCTTTGACTGTATTGGCAATTCCATAAAACAACATATTATATATGTTTGAAAAGATCCATAGATCACAAGTATTGTTGATCGATACGATACCGCAAATATCGGATATCCATCCGATATAAGCTCATCGCCTTTCGATCCCGAATAGCGTAAATTTACTGTCATGAACGAATACCCGGAATCGGATTTGTTCACTGTTCACTGTCCTGTGTTCCCGTCGTCGGGTCCTGTCACTGTCAGTGCCGTCGTTCGGGTCTGTTCAGGAGTCAGCGCACTTACCCGCAGAAGATCTCCGGCGGTCACGTCCTGGACATGCTTACATGGCCGCCAACATCTTCGCCCGGCGGATCACATGCAGTTTCTCTCGCGATAACTGCAGTGACTGCTGGTAACCCGGCCGTAAAGCAGTCAGTCCGATGACGTCACCGTCCGTGTGGAAGGCATTTAATCAGCTGTTCAGCGCCGGGATGTTAGCTCTGCCTGTCATTGCATGTAGCATATCTGGAATCGTCGTGGGACAAATCGTATACTAAGGACTGCGTCAGACAGGTGGTGTATACAGAAGGTTTTTTATTTATTTTCTTTTTTTAACAGGAGATCGATGGCGTCCGCAGGAATGAGAGTACAATAAAAGAAATGAAAACTGTGTTGTCTCTTTTATTTCATAAAAATACTTTTTTACCCTTGCCTTTTGTCTTTTTTTAATGCATTAATAACTTTGTGAATTAATAATGTCGGTGTCCTTATTGACACCTCTTCCATTAATATAACCGGGCTTAGTGTCACCGTTGCAAACAACGTTGACAATAACCCCTTATATTACCCCGCTTTCCACCCTCAAACAGGCAAGTGGGAAGAGCCGGGAAAAGTGTGCCACAATTGGCACATCTATTTGATGCCCAAATGTGGGGCTGCGTGTACCTGGTATTATCAGCCTGTTAGGGCCAAAATCCATGGGCCTTGACAGTCTTTTAATACCAGGCCGCATCAGTACTTGCAATTTACTTGCAGGTTATCATAAAAAAAATGGACCCTACGCCGTTTTTTTTTTCAAGGGGATCCCCTATTTTTTGTTACCAGCCAAGCTAAGCAGACTGCTTAGGCCTGTATTAATCCAGGCTTGCAAGTGTCCATGGAATATGGATCCAATACCATCCTGAAAATCCATGCTCAGCGACTGCTTCATCTGGCTGGTTAACAAAAAAAGGGGGGGGACCCCACGCCAAATTTTTTCGAGGGTATCCCTATTTTGTATAAACAGCCAATATATGCAGACTGCTGAGGGCCATGTAATATCAGGCTGGCAAGGTCCAATTAATCTGGCTCCTTAACAGCCAGAAAAATCCAGCCCTCATCGGTTTTGCTTCATCTGGCTGGTTAAACAAAATAGTGTGGGACCCCCACAACCATTTTTTTTCGAGGGATCCCCTATTTTTGTTAACCCATACCACTGACGTCACGATTGTGTCCCCTGGCTGACCTGACGTGAGATTGGAAAGCATCAATTAAGCTTTCCACTTCCTCTCCTGTCAGCGCATATAGGAACCTCATTCAATGTGGTTTAATACTCGTTAGGCAGCAGCATTAGCTGCTTTACCCCCTGCAGTAAACATTAACCCTTCTGAGGATTAACAACCGTGGGACCAGGACTGTACATCGATTTGTAAGAAATAATATGCTTTATTAATTTATTTTTTATTACAGGAAATGGTTTTAGCAGGTAAATAAAATATGGTCAAAAACCTGTTTGTGATTATTCATAAAACTTCTTTTTTTATTAAAGTGTTGTGTGTGTGTGGATTTTTCCCTATCATACAAAAGGATTAATAATTGATAGATGTCTGAATTGGACGCTCTCAATTAGTAACCTGGCTTAAAATGGACCTTTCAATGCAAGGTCATTTAACCCCCTTATTAATACCCTTCGCCGACCGCTACAGGGCAATGGGGAATTAGACTGCCAAAGTGCCAGAAAGGGGCAAATCTAATTAGAGATTTGCCCCTTACTGGGGTGTCCTGGGGCAGATGTAAGTACCGGGGGGGGGCCAAAAATAATGTCCCTCTCTGGGCTATTATTATCTGCCCCCACTTCACGTGGCTTTGGGACTGACAGGTTGCGAAAAAAGTGGCTGGATCCCAACGCCTTTTTTATCATCAATTTTACACCTCATATATTCTATATACACATGTCCATTGAATTTTGTGACACATATATATATATTTAAATTTTATAGTTCAATACACTTCTACTAGTATAATAGCCGCTAATTCCATGCCGGCTTTTGGTGAAATGCAGAACCCGACATGAAATTACACTTGGTTGTACATAGGTTAACCAAGGTCTATTTCCATGTCCTTTGCTATCTGATTTGCACAAACAATTACATCCGGTCTATGAGAGCAAAATTTCACGAACCTGTAGGGGTTAATTAAAGGTGAAAATTCGTAGCCAAAAAGTCCGTTATTTTTTACAACGAAATTAACACCATTAATTAAACCCTACAGGTGAGAAATTTTGCACACAAATACTGATGTAAATGGTTTTTGCAAATCAGATGCAAACGACAAGAAAAGACAATGGTGTCCAACCCAATGTACACCAAGTTTCATTTCATGTCGTGTTGCTTCTGTCTATTTCACAGAAGCAGCTTTACCCCTGCAATGAAAACAGAGATATTTTACCTATGTAGAAGTGTATAAACTATACATAATGTAATGTGAGGCCCAGCTATGTCAGGCACACACATAATCCAGGGAGAGAGTCACAGGAAGGTAACCGCAACGCTTGATAAGCATCACTTCACTCAACACTTCAGACAACACCCGGGGCGAGGCAGGTGGGGTATAAAAGGGAGAGACACTACAGTGAGTCAGACCAACCTTGGAGTGAGAAGAGTTCAGACCAACACCATGTGCTCAAGAGATTGAGTCACCCCAGTCCTGTTTCCTTGTCAGATTGCAGGGCATTCAGTGGTCAAGTCCAGTCTGGACTTGAGAGGATACTGAGAGCTATTCAATAGCTCTAGAAGAATGCTGACTTTTCCATCGAAAGCTACAAGTGCCTTATGTTAAGAGCGGGAAGCAGGGCGAAGGCAATCAGAGGAAATATAGAGAGAGCGCTTTAAGTATTGGATTGCCTGCAACTAATTTGCCGGACACCTGGGTCCGAAGTGCGATGGCTAGAGCTTCATGCGTATAACAAGAAAACCGAGGCCTATCTGGACTACAGGACGCATAGAGCAGCCCTAGCTCTGATACGAACCGGAGTCAGGTGTAGAACAGGGACTTTGAGGCGGGACGCTGCAAAAGTAAGGACTTATTTCTCTCAACAACTGAGATTCATAGACATAGAAGGCTCCCCAAATGTCAGCCGGGCTTGTCCAGCTATTGAGAACGCTTGGGAGAATGCAGAGTTAACTATGCTTCAAGCAAGTTTGGACTCACATACATTAGAAAGATAGAGTGCCACTAACCTGCTCAGCTGTTTACCAGAATGTGCATTCTTCACCCCAACCAGCTCCCCGGGATCTTGCTGAAACACCTTCAAGTAACAGGTAAGTAAAAGAACTGCATTGTTGTGTGACTGAATTTCTATCACACCCAGCATCATCACATAGACATCCAGGGACCAGTCTCACCTGTGGGAGACTTACCACCCACTGCCCCATACCATCCCCTGTGTAAGAACCTTACAGCAGCGCAGGTCCAATTGACCCATAACCACAGTTGGCGTCACAAACTACCAATCCAATCCATCCCCTGAAAATAACCCCCATTTGCATGATCGCCACTGGGCCACGGACCCGCGTCCCGCTGCAGTGACAAACTCCCTATAGACTCCTATGGGCCTCGGTACCGAGACCCCTTAGCCCTGTATCCCCACAATGTGGTGCGAGACAACAAAACTTGGCGTCACGAACAGGATGCGAAACTTGCAATTGTGAGTCATGTGGTGCCTATTGAACTTGTTATTTCATGAAAAAGAACGTATTGCTTGCTTTTGGCGCCAAATTACCTCCATTTTGCCGCCATGTAGCGCCCTGAGGGCGCTGGTGAAGAAGGTGGTGGGCGTGCATTCGTGGGCGGGTACCCCCCCAGTAGGGCGCGAAATGTTATGGCCGCCCTCGCTCCCAAATGCTACTATAATGTCGGTCCTGCCCACTGCTAAAGAAATCCGCCAACATCTTCATCCACATATAGCGAAGAGGAGAGACCGCAAATCCCCGCCTCCACGAAGAGACCGACTGGTTCCTGATGGAAACTACAGTCTGGCACTTGGGACGAGATTGCGGTAATACATGAGAATCTATGCAGAGGTACCGAGGCTACAAACCCTGCTTACCGGAAGATTACTACCTGTGCCGGAGCTGTCCCCAGATCTGGACACTAACCCCGCAATGCTGGAGCTGCATAAAGAAAATGCGGCGCTAAAAAGAATGAATCCAGCGTCATGCAGATTTGCAGGAGACGGAGAGACGCTGGCGTGCCCAGACACTCGGCTGCTGTGGGACGCAGTGCTCTCTCCCACAAGCATAACGCCGTCACCTGATTTCCTCAATTTTGCCCTGCTGGAGGAAGGCTATAGAGAGACCGGAGGCTGCCCCAAAAGTGCTGTAACCAGATCCCACCGATGCGTAGGTGTATGAGAATGAGCTGAGAGGTCCTGCCCGTACCTGGATTGCCAGCCAGGCCATGAGGCCACAGCAGAGTACGGTTTCCCCTGTAAGATCACCGGAGGGGTCCCAGCCTCGTTTGGCCAGGAATCGACTGTGGATGAGATGGAGCGTCTGGACGACAGTGATTTACGACCTCCAACCGGAAATGCCCAGGCAAGCACAGAAAAGTAGACACAGCAGGAGGAATAACGAAAAGACCCACAGCGAGAACCGTCAGGAATGGCTGAAAAGTTCTTCGCGATAAAGAAACCGTCCTCCGAGATAAGTACCCGACGTGAACCCGCGGCGCAGGGGTGCGTCACCGAGTTTTCATCTCCGCAAGGGCTGGGGCTTTTATCCGCGAGCCGGTGCCTCAATCGGGGTCTTTGTGAGCCGCCGGGATCTTGGAGTCCCACAATGCCCATCCGGTCCATCCTGGGAGGTGGACCTATAAATGTGGGACATATGAGCTACACACGTCACTGGGTTTTTGAAAGGGTGGTATGCCCAGAACGTCTCCATCGTCAGAGACCCCCGTCCCCTACGCCGGAACCCACCGAACCGCAATACCGAAGCTTCCCATACCCAAGTTCTCTCACCGCACCCAGCCGTGCCCCGCATCGCCCCCTGCATACTCATCTCGACCAAACCGTCGCCCCCCATCATCGCAAAATCGGCGACCTACTCTGCATCGCAATCGGCGACCCACTACTCTTCATCGCAATCTGCTACCACTTTGCATTCGCCCCCTGCGACTATCTCAGCAACGCAACCAGCATCGCAAGTACTGTGGCCCCTGCGCGACGCAATCGGCGTCCAACAGAAGAAGTACCCGTTGGGTCCACCGTTATAGAATGAGAACTGTGGCAACTCAAACTCTGAAAGCAGGCCATGACTTATTTGTATTATGCGATCAAATAACACCGCGGCGTTCCAGCCCCAGGGAGTGGAAGACGTCGCTGTAATATGCAGAAGAAGAATGCCATTAGGACCCCATAAAGGGTTTACTTGCCATTGTATAAAGTTTGACAAAAAGAGAAGTTGAAAATCTTGCCTTTATTGATAAGTATGAAAAATGTTTACATAATTTGCTAAGTGTGATGATGATTTGCATAGAATACCGCCAGTGTGTAAATGTGAAAGTTAAAGTATACGTGAATACATGAAATATAAAAATGTGTTTTTTACCAACCAATGAACTGCTGCTGTTGACTTTGCAGCCCAAAAACTTTCATGTAAATAGTTGCACTACGGTGCTATATTTGGATTTACATGAAACCATAACAATCTACCTCGCAGAAAAACCCGGATAAGGTGAATGATGCCTAGATTGAGTCTGCAGTCAGAATCCTGCAGCCCAACCCAGTACCCCACGTGGATGGTTTTGGTTGCGGTCCTCCCCAGAATTTGTCTTGTATTATGAGAATTTTTTGATACTTTTGTAATTTTTCTAATGTACAAATTGAAACGTTCAAGAAGTCTTACCTCCCTATGGGAAGAGTTAAAATGTTGTTTTTATATGCAAAACAAAAAAGTTTTTCTTTTTCTTTCTCTTTACAGCCCGGGAGTGCTGTGTTTAACCAATGGGGGATGTGTGGCCCAGCAATGTAAGGCACACCCATAAATCCGGGAGTGGCACAGGAAGGTAAACCGCAACGCTTTATATGCAACAACTTTCACTCACAACTTTCAGACACACCATCAGGGTTATAAAATGTGAGTGACACTTAGCAGTTGAGTCAGTCAAACCTTTGAGGGAAAAGTTCACAGTCCACTCTCCAGGAGGCTCAAGAGTGAGTCACCCCATTCTGTTTTCCTGTCTGAGTGGCAAGGCATTTCAGTGTCAGTCAGACTGAGACTAGGAGGATACTGGAGCTAATCAGTGAGCTCTAGAAAGAAAAGCTTGACTTATTTCCATCAGAAAGCAACAAGTGCATATGATAAGAGCGGAAGCAGGGCGAAGGGCACAGTGGAGAAGATATAGAATAAGTGCTTTAGGTATTGGAATTGCCTGCACTAATTGCCGGACACCATGGACCGAAGCGTTGCAAGATCTTCATGCGTATAAAAGAAAACCGAGTCTACTGGACTACAGTTCGCAGAGAGCTTGCCCTTAAGCGCTGAAACGTAACTGGAGACCAGGGATAAACATGGGACTTTGAGCGGGACTCTGTAAAAGACAGGACTTATATTCTCTCTCAACATCTGAGAATCAGAGACATAGAAGGCTCCACCAACAGATGTCCAGCCGGGCTTGTGTTATGTTACGGTAGCTGGGAGTGCAGGTAAAAAAGGTAAATACACCCAAGCAGTTGAATCTATGATATTTGCAGTACCCTGACTAAACCACCGCAACTAGGGCAGCCGAGGAGCGTACCTACGTTGGTCCTAGACGCCTCGTCACAGCCAGAGAAACTAACTACACCTAAAAATAGAATAGCAAGCTTATCTGCCCCGAAGCAGAACCCCAAAGATAATAGAAAGCCCCCAAACATGTAATGGCGGTTAGACAATAGTGAAAAAACTGCCACAGAAAGAAAATAGTATGAGCAAACGCTGAGGCCCAAACTAACTAAATAGAAAAGGAAGAAGGGTACTTACTGCAATCCCAGAAAACCCAGAAAAACACGCAACACTACTAACTAATTTCAAAATCACCTGAGATCACACGACCTCTACCACCTAAAATAGTTCTCTGGTGTGCCAAAACCGCAGCCACTGAAAAAAACTGGAAAAAGTCAAAAGTACAAAACAAGTGGCTGAACTAAACTGTAGAGGGCACAAAGCCCCCGGGATGGGACCCAGAAGCCCCCACAGAAGTTCAGGACAAAAATGCAAATATAGCAAGAACACAAATAAGAAATTGTCTTAATCTGATAGCAGGAGAATGCATACAACGACACAGCAGCCACAAGGGAAACTGGAAAGAAGAGATTCATGACAGAACAATTGATCACCGGCAACCCTGATGGGGAAAATGACTCCTTGTAAAAGAACCAATCAGTAACACCATTGATTCCCATACCTCACAAACCTCACTAGTACCGCTTTGTAACCACCAGAGTGAGCTACTGCTCAGAACGCACTCAAACCCATTCACAACAGTACCCCCCCCCTATGAGGATGGGTCACCACCGAACCCTCATTTAGCAACCAGTCGGTCAGGATGAGTTCTATTATACCACTATAAGTCTCCTCGCAGGATGCCGAAGCCAAACACCCAAGAATTGTTCTTCCTGACCATAACCTCTCCAATTAACCAAATAACTGAGTCTTCGTCTAGAAAAACAGACTCAATATTTTCCTCCTAAACCACATACTCCAGATTGCCCTCACCAAAACAGGGTCCAGAGGCACAGCAACAGGAAACCACTGCTCAACAAACCTCTTCAACAAGGACTTTTGTGGAACACGTTTATGGATCAGTAAATGTCCCTGAAAGAAGCAAACGAAAAGAAACAGGATTAAATAATCACCATGAACTTAGTAAGGTCCAATGCACTAGTTTAACTTTAGGAGATGCTACTCTCATAGGAATAATTTCTTATGAGACAACCAGACCAAGATCCCCCATCTTTAAACCGAGGACCCCATCCATTCCTAATGCCGGTTAGGTCAAACCCTTGGCCTTCTCCAGATAGAGGGACAAAACCCTCTCCACTACCTGGTCCCAAATCTGCGCATACAGACTCACAACAGATGTCAACACCTGAACAGACATAAGCCTCCGACGTCTGAATGAAAATCGAGGGTGAAACCCATAATTACAGAAAAACGGAGACCACATCAAAGAGCAGAGCTAGCCTATTATTAAGAGCAAACACAGCAAAGGCAAAAAAGAACCCAGTCCATCCTGATCCAGTCATACACTAAGCACTTAGATAAGTCTCCAATGTCTGGTTTGTTCTCTCAGTTTGAACATTTTGTCTGATGAAGAAATGCCGATGAGAAAGACAATAGAACAACCCAGTTTAGAACAAAAAGTCCCTCCAAATCTGGAAACAAACTGGACACCTCTGTCAGACACAATGTTCTCAGGAATGCCGTGTAAACGAACACGTGCGAAGGAAACAACGTCATGCCAATTCCAGAGGAGGAAGGCAACTTAGGTAATGGTCACAAGATGATATCATTTTGAAGAAAACCTATCACAAATTACCCAGATGGTGGTCATACTCTGAGAAACATGAAGATCTGCAATGAAATCCATAAGATATGGGACATGGTCTCTGGGCAACAGGAATGGCATCACCAAACCACAAGAGCGAGAGCCAAGGCTTGGAGCAGAAGCAAGTCCCGCATGACTGCACATAGTCCTTACATCCGAGACACAGTAGACCACCAAAATGCCCGACTAACAAGTCCTCTGGTACCAAAAATACCGGAATGCCCAACCAATGCTGAACAATGAATCTCAACAACACACTCTTTTCCAATGTCCGGGAACAAACAATTTTTCCCACAGGGCAGCGCTCTGCCTAGCCTCCTGACAACCCCTCCAGAGCAAGTCACAAATTGGGGCCAGATGGCGGAAAGATAACTACACCCTCCTTCAAAATAACAGAGGGATCAATAGCTCAGGATAGTCCGCAAGGCAACTCCTCGGAGGGCATCCACCTTAACATTCTTAGTGGCCATGAAAAAGAAACCACAAAATTTAAACGTGTGAAAACAAGGCCCACCTGGCCTGTCTAGGATTGAGTCGCTTGGCAGATACCAGATAGACCAGAAATCTTATTTCCGTAAGGACCACCACCTATGTTTGGGCTCCGTCCACCAATTATCTATCCACTCTTTCCAAAAGCCCACTTCATGGCCATAACACCCGATTACCCACGTCATAAATTAACGTTCAGTAGGAAGAAAATTTTCGATAGAAAAAGGCACCAAGGGTTACTTTTAGAGGTCTCAGGATCTATTAATGGGACAAAAAACGCACCTGCCGCCAATTTCAGAGGCATCGCAACCCCCACCTGAAATGGCAGATGAAACATCAGGCTGCCGTAGACAGGAGCAAAAAGTGAATCTTGCTTAAGTTCCTGAAAGCAGAGACGCCTCAGGAGGCCAATTCACCAAATCAAAACCTTTCTGGTCAATCAGTTAATGGTTTAACAATAACCGAAAATTACCAATAAATTTACGATAAAAATTGGCAAAACCCAAAAATCTCTGAAGACCCTTTTAATGAGTAGGTTGGACCCCAATCACCGTTTGCCCTGAACCTTGACCGGTTCCATTTCAAAAAACAGATGGGGAAAAAAGTCCCAAAATTTAGATCCTGTACGCCAAAAAGATCTTTTGATCCTTCCCAAACAGACATTCCTCCAAAATCTGTTTCAGTTCAAACATTCACATAAAACCCCTTTCATTAGAAAAAATCAAGATACCCACCAAAAAAAACAATCAAAAAATTTTTTCCACAAAATCCCTGAAAAGTCATTCATGAAGGATTTGGAAGACGGAAGGAGCATTAAGTGGGGCCAAAGGCATCACTAGTACTCAAAACCCTCTGGGTATTTGATGCCGCTCCATTCATCCCGTGCTAATGCAAAGGTTATACGCCCACCTACGGGAATCTCTGACAGTATAACTCAGCGTCATCATCCCCTGATTTAAAGCCAACAAGGCTTTTTCAGCTTTGATCAGTGACCATTAGGCTCATCATACAATAACCCCAAATCCTGAAAAAAAAGCATCAACAACACTCAAACAGGATCCCCCAGGTATCAGGGAAAAAGCCCAATCCTGAGATCGCCGCGCATAGAGAAGCGATATAATTAGTTACATGCTGCGCTGCTTTTCTGAGGACTTGATTTACAAGTCAAGAAACAATTTTTTCCAATTATTTTTGAAAATACTGAAACTTAGCTCGATCCCCTAAAAACAACATCTGGCAAGGGTATCCTAGGTATCCACAACAGGCAACCTAGCAAGATATAGCAGCAATACTCTGAACCTCAGTGGCAGCTTATCCACACGCCAGAACAACTGTGCAAACTCCATTGGGAAAAAAGATCCTCCCCAGCACCCCGATGATACAGAGGGAAAAAAAAAAAAAAATTGCAACAAACAGAAAAATATCTCTGACAACTTTTCTTCCTTCAAAATAATTATTTCCCTTCTGTGAGTACCTAATACAATTTTATTGGCCGGTGATACTGTTATGTTACGGTAGCTGAGAGTGCAGGTAAAAAAGAGAAATACACAGGCAGTTGGAATCTATAGATTGCAGTACCCTGACTAACCACCGCACTAGAGGCAGCCGTGGACGTTCCTATGTTGGTCCTAGACCCTCTTCACAGCCTGAGAAACTAACTACACCTAAAGAAAGAAATAGAAAGCTATCTGCCCCGGAGCAGAACCACCAAAGATATAGAAGAGCCCCCAAACATGTAATTGCGGTAAGACAAGGAGGAAATACTGACACAGAAAGAAAATAGTATGAGCTAACGCATGAGGCCCAAAACTAACTAAATAGAAAAGGATAGGAAGGTTACAATACTGCAATCCCAGAAAACCCTTAAAAACAACAACACTTACGAATTATCAAAATCACCTGAGATCACACGACCTCAACACCTAAATTAGTTCTCTGTGTAACAAAATCAAAACAGCATCACTGAAAAAAACCTGGTGAAAAAGCAAAGTCAAAACACAGTGGCAGACTAAACTGAGATGGCAAAAGCCCCCGGAGGGGACCCAGAAGGCCCCACAAGAAGTGCAGGACAAAATGCAAAAATATAGCAAAAACACAAAATAAAGAAATTGTCTTTATCTGATATCATGAGATCCAGACACACACAGCAAGGCTACAAGGGAAACTGGAAATAAGGATTCAGACCCGAACAATTGATCACCGGCAACCACCCTGATGGGAAAAATGACTCCCTTATAAAAGACCAATCAGTAACCCTGATTCCCATCCTCACAGATCCTCACCTAGTACCAGCTTGTAACCACCAAAGAGGAGCCTCTTGCTCAGAACTCATCTCAAACCCATTCACAACAGGCTTGCCCCAGCTATTGAGAATTGCTGGGATAGCAGAGTTAACTTCGCTTCACGCAAGTTTGGACTCACATACATGTGAAAGAAAGAGGCCTCTAACCTGCTCATCGGTTTACCGAAGTGCATTCTTCAACCCAACCAGCTCCCCGTGATCTTCTGAAACACCTCCAAGAAAAAGTATGAAAAGAAGTTCTGCATTGTGTGTAGACTGAATACTTATCTACCCCTGCATCATCACCATATACTTCCAGGGACCATCTCATCACCTGTGGGAGACTTACCACCCAGCTGCCCATAACATCCCCTGTGAAGATCCTTACAGCAGCGCTGTCCCAATTTGACCAATAACCAACAGGTTGGGCGTCACAAACTACCTATCCTAATCATCCCCGTAAAAATCCCCCATGCATGATCGCCCGGGCCACGGACCGAGTCCCGCTGCCAAGTGACAACTCCCATAGACTTCTATGGGCTCGGTACCTCGATAACCCCTTAGCCCAGGTATCCACAATTGTGGTTCGATTCATAATATATATGTCACAATTGACATGTATATAAAAACAGTATTCTATGTGTGTATATTTTAGTGTTACAAGGAAATAAAGGTTTTTTTTAATGCGATATTTTTTTCCCATAAGACTTACATTGGACTTCCGGTATCGGAAACGGATATCGACGAAATTTAGATAATACGGCGTACCATTTGATACGATTATTTTTAGATAGACGAGCAGTAACGCTCAACACAAATCAACTAGTCAACCCAACAAATTATAGACCTAATGGAGTAAGACCACTGGTATCAAACCCAACATATTATAGACCAATCGTGTAGCCACTGGATGGTCAACCAAACTTATAAAAGACCAATGGAGTAAGACCACTGTGGTCAACAAACCAAACTATGAATAGACCAATGTGAGTATACCAAATGTGGTCACGCAACATAATTTATGACCAATGATGTAGAACCACTGTAAGTCAACCAAACTAATTATAGACCAATGGTGGTAACCGATATGGTCAACCCACATAATATAGACCAATGATGTAGGACCACTGAGCTCAACCAAACGATTATATACCAATGTGAGTAGACCGATATGGTTCAGCGCACATATTAAAGACCCATGATCGTAAGACCACTGTAAGACAACCAAATTATTATATACCAATGGTGTAGCCAGATATGGTCAGCGCAACATATTATAGCCAATGATTGTAGACCACTGTGGTCAACCAAAGCTATTATAGACCATTTGTGAAGACAATGTGGTCAACGCAACAATTATAGACCAATGATTTAGACCACCTGTAGTTCAACCAAACGTATTATAGACCAATGGTGTAGACCAATGAGGTCACCCCAACATTTTAAATACCAATGGTCTATGACCAGTTTTTTCCCAAACTCCAGTCCCTCGCCCAGAGACCCCACGGGACCATGTTTTCAGATGTCCATTTATTGCACATATGGTGGAAGTATCATTAATGCATCAGGAATTCCTCTCACACTGTGCAACACTATGGAAAACAGAAAACATAACACAACCATGGGGTGGCCGTGAGGACTGGATTTTGGGAAACACTGACTAGACCAATGGGGTCAACAAAACATGCCACAAATTTGACAGTCAAAGAGTTTCAATTGCACTGAAAAGATAAATATAACACTCTGAAGGTCTACTAACTGTATCCAACCCCTTGAAAGTAACGACAGCTTAGTAAAGTTAAAGTAACTTAACTTAAAAAGCTAAGGGTAATCGGATGTAACCGTTCTTCACGTTCTGTGCTGTCATGCCCACAATTCTATACAGTTTTTCCTCTATTGTTTTTATGGCTTTCAACTCTATCACTATTGAGCTGAGCTGTAAGCTGTCACTCAATCCTTTCACTATCCAGATCACCCCAAAAAATTGGCTGCTTCATTCCCTGCCACAACTTTTATACAGACTGATACGATAGTCCCTTCATGATTGCGTGCCCTATACAATCTGATGTGACAGCTGCAAAGCACTATGGTGAAGCCCGCCCATTGTATCAAAGTCCTTCATGGCTGATGCAATTTTTTGCAATGTGTAAAATGGCCAATGGTAAAAGCAAATTTCACAGGGTTCATCAAATTTTGGAAAATCTCCACAATTTTCTTTGCTCCGTCTCTATCCTCTAGTTAAATTGATAGCCTACTGAGCCATTTTAAATTGGTCCACAAAGACTGCCAATACTTATAAAAGTGTAGGCCAGACAATGCTTCAGCAGATTTTCGTCTGACGATCCCACCTCATCAGCCTCTCCCAAATACAAAG